>OY757938.1:70955864-71058364 GCA_963585895.1 Sepioteuthis lessoniana | reverse complement strand
TTTCCTTTATACCCAAATTTTATATACCTCTCTCTCTCTCTCTCTCTCTCTCCCTCTCTCAATTTGAAGAAAGATAAAAGTCAAGAAAAGACATTTATATTCGTGGACTGTCAATTTATTATGTGTTTTGACACTGTGAAAGTGTACATAACTGTAGTAAAGGAATTCATGTATTTTTATGTTACCATGTGGTCTATGCTGTTATTTCATGCTTCTTTTCAGCTTCTATTCACCTTATGTTATCTTGCTTAGAATTGTCCTATTAATTCCTAAAATATCACACGGGAAACCGGAGTTGCCGACTACTACAATATCAATATTATTACGACTAAAACCTATAGGCTCATTATCTTCCATTGTCTCGGGGAAGAAAGAAAGCGGCCTGGTGGGTGTGTGATAGTGTGAAATTTGGAACCCCTTGCCAGCGGCGGTCAGTCTGGTCCTAAATTATTCCCTCACGTAATATGCCAGTTCTTATATGCCTGAGAAAAAAGCTCTGAACGAGGACTTATTCTATAGGGGATCAAGTGCCAACCTGCCCCGTCTTCACACGTGCGAAAATAAAGTCCCGTTTTGGGATTTTAGTCAATTTGCCGTCACAATATATATATATATATATATATATGTGTGTGTGTGTGTGTGTGTGTGTATTCATATTTAAATATCCACATACGTAAGCACAAGTATGTGTATATATACATGAATATAGTCATACATATACACACATTATATATATATATATATATATATATATATATATATACGAGGATCATTAAATAAGTTTCCAGACTTTTTTCATATGGGCACTTTTATTGATAGTAAATACATGAAACTCGAACCGCCTTCGAAGTAATCTCCTCCGGCTGCAATGCACTTGTTGTACCGTTCCAACAACTTCTGGAAGGCCCCATGGAAGTTTTCTTGTTTGAGCCTATCAATGACCTTCGTCGCAGCCTCTTTCATCTCCTCAATTGTCTCAAAGCGACAGCCTCTGAGCTTAGGGAATAACCAAAAGTCACGGGGAGCAAGGTCTGGACAATAGGGAGGGTGAGGAACTGTCTTGATGCACATCATGGTCAAATAGTCTGTGACAAGGATGGAGTTTGTGGACTGGCGCGTTGTCCTGGTGGAAATGCCACTGACCCGATTTGAAGAGTGCTGGCCTCTTCCCTTGGAATCTCTTTCTGAACTCCCTTAAAACCTCAACATACTAACCCTAACTCTAACCCATTGGCCAATCAACTCCGGTGAATTTACTGCCTTACTCATCCCACACCTCTCGTCATCCCTCACATACTCCCTGCCTTTCTTGAATCTTTTATGCCACTCAAAACTGATGCTCAATTCATGCAAGATGGTCCAAAAACAGTCTGGAGCATTCCATACATTTCTGTGGCATTTTTTTCCAAGTTTAAAACAGAATTTTATTGCATATCGTTCTTTTAAAGAGTCCTCACGTCAAGATTGCATTTTTGAAATGCACAAGCTGTGACAATCAGGATTTAGAAGGGGGTATTCTAATTCCTGCTGTAGATGTTCATTTAAACCTGAAATCATAAAAATTAGTAAATTATCTCATAAGATGTATAGCAATAACATACTGAATTTTTGAGAGTCTACGACAATTTTAGAAGCCTATACAAAAAATGTCTGGAACCTTATTGAATGCACCATATATATATATATATATATATATATATATAATGTATCTTAATCACTGCAATATTTACATAAGCTTTTCAAGTCGTAAACTTTATAGTCAACCAAAATTTGAATATGAGAAAATATCTACTCGTTGAATTTTAACAAAAACAGACGATTACAACCTGTTTAAGTGAAAGAATTTGAAGGTATAGCACTCTCTCCTACTCTCTCTCTCTCTCTCTCTCTCTCTATCTATCTATGTATTTGTCTTTTTGTGTTTGTCTTTCTCTCTCCCTTTCTCCCTCTCCCTCTCTATGTATTTGTCTATCTGTCTTTCTGTATTTCTCTTTCTCTCTCTCACTCTCTCTCTTTTCCTATATATATATATGCTTATATTCACTACGTATGAGGGTAATATAAGGCAAAGATTGAGCGACAAAAGGACGGTGAGAGCTACACCCATAAAGAGAGTCTGTGTGTGTCTGGAGTGTGTGTGTGTGTGTGTGTGTGTGTGTGTATTAGATTCTTGTGAATTGGGCCTGGATTAATTTGACAGATAGGTAGTCATAGGTAGTGTGTGTGTGTGTGTGTGTGTGCTATACATAGTAATGTTTGCATATACCATGTAAATTGACATGTACAATATATAGATAATTTTACACACACACACACACACACACACACACACACACAGATATATATATATATATATATATATAAAGTGTTTAGGTTTTCTTGTCGTACTGCCATTCCACACATTGTCGTTTCATAATAAAAATGTCTAGGTGTCAACCGAGTGTAAAGATTGATTAGGTTTTTTTTCCAAATTCACACAATACTAGCAATGGCTTTTTATTAATCTCAAGATTTCCAAGTTTCAATACCAAATATTCATTTCAAGCAGTTCAACTTAGCATAAGTGCTCACTTTAAATAACACTTCTATTTCAAGCAATTCAGTTTAGCATAAGTACGCAGATTAGTTCAATTATTCCCATAAACAGGGCTGTATCAGGTGCTACCACTCCGGGTCAGAGTGAACCTATAATGGCAATCAATGGGTGCTCCACATTCCAAAAAGCTCCGGCATCACTAGACCCTTACCTTCAGATAGTTTAGTGTCATATCCAGGACACAAGTTGGAAGGGGTCTTGCAGTCAGTGTCTTCTACAGTTCTAGCCGAGTGGCCAAGTTGATATTATCGTTGTTGGACATTAATATATCTATACATATATATGCACACATATATACATGTACAAATGTATATGTGCACACACACACACACACACACACACACACACACACACACACGTATATATATATATTTGTATATAAACAAGATATATATTTACATATATAGTAAGTAAAGTAAAGTTGGCGACCAAAGTCGATGATGAGCCGACGGCTCCCTTTTCGATAGCTACTACACCAAGGTGTAGGGGAGGGCGCTACTCCTTTCCCTGGATTGCTCCAATTTACCCTTGATCCTTACCTTCTAATGCTGAGTGTTAAGCAAGGAGACATCAAGTACAATTTTTTGAGCCTTTGGTATGACTAAACCTGGGATTGAACCCAGGTCTCCCGGGATATTGGCGAACACTAACCATTATGTCAATGTCCGGAAGTAAATTTATTCTACTAAGCTATTCATTTAAAAATGCACATATTTGATTTAAAATAGTTATGTCTTAAATCTCCGCTGTATTTTGTGTTGTTTAAATGAAGAATGAAATTACTTTTCTGTGACTAAATTTCAGGGAAAACTTTACTGTTGGAAGACAAAATACTAAATTTGCAAAAAAAAAAAAAACCAAAATTACCCCCCTCCAAAAAAAAAAAACAAAACACCTCAAATGTAGCTTAACAAGCGCTAAGAGGAACCCATAAAAGAAAGATATATTCCTTGCTCCTTACTTCTCTCTCTCTCTCCACCCCCCCTCGATGACCATGATAAAGGAGTGGAATATTATTATAAATGCTAGTAAAATTAGTAATAATCCAAGCAAGCTTTTGTTAAAATAATATGCAAATTTTGGAAGTCATTCCGTTTCCAGAAGTGTTTCAAAGAGGTCAGTAAATTTATTCTACTAAACTGTTCATTTAAAAATGCACATATTTGATTTCAAATAGTTATGTCTTAAGTCTTCGCTGTATTGTGCTCTCAAATGAGGAATATAGTGTATTCTAAATGTAAGGACATGTTTAGCAGTAAATCGAAAAAGAAAAAAAAATTTAATAACTCTGGTCGAATGCATTAGTATACACGGCAAATAGGCTTAGAATCTTTTCTAAAAGCTTAAAAGTCTCAGTTTGCACACCCTCATAGCAGTTAATAAGAAAACAAAACAACCCAAGTCAAATTCGAATTCCACCTCTACCTAAAAAAATAAAATTAAATTAAAAAAAAAAAAAAAAATAATAATAATAAAAACACATGTTAGGGCCTGTATCGGATGACGGGATAAAATATACCCCAAAATTTCTTTGAATATACATCAGTCCTGGACTTTAACTAAGTTAAAACTTAATGTAAACGAAGGACTTTTTTTTTTACTTAACACGTACACATGGGAAGCAGCCTGATGTACGTGAAGGTATTCTAATGCGCAATACCTAAATTTTCCTGAACGTGTGAGTCTTACGGCTTAACGCTCAGGATTGTCAGTTCGATCAGGGAACTACTGCTGCTCATCTATAAGAGTGGCTTCTATAGATGAGAATAGAAACAGTCATCGAAAGATAACCATGACTCACACTCAAACCACATGCATGAACCGCATCGCTCTTCGCGTGGGTAAAAAAAGGGGCGCGTCCTGCTGAGGTTGGAGCCCTGGTCTCAATGTTTGAAAAATCAGCTACAGAGCTCAAACAAAAACTACTAAAATGCAAACAAACAATACAGATAGCGATATTTAATGTTAGAACCCGAAATAGAATAGGTCAACTACCAGAGCAAACTGCATCAGCCGTAGAACATAAGATAGACATAATTTGCATACACTCACACCGATACACTCACACCGAAGATATCAAATATCACGAAACTGGCAATGCATGGACGCTGGTCACTGTATCGGCATGGAAAAACTCTGTCAATGCCTCGGTAGGAGGGGTGGGAATGCTTATAGGACCAAGAGCGTTAAAAACACTTAATAGCATTGAGAGAATACAACCTAGGATGATGGCCGCTACGTTTAATGGCAACCCCAAAGCAACAATCATCTCCTGCTACAGCCCTACCAATGTTAGTGAAGAAACCGAACTAGTCACCTTCTACGAGGAGCTATCCTCCCTAGTGCGTAGCATTCCGAAACACAACCAGCTAGTCATTGGCGGAGATATGAATGCACAAATCGGGAAAAACAGAAACAACAAATACAGCCTACATAACACGTCAAACAGGAATGGACAACATCTAATTGATTTCATGATAGAAAATAGATTAACATTCCTCAATACAAACTTTCAAAAAAGGAAGGGAAAATTATGGACCTACACATACGCGAATAATAGTAAAGCTCAGATAGACTACGTCTTTATAAACAGGAAATGGAAAAATAGAGGGATGAATTGCGAGGCATACTCCTCTTTCGAGAGTGTGTCCTCCGATCATCGAATAGTCACTGCCAAAGAACAACTAAGCCTACGAAAAAACGCCACACGAACAGCGACAACTAAGCACTATGACTGGGCCCTACTTAACAACAGATATTAGAGACAAATATGCATTAGAATTAAGAAACAGATTCGAAACACTACAAGAGAAGAGAGAAAAAGGTACCCCAAATGACGAATATGAGAATTTTGTTGAAGCACACACCTTGAGGCGGCATCAAAGTGTATTCCAACCAAACCTAGAACTAAATATAGAGTCACTTGGGAAACGTTAGCGGTTAGAGAAAAACGTGCACTCGTGAAAACTGCTTCCAAAAGCTATCGGAAGAACCCAACAAACACAAATGCCCGAAAACTAGAAAAGGCACAATATCAATTAGCAGGAATATATCTAAAAGAACAGACAGAATACATACAAAATCAGATAGATAAGATTAGAGACTCAGTGGAAGATAGGCAATCCAGGATAGCCTGACAAAACATAAACGAAGTAAGTAGAAGGAAGAGCACAGCCAAAGCAAAATTGAAAGCTGCAAGCCAACAAGAAAGAGTAAAACTGTGGGAACAGCATTTCAAAAATTTTCTCGGAAACCCACCGAAAATAACAAATGAACCGATCACCAGAATTATCAGGAAGCAATTAGACATTAAACGAGGTCCGTTCACCAAAGAAGAACTCGACTCTGTTCTTAGAAAAATTAAAAATAGGAAAGCTGCAGGGCTTGACGAGATCCCCCCAGAAGTGTGGAAGACCAGACAATTCGACGACATACTGCTCCGACAATGCAACGCAGTCTATAGTCAAAATAGGATAGAAAGATGGATGAAGTGATGCATCCTTCCTTTCACTAAAAAAGGCGACCTCGGATTAGCCAAGAACTACCGAGGGATAACACTTATATCCATAGCAGCCAAAATCTACAATGCTCTACTACGAAACCGCATAGAACCCAAAATAGACAACATCCTTAGGAAAAACCAAAATGGCTTCCGGAGAAATAGATCCACAACCTCACAAATATTGACCATCCGTAGAATCCTTGAAGGCGTTCGGGCAAAAAACCTACAGGCGACATTACTATTTGTCGACTTTACCAAGGCCTTCGATTCCATCCACAGAGGGAAGATGGAACAAATCCTATTAGCATACGGCCTACCAAAAGAAACCGTAGCAGCAATAATGATTCTCTACAGAAACACCAAAGTAAAAGTACGATCACCGGATGGAGACACGGAATACTTCGACATTGTTGCAGGAGTACTACAAGGAGACACGCTAGCTCCATACCTCTTTATCATCTGTCTAAACTACGTGCTTAGAACTTCGATCGACAAAATCAGAGAAAATGGCTTCGAGTTGACGAAGAAAAGAAGCAAAAGGTACCCCGCAAAAACAATCACCGACGCCGACTACGCTGATGACATAGCATTACTGGCGAATACGTCTAATCAAGCAGAGACACTACTCTATAGTTTGGAACGAGCCGCAGCAGGTATTGGCCTCTATGTCAATGCACACAAAACTGAATATATGTGTTACAATCAAACAGGCGACATTACCACACTAGACGGAGCCTCTCTGAAACTAGTAGACAAATTCACCTACCTAGGAAGTAGCGTCTCATCAACCGAAAAAGACATCGACACACGACTAACAAAAGCATGGACAGCTATCGATAGGCTCTCAAGCATATGGAAATCACACCGGACCGATAAAATGAAACGCAGTTTCTTCCAAGCAGCGGTTGTATCGATACTGCTATATGGATGCACTACATGGACGCTAACTAAACTGCTGGAGAATAAACTAGACGGCAATTACACAAGAATGTTGAGAGCAATATTGAGCAGGTCCTGGCGACAAGACCCCACAAGACACCAACTATACGGCCACTTGCCTCCCATCACGAAAACTATACAAGTTAGACGAACCAGACAACATGATTATATACATATATTGGTTCATATATATGTACATATACTTTCCCAGTCGGCTGGGGATGTAGAATACACCGGCTGTACCTCTGAGAGGGGTAAGACCCCAATACCCCCATCAACAAGTGTCCTGGATATAGCACTAAACAATCTGATGGTGAGGTTCCTGTGATGTTGGAGCTTTGGGGAATGCGGAGCACTCCTTCACAGCCATTGCTCCCAGGTCCACTGTGGCCCGGAATGGTAGCACCTGATAGGGCCCTATCTATTGGTTAAATAGAACTCACTGAATTAGCTGAATTAGAACTGTTTGACTGAACTAAATAGCTTGAAATAGAAATGTTTTTGAAAAATAAACTCTGTACTTAGATTTAAACTCTACAAAGGTTGATATGCCATAAAACCCAATCAACCAATCAACAATGTATATATATATATATATTTATGTATATATATATATATATAAATAATCTAACTTAATCATTCCAATATTTAAGTAAGCTTTTCAAGTCATAAACTTTATTGTCAATCAAAATTTGAACATGAGAAAATGTCTACTCTTTTAAATTTTATCTAAAACGAACGATTGCAACCTGTGAAAGGTTTTGAAGCTCTATCATTCACCCCTCTCTCTCTCTCTCTCTCTCTCTCTCTCTCTCTCTCTCTCTCTCTCCCTTTCCACCCCCTCCGTCTGTTTATATATTTGTTTTTTCGTGTTTGTTTTTCTCCCTCCCTCACTCCCTCTCCTTATCTATCCATCTATCTATCTTATCTATCTATCTATCTATCTATCTATCTATCTGTCTTTCCATATTTCTCTCTCTCTCTCTCTCTCTCTCTCTCGCTCTCTCTCTCTCTTTTACATATATACATAATACTTTCGTGTGAGGGTAATATAAGTCAAAGCTTGAGTGACAAAAATACAGAGACTACTACACCCATAAAAAGAGAGTGTCTGCCTGGTGTGTGTGTGTGTGTGTGTGTGTGTGTGTGTGTATTAAATTCTTGAGAATTGAGACTGGTTTTAAAAATTGGTTATCATGAAAATAGATAGATATTACTTACAGCATATTAGTTACACCAATATATATCGTCACGTTTTTATATGAAAACAATGACTAAGGAGACGATTATATAACTACATTTGTTTTTTTAGAGTTTAATGTTGTTAGGGAAAAGTTGAGAATTTTAGGAAAAAAACAAGAGAAGATATACGAATTCCCTAACGCAGCAAATATAATTTGATTTCAGTTATCGAATTTATACAAAATTTACAGACTTCCATATAATCTGGTTTGGATGAATATTAACTGAACAATTACGAAAATGCAAACACTCTCCTCACAATATAGCTAAAAAAATAACCATGATGAAGTTGGATCCAATCTGAATATATATATATATATATATATATATATATATATATATATATATATATATATTTATATATATATATATATGTATATTATTATATATATATATATATATATATATATATATATATATATATATATATATATATATATATATTCAGGTTGGATCCAACTTCGTCATGGTTATTTACTTGGAGGTATTATTGCAAAATTTTTCCCTTAAAGAGGTTTTCTTTTTTCTTTCCAATTAAACCTTGACTCTCTCTCTCTCTCTCTCTTTCTCTCTCTCTCCCTCTCTCAATGTATATATATATATATATATATATATATATATTCAAGCAAGTTTTGTTAAAGACGATATGACACTGCTTGTCAATTTTTTTCAGGTCTCCGTGTTATTTTCCTTGTATTGGGATCTAGGTATTAAAATAATTGTCTAATATCTTCCGGCCTTAATATACACACTTCAATATATATATATATATATATATATATATATATATATATATATTTCCTCCATTTAAATTGATATATATATATATATATATATGTATATATATATATATATATATATATATATATATATATATATATATATATATATATATAGTATTAGTATTCTTAGTCCAGTTAAACCGGAGTTGGGAGTAATTCCATCAGGACAAGAAATTATTCATGAATGAATATTTAAATTTTCCTGGTAAAGAGCTCAATGTACCAATAATACAGAGCAATAATTTCTTTAAGAAAAAACAACGAAAGACAATTTTCTATCTAACAATTTATTTTATTTATTCTCAAAATTAACTCTAATTCTCAAAAATAACTTTATGCTTTTTTTTTTTAAAAAACTTTATTTGTTTAATTATTTATAGTTTAAATTTGACCCTATGTCTACACCTAGCTATTAGTTCATTTCTCTTTAATAATTTTTTTTGGCTCAGGAAAAAGCAAAATGTGGATTTTTTCTTCAAGAATGTAATTGTAAATCCCAAAGTGATTGTCCAATGGATGGTTTGTGTAATTTAGATAACGTAGTATATCAAGCTATTATTTATCCAAAAGAGGACATAAGTGATAAGAAATATTCTATTGGCGTTTCATCTACTAATTTTAAAATTAGGTATGGAAATCATAAATATTCCTTCTCCCATGAGCATAAAAAAAATCAAACTGCTCTATCAAAACACTTTTGGGGATTAAAACATAAAGGGTTAACCCCTGACATTCAATGCTCCATATTGAAAAGATCTAGTACCCCAAAATCTTTCGATAGTAGGTGCAATCTGTGTCTTGAAGAAAAAAGTCGGAAATAATTCCGTCAGGGCAACAAATTATTCAACTATGAACATTTAAATTTTCCTGGTAAAGAGCTCAATGTACCTGCCACCACAGAGCAATAATTTCTTTAAGAAAAACAAAAACCGGTCACATTAGGATTATAAATTTATTTCCATCCCGTTACGCGTTTTTGAAAATAATACTACCTATATATATATATATATATATATATATATATATATATATATATTAACAAATATGTATACAATAAAGTAAAGTTGGTGACTGTAGTCGAGGGTGACACGAAGATTCTCTTTTCAATAGTTACTACACCGAGGTGTAGGGGAGGGCGCTACTCCTTTCCCTGGATTATTCCACTTTACCCTTGATACGTACCTTATCATACTGAATGTTAAGCAAGGAGGTATCAAGTACCATTTTTTAAGTCTTTAATATGACTCAACATGGAAATTAAAATCACTAGACGACAAAAAATGTTACGTGGACGATATGCACAAAGAATTAGAGATGCTGATATAGATTTCGTAAAGACTAATCGATGGTTAAAAAGTGCTGGACTGAAGGTGGAGATAAAGGGGTTAATAACAATAGCACAGATCTAGAGTCTACTGACGAGAAACTATTGGGCAAATATAAAAAAAACGCATCAAACCCAATATGTAGATTGTGCGAACGAAAAACTGAATCAATAGAGCAATTCGAGTCCTGTTGGCCAATCCTAATACAAACAGGATATAAAAATGGCATCTTAAAATAGGACATTTCATCATGCCAGCAATAAATGGAGCCCTGGGTATTATTACATATAATTGTTTCACAGAAGTGTATGTGGATGGACGGACGGCGGCGAAGGAATCAGATGAATAGGAAAATTGATAAATTTCCCTTTCCTAAATTGTTGTCGCCGCGGCAGACAGAATGTGGAGTGATTAAAATCAACAAGTCTAAGGAAAGAAGAGAGAGGTGGTAGGTTGAAACGAGCCGAGAATTAAAAAAAAAATAATGAACCTGTTTTATTATAGTAACCACGTGACCAAGTGAACGTTTGGCAACTAAAGTCAATGGATAATCAGTTCATGTCTGAAATCTGAATACGAGGCGCCTTCAAGAGGTTTCCAGCCTTTTTTTGTACGGGCATCTAAAATTGTCGTAGACTCTTGAAAATTCAGCATGTTATTGCTATACATCTTATAAGATGACTGAACAATATGATTTTTGGCTCAAATGAACAGGTACATCAGGAATTGGAATACATCCTACTAAAGCCTGGTTGTCACAGCTGGTGAATTTCAAAAATGCAATCTGGGAGTGAGGACACTTTAGGAGAACGATATACAATAAAATTCTGTTTTAAACTTGGAAAAAAATGCCACAGAAACGTATGAAATGCTTCAGACTGCTTTTGGACTATCTTGCATGAATCGAGCATCGGTTTTTGAGTGGCATAAGTGGTTCAAAGAAGGCAGGGAGTATGTGAGGGATGATGAGAGGCGTGAGAGGAGTAAGTAAGTCAGAACACCAGAGTTGATTGGCCAAATAAAGAATTTCATGGATAAGGACCGTAGTGTGTCTATAAAGACAATAACTGCAAAGTTTGATGTCAATGTGGGAACTGTACATACAATTATTCGCGAGGAACTGAAGATGCGGAAGATTTTGTCCTAAGGGTGCTCAGCGAATATCAGAAAGAAAGACGTTGTCATGACAGCAGGAAGATGGTCGAGCTGATCAATTTAGATCCCGCAGTTCTTGATGCTCTGGTGACCTGCGATGAAAGCTGAATCTACTGCTATAACCCAGAGACCAAGAGACAGAGTTCCCAGTGGAAGCATGCTTGCTCTACCAGACCCAAGAAGGCCTGACAGAGCAAATCCACCCACAAACTTTTGATGTTCCCTTTTTTTTGACAACACTGGCATGATCTACATGCACTTGGTTCCCACTGGACAGACAGTCAACAAGGATTACTATGTTGAGGTTTTAAGGGAGTTCAGCAAGAGATTCATAGGGAAGAGGCCAGCACTCTTCAAATCGGGTCAGTGGCATTTCCACCAGGACAATGCACCAGTCCACAAACTCTATCATTGTCACTGACTGTTTTACCATGATGGCCATCAAGACAGTTCCTCACCCTCCCTATAGTCCAGACCTTGCTCCCTGTGATTTTTGGTTATTCCCTAAGCTCAGAGGCTGTTGTTATGAGACAATTGAGGAGATGAAAGAGGCTGTGACAAACGTCATTGACACGCTCACGCAAGAGGACTTCCATGGGGCCTTTCAGATGTTTTTGGAACGGTACAACAATGCATTGTAGCCGGAGGAGATTACTTCGAAGGGAACTGGAGTCTCATGTGTTTACTATCAACAAAAGTGCCCATATGAAAAATGTCTGGAAGCTTATTTAATGATCCTCGTACTTTATATATGTCTGCAGAATATGGAAAGTACCACGATATATCAAAGAATGAATGAAAACCAATTTGTTAACCAAAACAATTAAAAATATTAATGAAGATGAAAGAGAAAAGAGAAAACTGAGATTTAAAGACGAAAAAATTGAAAGAAACTTATCAGGAAACTTGAAAGGATCATCATAATATATATATATATATATATATATATATATATATATATATATATATATATATATATATATATATTAATGTAGGTTGATTTTTCAATTTTTTAAAAATAATAAAAAATATTACTTACTGAAAGTTGTGTTTGGACCTATTAAGTACTTATACAAAAAATTAGATCTAATAGTTTAACGGTTTTTTGAGCATTTGGTATCAAAGATCGTAGACAAAAATAGACTGATAATTCCTAGTTTTTGCAAGATTTGGCTTGAATATTAGTGTGAAAACCAAATAATGTTAGTATTTAAATTAGGGAATGTCCTTTTATTTTATAAAAATGATATTAATTGATAGAAATGATGACAAATCTTCAAATTGAAAATTTGCCCCCTTCCCCCCATTTTCAGTATCAGGTGAAGAAACATTACACTGGAGATTTGATGTTGAAGCTTTTAGTGATGAATGTAATTTTTTTTTGACCCCTCTCTTTCCTTTTTACTTTTTGTATAGCACTTTTATCTACCGGACCAAGCTGAAAAGTGCCCTTAGATCCTATTTTGCCCCTCTGATCCTTTAGGTATTCACAGTCCTCAACAGGAACCTGAAAAATCAGATTTTATTTCTATTGAAAATACATCTGAACAGATTAATATAAAAATCAATTTGCATGAAAAATAAAATGGAAAAAATGGTTTATATATTTAAATAATATTAAAATATGGAAATTGATTTCGATATAAGGTTGTCTCACAAAGTCATTGCAAAAACTAAAATAGAAAATAACTTACTTTTTGTTGAAGTGGACAAGTGCAAATGATGTGCTTAGTCTGGCAATTTTCTTGATTACATTTTACACGATAGTCCTTAAAACATAAAACTGGTAGTTTGCAAGAACAGGATGATACATCAAATAGTTAATCAAGTTTTTCCATCCAGAATTTCTTTTAGGCAGTAGGGAGAGATTTTCTATTTATTTGTTTTGCTTTCTTGAAGCATAGTATATTTACCTTTTTTAAAATAGTAATTTCATTTAATAAAGGTAAACGTGAGTTAACCGCTTTCCAAATATCCATTACTTCCTTTGCTATTGTCACGTGATATCCCACTGGGAGGAGGGAGATAAAATTACTATCCTCCCGTTGAAATTAACAGTACCTAGCCGTCAAACAAGTGACCGTTAGGAAGGAATGTGGGTCACACAGGGGAGACCAGATGTTGGTACTTAGTAACCTCAGGTCGCCGGACACCAAGGGGGAGAAGAGAGAAGCCAAATGATTGCTGGAACCTCAAAACGGAAGTGGGGACCCCTTCCCTCAGCGGAAGTAAATAGGAAGAAAGGCAGTTTTTGAGCAGGGTTCGTAGCGGGCGGACGAACCATAGCCATTCTACTCCGGGTTGAAGACAAAAGAATACTGAGACATGAGGGACCCGAGTTCTTCAAGCCAGTATTAAAAACAGAAAAAAGTCTAGTAGCCCGTGAAAGAAGAAAGATTCTCCAGTGGAACCCCGTCGAAAAATAAGATAAGTAACTTTGGGGCCATTTTCCTTTATACCGAAATTTTGTATACCTCTCTCTCTCTCTCTCTCTCTCTCTCTCTCTCTCTCTCTCTCTCTCTCTCAACTTGAAGAAAGACAAAAGTCAAGAAAAGACATTTATATTCGTGGCCTGTCCTATTATTATATGTTTTGACACTTTGAAAGTGTATATAACTGTAGTAAAGGAATTCATGTATTTTTATGTTACCACCTGGTCTAAGTTGTTCTTTGCCGTTCTACTACGAATTTGTTGTTGTCATATTTTCTTTTCAACTTCTATTCGCCTTATGTTATCTTGCTTAGAATTGTCCTATTAATTCCTAAAATATCACACGGGAAACCGGAGTTGCCGACTGCTACAATATAATATTATTACGACTAAAACCTATAGGTCCATATTCTTCCATTGTCTCGGGGAAGAAAGAAAGCGGCCTGGTGGGGGTGTGATAGTGTGAAATTTGGAACCCCTTGCCAGCGGCGGTCAGTCTGGTCCTAAATTAATCCCTCACGTAATATGCCAGGTCTTATATGCCTGAGAGAAAAACTCTGAATGAGGACTTATTCTATAGGGGATCAAGTGCCAACCTGCCCCGTCTTCACACGTGCGAAAATAAAGTGCCGTTTTGGGATTTTAGTCTATTTGCCGTCACACTATTAATTAAAAAATAGCAAAATTTGAAAGGTGAGGATAAGTATTTATTAAATAATAACTATATTGGATAATTTGTCGATAAATTGGAGGCTCCCTTTTATTTAATGGTGAAGGTGGACTAGAAAATTTCATTACATTTTTACTGCGAGTTGACAATACAGATTTTCCGGCAATTTTTAATAAAATAACTGAAAATAAAAAATATGTCCAATCAGAAATTAAATTACACAAATATCTTTTAATAAATTTCATAAAATTTGAAATAAATACATTAATCTAAAAATAATATTTACTTACCTTAAAGTGGATTTACTTCTGAGATTACCTCGTAAACAGTTTTTTCAATGAAAAAACACGAACTTTTGAAATATAAACAAATTAGAATAATTATAAAAGTTATATTTTTTAATAGTCAAGTCTATTTTAATGATAAATACAAGAGATATTCGTGTTAATTAAAATCCTAAACAGTAAGCAATCGTTTAGGCGGAGGTAATTTAAACAAGTGAATACCATTAAAAATATACAATGAATAAAACGGTATATGTAAATTGTTATTTGTATATTAAATTAAATATTAGAGTGTTTTTATTCCTTTTTAATTTTCATATTTTCATTTAAATTCTTAAAGAAAAGAAATACTAAACTTAAAAATATTTATTATTAAGTGTATTGAATTTTTTAAAAATTTTGTTAAAACTCGGGTTTTATTCAAGGGACGCTTGTTGCCGGTGACACCTATACAGTGATAAAAAAACAAACAATTTATTTAGTCTTTAATTTTGATTGCTCAAATAAATACAAATTTTTGAAGAAAGATATTTCTTGTGTGTACTTTTGACATTATTTTGCAACTTTCTTCGGGTGCATTTTTTTACAGTTCTAAAATCGACCTACCCTGAGGCATAACACTTTCATCCATAGCTGCCAAAATCTACAATGCCCTACTACGAAACCGAATAGAACCCAAAATCGACAACATACTTAGAAAAAACCAAAATGGCTTCCGAAGAAATAGATCTACGACCTCACAAATATTAACCATCCGCAGAATCCTTGAAGGTGTACGGGCAAAGAACCTACAAGCGACATTAATATTTGTCGACTTTACCAAGGCTTTCGACTCCATTCACAGAGGAAAGATGGAACAAATCCTACTAGCGTACGGCATACCTAAAGAAACCGTAGCGGCAATAACGATTCTCTATAGAAACACTAAAGTAAAAGTACGATCACCAGATGGAGACATAGAATACTTCGACATTGTAGCAGGAGTACTACAAGGGGACACGCTGGCTCCGTATCTCTTTATCATTTGTCTAGACTACGTACTTAGAACATCGATTGACAAAATCAAAGAGAATGGCTTCGAACTGACGAAGAAAAGAAGCAGAAGATACCCCGCAACAACAATTACCGACGCCGACTACGCCGACTACGCCGATGACATAGCGATACTGGCAAATACACCTGACCAAGCCGAAACACTTCTGCATAGTTTGGAACGAGCAGCAGCAAGCATAGGCCTCCATGTTAATGCACACAAAACGGAATATATGTGCTATAACCAAACGGGGGACATCTCCACTGTAGAAGGAACCCCTCTTAAACTAGTAGACAAATTCACGTACCTAGGAAGCAGCGTCGAATCAACCGAAAAGGACATCGAAACGAGGTTAGCGAAAGCATGGACAGCTATCAATAGGCTATCGACTATATGGAAATCAGACCTAACCGATAAAATGAAACGCAGTTTCTTCCAGGCAGCGGTCACATCGATACTGCTATATGGATGCACTACATGGACGCTAACAAAACGGCTGGAGAAGAAACTAGATGGCAATTACACAAGAATGCTGCGTGCAATCCTGAACAAGTCCTGGCAGCAACACCCCACAAGACACCAACTGTACGGCCACCTGCCCCCTATCACGAAAACTATTCAAGTTAGGCGAACCAGACATGCAGGACATTGCTGGAGAAGCAGAGATGAACTCATAAGAGATGTACTCTTATGGATCCCCACACACGGCCGCGCAAAAGCAGGACGACCAGCACGAACGTACATTCAGCAGCTATGTGAGGATACAGGTTGTTGTCCTGAAGACCTACCTAGGGCGATGAACGATAGGGAGGAGTGGCGAGAGAGGGTCAGGGATATCCGTGCTGCCAGCACGATATGATGATGATGATGATGATATTCTACAATTTGATGGAGACTCAAACTCGGTGAAGTCGTCATAATAAATTTAAAAGATGTATTAGAAATTAATAGAGATCAGCTCGATAACAGATATCACCGAGACAAGGAAAGATGAGGGTCTGATGAACGTAGAATATTAATCCAAAAATTTGGGCCTGTGATTCGAGAGTAGTTAATTCCCCTTGACCATTTTTAGGGTCAATTAGAAAACACTTGACAGCTATATAAAATGTCTTCACCTTATCTTGTTGAACTATCTCGGTCCTAATTGAAACAAGAGGAATATCTAGGATGACAACAGCTGAGTTAATTAACAGATATATTAGGAATAAATATAAATCATGTATGAGATAGCCATTAGTTATACGATCTTAGTCTGTTTAGAAAATCACACCTACTAAGGAAAAGTAACCTACAAGAACACAAAATTGGGAGGGATGGACCAGTAGATTAATTCCACTCCGATTTCTTAATCGTTCTAACGCCTAACATTTTGACCCCCGCTGCCCACGCCAATGAATGAAAAAAATTTTAATTTGATTTCCACTTGTATTCTTATTTTTATGCTTATTTTCATTTTTATTTTATTTTTTATTTTTATTTTCTGATTTTTTTAATTTTTTACTTTTTAATTCCTTTATTTTATCTTCCGAATACGAACTGTAATTCCACATTTGCTACTCTGCGACTAAAGAGAAGCATGTAAATAGTCATCTGACAAGACGGAGAGTATATTAATATTCTCCGCCGAAATAAAATTATTATGACGACTTACATACAGCAACTATGCGAGGACACAGGATGTAACCCTGAAGACCTGCGGGAGGCGATGAATGATAGGGAGAAATGGCGAGAGAGGGTCAAGGATATCCGCGCTGGCGGCGCGACATGATGATGATGAACCGAGTTTGAGTCGCCATCAAATTGTACTATATCTGCTCTGAATGTGAATTTTGTTATACCCCAGCGAAAAAATAGGGAACTAACAATAGGCATACATTGAACACTCTCATAGATTTATATGATTTTCTTCATATATTCTATGTAAAGAATAATCCACACCCACTGTCTTTGGACACAGAGTCTTTCGACAGTAGATGCAATCTGTGTTTAGAAGAAAAAATGCACATTTCACTTTTTCCAGAGCCAAAAAAATTGTTAAATAAGAGAAGTGAATTAATAGCTAGGTGTAGACATAGGGCTAAATTTAAACTATAGATAATTAATTTAAAAAAAAAACATTGAGTTAAACTGAGAATTTATGTAAATAAATAAAATTAAATGTTAGATAGAAAATTGTGAAAAAGCATATCGTATATACGTACTACTCATAAAAAGTGTAACTGATTAATAGGTTTTAAATAGTTTTGAAATTTTAAAATAATTTAAAATAAATTAAATCTTTGCTTTAATTTAATATAATTCTTACTGTATCATTACGTAAGGTTATTGAATAAAGTTTAAATCTAATTTAATATTAAATCTGCATTTTAAGTCAAAATGTAATTAGAATTTAAAAATTGAAATAAAAAATAAAATTTTTTTTTTTTGACACTACCCAATCCAACAAATCCTTCTTTAACCTTATCACTTGATTTTTTTTCAAAAGCAAAATCTATTAGAAATTTTGTGTATTCGAATATTGTTTCTTTTCTTTCCTTTAGAACTATTTTCAACTGTAATTTTACAAAGCAGGAAAATGTGTCAATATCAAACATTTACAGTTTTACTTTATCTTCATTTATTAATAAAGCAGCAATTTAATTTCCCGCCATATATTCATTAGTCTAAAAATATATTTAGTATACTTGACATGTCTTTAAACCTTGATAGCGTGACTATATCACACACACACACAAACACACATACACACACACACACACACATATATATATATATATTGCCGACAAAAAATCATAATCTTTGATATTTTTTAAACGATACACTTTTTATTCAGATAGCTTCAAGTAAGTGAAATAAATGTTGCCGTAATCATAAATTTCATATATAAGAAGTTGCTTAGTTTTTAAATATAAAATTTGAATTTCCGGCAAAAAAATTATGAAAATATCATTTGATTATATTTAATTTTTTCTTCATTGGAATGTTAGCTTTCCAATTAATAAAAGCTCTCTCTCTCTCTCTCTCTCTCTCTCTCTCTCTTTCTCTCTCTCTCTCTGTCACACACACACACACACACACACACACACACACACACACACACACACACACACACACACACAATTACTCACAATGAAAAAGTAAAGAGATGACAACAATAATAACAGTAGCAGTAATAATAGTAGTAGTAGAAGTAGTAATAATAATAATAATAATAATAAAAATAGTAATTATTATTATTATTAGGGTGAGTGTGATACCAGTTGTAATTGGCACACTTAGAACGTTCCCCAAATGATTGGAAAGAGTGCTGGAAGAGTTGAGGAAATTGAAGGACAAATAGAGACTATCCTAACTATAGTGTATAGATCGGTCAGAATATTGAGTAGAGTCCTGGAGATCTGAGGAGATTTCTTGTCACTCAGACTTCAATGAAAGAGATATCATTAACAATTAATATGCGCCGACTCGTTAAACACTCCCAGTTATCTCAACTTAATATCCCTCCACCCCCCCCCCCAAAAAAAAACAACCCAACCAAACGCAAAAATCACTTTTCGAATGGAATCTTCTAGAATCAGGTGCCATGTAAACCTTAGGAAAGATATAAAAAGAAGGACCCAAAATGGAAATACACGTCGACTTACTCAGAACAACACTAAAAAGAATATCAAACTGGAAAGCGTCTGGCCATGATGGAATACATGGATTCTGTTTCAAGAAATTCACCTCCATTCAGGGCAGACTAGCACTAGAAATGAACAGATGCTTACAAGGCGCGCAGGTACCTGAATGGATGACCAAAGGAAAGACTACATTAATCTAAAAGGACCCTGGCAAAGGAACTGCTCCAACCAATTACAGACCATAACCTGTCGACCAATGATGTGGGAAATACTAATTGCACAAATAAGGGAAAAGATCTACGACTCGCTAACAAGCCGTGGATTGTTCCCTGACGAGCAGAAAGGATGCCGCAAAGGATCCAGAGGCACAGCAGAATTACTCTACATAGATCAACACATCATAAATGAGATCAAGACAAGACGGAAAAATCTAGCTATGGCTTGGATTGACTACAAAACGGCATATGATATGCTCCCACAAAGCTGGATACTCCACTGTCTCAAAATGTATAAAATATCACATGAAGTCATAAACTTCATCAAACAGACCATGGAAACCTGGAGAGTGGAGCTGACAGCAGGATGAAGAAGCAGCGCTGAAAAAAAGATCCAAAGAGGCATTTTCCAAGGAAATGCATTATTGCCCTTACTATTCATAATAGCCATGATGCCACTGAACCACATACTCAGAAAATGCGCAGCCGGATACAAACTCAGCAGGTCGCAAGAGAAGATCAACCACCTAATGTATATGGATGACATTAAATTATTTGCAAAAAATGAAAAAGAACTGGAAACTCTTATACACGCAGTTAGAATATACAGTCAGGACATAGGAATGGAATTTGGCATAGAAAAATGTGCCATGCTCGTCATGAAAAGTGGCAAACGACATATAACTGACGGAATGGAACTACCAAATCATGACAGAATTAGAACGCTCGAAGAAAATGAAACCTACAAATACTTGGGCACCTTGGAGGCTGACATCATCAAACAAGTACAAATGAAAGACACGATCCGAAAAGAATATCTCAGGAGAACGCGAAAACTACTCTAGGCGAACCTCTTCAGCAGAAACCTCATCAAAGGAATAAATACTTGGGCTGTGCCACGAGTCAGATATTCGGGACCCTTTCTCAAGTGGACCAGAGAGGAACTTAAATAAATGGACCAAACAAGAAAACTAATGACCATGCATAAGGCATTACACCCCAGAGAAGACGTTGACAGACTATATGTATCTAGAAAACAGGGAGGAAGAGGACTTGCCAGCATCGAAGACACCGTTAACGCATCCGTACAACGGCTCGAAGACTACGAACGAGGACTAATTACAACCATCAGAAACGATACGGAGAACACAATAAACGAAAGAACGACAACAACTTGACACAAAAATGGGAAGGAAAACAACTCTATGCCCGCTTTAAACATCTAATAAACATCTCACACTAGAAAACCTGGACCTGGCTACTAAAAGGAAACCTTAAGAGAGAAACGGAATCTCTCCTAATAGCAGCACAGGACAATGCCATAAGAACCAATCAAATCCAAGCGAGAATAGATAAGACGCAACAAAACAGTAAATGTAGGCTATGCGGTGATAGAGATGAAACGATCAATCACATAATAAGGGAATGCAGAAAATTAGCACAGAAGGCGTACAAGGCGAGACACGACTGGGTCGGCAAGGTGATCCACTGGGAAATATGAAGGAAATTTCAATTTGACCATACACACAAATGGTATATGCACAACCCACCACTTGTCCAAGAAAATGTCTCGCATAAACTCCTATGGGACTTTAACATACAAACGGATCACCTAATCCCGGCCAGAAGACCAGACCTCATAATAATCAACAGAAAAAAGAGAACTTGCAAAATTGTCGCTTTGTGGTCCCGACGGACCACAGAATAAATCTGAAGGAAAGTGAAAAAAAGGATAAGTACTCGACCTTGCTAGAGAATTGAAAAAGCTGTGGAACATGAAAATGACGATTATGCCAATTGTGATTGGTGCGTTAGGCACAATAACTGAAGGATTATTAAAAGGCCTGGAGGACTTAGAGGTTGGCGGACGGGTAGAAACTATCCAAATGACAGCATTGCTAAGAACGGACAGAATACTGAGACGAGTCCTGGAGACTTGAGGAGATTTGCTGTCACTCAAACTCCAGTGAAAAACTATCAGCTAACACTGATGTGAAAAACTCTAAAGGAATAATAATAATAATAATAATAATAATAATAATAATAATAATAATAATAATAATAATACCAACATTCTACCTTAGTATTCTTTTCTGCTATGAATAATCCTGAAACATTTCGAATTGTGTTTTGTCAGGTCTAGACTCCACCCAGCCACCCCACTTCATTTCTAGTTTGTTTATTGACTGTTGTTTGTTTACTAATTTAAAAGAAAGTCGAAGCATAAAATTTGCAATATAATAGGAATCAAAGAGAATAGAATTTAATATGAAGGAAATGACACTAAAGCCAAATTTAGTATTTAACTGGGTAATGTTTTTAGCGTGTCATTTTAAACGGTAAGTTTAAACGGTAACTTCTGCTGCTTTCGAGTTCAGATACTGAGTCGAAAAGATAACACAGACAATAAAGTTTTTAAAAAGGAATTTTATACAAAGGAAACAATAAAAAAGGGACAGAAAAGATAAAGTGTTGAGAATTTTAGTGTAATTTGCGGAAACCTATCTAAGAGATTGTCTGGGAAACAAAGTTCTTTGAATTTGAGTATTTTTTCTTTTTAGTTTTCTTGAATTTTCTTTCAGTTTGTTTTACTTGGTAGAATTTTCGTTTAATTTTACTTTTATTTCTTGGGAAGCTTCTTGCTTGTTTGAAATACTTATCGGCCATTCAAGAAGCGTGTGACAAAACCTTTCTGCAGGTTATATTTCCTACCTTAACAGTCAGGCCCCCGAATTCGTACTGAGTGGCCCAATAGTAGTTCTCCACAAATAATTGGAGGTATCTTTTTGGTGCCGTATTGTCTTGGATTACTTCTCCCTTTTCCCCTCTGGCCAAATCAAGTGCCGGTTTGATTTTTTTGTTAAGAATAATTTTTTATAAATTATCTAAGAATGAAAATATTCATTGTATAATAAGGAAGACATTACGATGCGAAGGACCTTTATTCTTCTATTTGCTTTGCTCAAAATACTTTCCAAATTCCCACATACATTTTTTCCTTGTTTTGACTTTTTAAAAACGTATAGCATCCAAGAGTCGTAAAAATTAACATTTAGCATCTCTTTTTCAAACTTTTGCCATCTTTTTATCATTCAATAAGAAAAATAAAAACAGGAAATATTTTTCCTATTTACATTTCATAAGAAAATAAATCAAACAGCAACCAAGTTCTGAAAAACACGAGCGGACCGATAAGGAAATGGGCGAGGTGTTTTTTCCGACAAAAAAACAAAAAAACAAAACAATTTGTTATTTCTTATTTATTGATAATAGAGACGGAATGAGATAAAAGTATTTCATCTCCTTCAGTGAAATCAAGTATTCTTTAACATTTTATATCCTAGCAGGTTTTTTTTTCAGACAGAAACAAGTTCAACAATCCTCATCATCATCCATTTTTCCCAATCCTTTTGGAAACCCATTGACCAAATTGTCATGTACAAATCAAAAATAAAAATGTCCGTTTAAATAATTAATGGAATAGTGTCCTTTGCAGAATTAACTTTGTCGTTAATCAAGTGACTTGTAAATCTGCAATTTGATAATTCACAACGATAGAACTATTTTGATTCATTAAAACATGTCAAAAAACTACATTATAATTTTTAAAAACTTCTTTTTAAAACAAAAATTAACAGAATTGTTATGAATTTCATAAGGTTTTATTTTTATTTCAAATAAAAAGAAAATATTTTTAATGATAACTTTTTCATTTTTTTAAACCCACAACTTATCTCTGTAGATGAGAAAGAACCATCCCAACGAATATCCTAGATATGACATAAAACCAGCCATGGAAATTTGGGGAATGTGGAGTACCTCATCATTGCCATTGCTCCCAGGTCCACTTTGACCCTGAGTGGTAGCACCTTATAGGGTTTATTTATGTATCATATTGAACAGACAGTGTGCAAACAAATGATTGATATTGAATTGTTATGTAGCAATACTTGAAACTATCTAACAAAAAAAGCCCAGGCTTGTTAAAGAATGTTATCAACAAGATGTGTTTACAAATCATATAGATATTTAATATATATGTATAAACAACCGGACATTGGCCTAGCGGTTAGAGTGTTCGCCGATTGCCCGGGAAACTAGGGTTCAATCCCGGGTCGAGTCATACCAAAGACTCAAAAAATGGTACTTGATGCCTCCTTGCTTAACACTCAGCCTTATAAGGTACGGATCAAGGGTAAAGTAGAGCAATCCAGGGAAGGAGTAGTGCCCTTCCCTACACCTTGGTGTAGTAGCTATCGAAAAGGGAGCCTTCGGGTTACCCTCGACTATGGTCGCCAACTTTACTTTACTTTACTTATGTATAAACAGGATATGACATTAAATAATATACAATAGTTGATAGGGCATAAAAATTAACCCAACTTAACAAAACCAAACCACATTAACTGATAATAAAATATTAAAAAACAAACAATACGACGTGAGAAACCACACCATCTGACAATAAAATATTTAAAAAATAAAAGAAAACAAAATAACATGACGTGAAAATTTTACAATCATAAAACTAAAATAAATTAACTTCTAATTATTTTTATTACCACAAACGAGTGTAAATTCAGTGAAAATCTATGGAAAATATAAAATGATATCAGCCAGAAAATATCATTTGTGTTTATTATTATGAATAATTCAGGGGGATAAAAATCCTGATACTAAATTTCATTTTTGGCGGCATTAGGTTTTTCTTTTCGAATGACAAATGAATAAATAAAGAGTAATATTAAGATTAAAAAGTATCTCATTAAAATATGAGGCCACTTTAATATTTTTCATTAAGTAAGAATAAGGAGCGGAAAAATTCCAAATTTATACAGACATTAATAACTTATATATTTCATTTAAAAATTGTTTTTTACGGATAATAATCAAGATTGCTGCGATAAATATTCATTCTTTTAGTTGAGATGAAAAACAAAATTGAATAATAAGAGTTTTGTGATATTCAATAATATCTCTGTCTCTGTCTCTGTCTGTCTGTCTGCCTCTCTCTCTCTCTCTCTCTCTCTCTCTCTCTCTCTCTCTCTCTCTCTCTCTCTCTCTCTCCATAAAAATCCCTTTTCCAATTGAAGAATGAGATTTTTGTGTTTGTCAAAAATGCATCTATTGAAGAATATTTTGCTGTGGCTATCAACATCTGCCCGTCCCTCCTAATTTATTTGACACATTTTAAGGCAACTAAAATCTTTCAAGTGAAAGAATTATTAATTCTAATTTGTCAAAATAAAAAGAAATTTTGAGACGCAAATTTATGGACATTTTTTCCTTTTGTTTTAAAATGAAAGATTTGAAATTATTTTAGTTAATTCCTAATATAAATTAGTTGTGAGAAATGATCTTTTGCAGACACTGGCATTAAATAACCCAGCAAAGTTGATATGCTATTAAAAAAGAAAGTATTTGAACATCATTATGAATATACATTGCGAAAATAAAAAAAAATGTATTTTTTTTGTTATTCTTTTTAGTATTCTAGGAAAATGAAACAATTTCTTTTCTGGGAATCTGTGTGGGAAATAGTACTTTCATTTTGATCATGAATATGTGAGCTATGCTTAAAAAACATAGATGTGTGTGAGTGTGTATGTGTGTGTGTATGTATGTGTATGCGTGTATGCATGTGTGTGTGTGTGTGTGTGTGTGTGTGTGTGTGTGTGTGTGTGTGTGTGTGTGATATTCTCTTTCGTCGAAGTATTTGCCACGTCATTTTAAACTTTGGAAGAGGAAGTTAAAATCCGTTTTGATTGGTTCATATTTTTAATTACATAAAAGACAATTATATAAAGAGACGTTCTTTATCAATCAAGCACTTGTTGAGAAAAAGCCGAGCAAAAAGTTTGACCGAGAAATAAAACAAGTTCCAGCAAGAAAAAAGCAAAAAACAACGAAACAAAAATTTGTCAAGAAACAAGAAAGGTTTGTTTGCGTTTTACTTGTCTCTTTGTAATCCACACAGAACAGCCATTTCATAATTTCCTTTTTGTTTATTTCTTGCACACATTTCTATAAGTTACGATTATTCATCTACCTCATCATCAACATTCTTCTTTCTATCTATCTCTTTCTTTTTCTCTCTCCTCTATCATTTTTCTATATGGAAGTGGGTGTTGGTGTGTCGAGCTGTTGTAGAAGTTTTAAGAAAATTACAAACATGAAACGAGACGACCTTTTTAATCTAAACATTAGTGTGTGTGTGTGTGTGTGTGTGTGTGTGTGTGTGTAAGTGTGTGTTTGTCTGTTTATTCGTGTGTGTAGGGGTGTGTGTGTCTTTGTATGTTTATGCGTGTGTGTATGGGTGTGTGCGTATGTTTAAATACAATCAGCACGATTCTCCCTCTCCCTCTTTTTCTCTATTTCTCTTTATTTCTTTTCTCTCTCTCTCTCTCTCTCTCTCTCTCTCTCTCTCTCTCTCTCTCTTTCTCTCTCTCGCATGAATAATGTCGTTCGGAATTTCAAACAACAGACGATACACACACACACTCTCTCTCCCCACGTTCCATTTTTTCTCACCCTACTCCCTCTCTCTCTTTCATTCTCTCTTTCTTTTTCTCTCCCTCTCCCCTTTATTTTTTTCTATTCTATTTTGTCTGAATTGTGATGCAATCTTTTATTTATTTATTTATTTATCCAACCTCTCTCTCTCTCTCTCTCTCTCTCTCTCTCTCTCTCTCTCTCTCTCTCTCTCTCTCTCTCTCTGGTCATCTAATATAATATTTTCTAAATAGACTATCTTAAGTTTTTTTTTTTTTTTTTTTTCAATCATTTTATATTTTTATTTTTTCTTCTTTCATGAATTTTGAAATTTTTATTCAAATATATTTTCCTCTGTTTTCAGATTGAACTTGATTTCTTAATAGAAAAAAAAATGGCCAGCAAGGAAATGAAATTTCTTTTTCAATGTTCGCATTGCCAAAATGAATTAAACAGGGAATCGAAATCGTTTCCCTGTCTTCATTCGTTCTGTGAAACGTGTTTTAATAAGGAAGTGAAAAGAGAGACAAATGGATTTTGTCATTGTCCACAATGCGATGAAATTGGTCAACTTGATCAATTGAACTTGTCACCAATTTTGATTAGTTATTTAAAATGTCGAAAAAACGAATCGACTGATTGGAAATGCGATTTTTGTTTAGAGGATCAAAACGAATCGATCGCCACAAATTGGTGTGAAAATTGTGTGAAATTCTTGTGCGACTCATGTGATCGATTCCACAAGAAATTCAACAAACAACATTTTGTGATCGAATTAAGTGGAAATAAAAAAGAAGAAAAAGTCAAAAAATCGATTTTGACTGAAAAGTGTAAAATTTACTATGAAATGGAAGATTCGGACATATCTAACATGAATCGCTTTACCGCTTCATCTCTTTTAATGAACCCAAAAAAGCAACGAAAATCCCAAATAGAAGATTCAGGTGACTTTCCAAATCTTAGATTACCACGGAAGAGGTTGAGAATAAAGCCACCAGAATTCCAATTAGAAGGTATACGTAAGTTACCATCTCTTCTTCCAATATCAGAGAAGGCAATAAAGCAACGAGAAACCCAAATAGGTGACTTTTCATCTCTTCTTCAAATATCAGGGAAGAGGGAGGCAATAAACAAACAACAGTCCAAAATCCCCAAACTCCTCCAAGAAATTGGCAATTTCGAAAAAGATCTTGAGGAAAAAAATAACAAATCCCGAAATTATTCTGAGGAATTACAAAAACAATGTGATTTCAAATGTGAAGAAATCTGGCAAAATTACGACGACACAATCGATATAATGAGAGAGAAAACTCAGGAAATGTGTGACGAATTGAGACAAATGACAAAAGACCAAGTGAAAAAATGGCAGAAATTCCATCGGGAAACGGAAAACATGTTGAAAAAATTAGAAATTTGGCGCCTTAATTTGCAATATTTAAATAAAAAAGGATCAAAAGAAAAGGACTTTGTTTTGGGTGTCGAATTGGTGACCAGGAATTTGGAATCATCGTTGGTGGAATTGAATCTGAAAATAAAAGAACCGTTGAGGAAAATGGAATTACGAGTTGAATATTTTGATTTGTGGCAGAAATTCCTTGAAAATCTCCAAACTGAAAAAATTGGGTTTGGAATTTTGGGTTTTACAGATAATTCCATTGAATATGAAACTGAATGGAAATTGCGGGAATCGAACACGCGTCGTACGATTGATGTCAGCGACGAAGATAATCATTTGTTTCTTGCTGACCATTTGTTTCTTGCTGACCGTTCGATTGTTGAAGTGACAGAATCGGGTGAATTGGTTGGTGAAGTGGAGTTAAAAGGGGAAAAAGGATAGAAATTTTGGCCAATGGAAATGTTTATTAATTCTTCCAAAATTTTGGTGGTAAATTGTCGGGGGGGACGAGAGTGAAGAATATTTAATTTTTTTGGAAAGAAAAAAAAATTTTCCTTGTTTTTTGCAAATCATAAAAATCATTAAGAAAGAAAAAACATCAAAGTTTTCTTCTTCTGTTTGTAAAAACGAAAAAGAAATTTTGTTCTGTGATTCAGAGAAATTTAAATTTGATGTTTACACAGAAAAAGGAGAATTTCTAAAAACCATTGACACGGGGGTTGAGCCGGGGGGTTTGTCACCCCCTAATTCTCTCAACTGGGCAAATTTGGGGGGCTAAACGATGGACTTGTGAAATATTTTCTTTTAATAAAAAAGTTTAAAAAATTCAATCAGTCGAAACACAAGAAGAAATTTTGGATTTTTTTATAAATGAATTTGGACAATTTTTTTTTTTTGTAATCTCAAAGGAATTTTTACATTTTTTCCCGAAAAAAAATTACAGAAAAATTTGTTTAAATTTGAGAAAAAATCTCATGATCCACCAAAACTTTTTATTTCACGGGAAAAAATATTTGTTTTTCTTCAAATTGATGGAAAATATTTAATTAAAATTTTTAGATTTCTCGTCTGACGAAAAAAAAAAAAAAATGGACAATTTTTCTTCCTTAAAATTTAAAAAAAATATAGATAAAAAAAAATTGAGAATAAATAAAAAAATTTATTATTTTATCGTTTTTTTTTTTTTTTTGTTTGAATTTTTCGTATAAGTTTTTGAATTTGTAATTTAAAAAAATTAAACTTTTTTTTAATAATTCAGAATATAAAATGAGGTAAATAATTTTTTTTGCTGTTGAATTTCTGAATGTTTTTCTGAATTAATTAAAAAAATATTTGTTGGAAAAAACGTTAAAATTGAATAAATTGCTTTTAATTTTATTGATAAATATTTTTTTTTAATTTGGCATTTAATTTCTGCATTTTTAAAATATTGTAATAATTTTCAGCTTTTTGATTATTGATGAAATTTAAAGCAAAAAAATGTTTCCTCATGAAATTGTCAATTATAATAGACTAATATCCCGATCTTTTATGTTGAAAAATAATCATAAAGTTTTAAAGTCGAATGTTTTTTTTAATAAAGTTTAAATAACAAGAAAAAAAATTGATTAAAAGATCTTTTCAAACTTCTGTAAAATTAATTCGTAAAATGAAATGAATATTTTTTTCTCTTGTTTAAATTCCGCAAAAATTAGGATTTTTTTTTTTTTTTTTTCATAAAAGTTAAAATAAATGATTGAAATATTGAAAATATTTCTTTTCTTTATTTTCATCTGTAATTTCTATGAAATGTCAATAAATTGTAAATTCATTCTGAAACAAATGATCTGATAAAGAAAATAGATTCATCTACTTCTTATAAATTGGATAAAATCATTTGCTTTCTTTGTTTAATGGCATATCAACCTTGTTGGGTTATTTAATACCAATGTTTGTTCAAGATCAATTCTCACAACTAATTTATATTAAGAATTAAGTTTAATAATTGCAAATCTTTCATTTCAAAACAAGGAAAAATGTCAATAAATTTGCGACTCAAAATTTCTTTTTATTTTGACAAATTAGAATTAATAATTCTTCCACTTAAAAGTTTTTAGATGCCTTAAAATGTGTCAAATAAATTAGGAGGACGGGCAGATGTTGTTGATACCCACCGCAAAATATTCTTCAATAGATGCATTTTTGACAAACACTAAAATCTCATTCTTCAATTGGAAAAGGGATTTTTATGGGGAGAGAGAGAGATATTGATCGAAGAAAGAAAGAAAGAAAAAAAAAAGATAGATAGACAGAGAGAGAGAGAACAAGAGAGAGATATAGAAAGAAAGAAAGTAATAGTTAGATAGTGCAAGAGGATAGATAGAGAGAGAGAACGAGATAGATTGATATATAGACAGAAAGATAGATAGAGAGATAAACGAAGAGCGATAGATAGAGAGATGGACTGAACGAGAGAGAGAGAGAAAGACAGATAGATGAAGATAGATAAATAGATAGAAAGAAAAAACGACGGATAGATAACCAGATAGATAAATAGAAAGAAAAAGATAGAGAGTGTGAGTGAGAGAGAGAGGGAGAGAGAGAGAGAGAGAGAGTGAAGGAGAAAGAATGAAACAAAAGAAAGAAAGAGATTGATATCTATCTATCTATCTATCTATCTATCTCTTTCTTTTCTTTCATTCTTCTCTCTCCTTATCTATCTATCTATCTATCTATCTATCTGTTTCACTCTTTCTATATATCTATCTATCTAGATAGATCGAAAGAAAGAAAGAAAGAGATTGATAGATCAAAAGAGATAGATAGATAGTTGATTTGGCGTCATTTGTGTGCGATATTGTTGCGTAGCCATATACACGAATATGGCCATGTGCGAAATAGACATGTAATAGTCATTACTATAGAACATATAAAGAACATAGGAATCTCGGCATTCTCGAAAACACGTAACGACTTCTTGTTCAGGTACGAAACCTTTCTATTAACTTTGAGTTAAAGGTTTCGACGTAAGGAGGAGAGACACAATCTTCTATGCTGTCTTATTCATTTGGCCTCCAACTCGAGCGGCCCCCATCGGGCGCACGTTCGCCTCGCGCCTGCGAGCCCCAAAATCGATCCTTCTCGTTTGGCGTCTTAAACCCGACTCTTATTTTCTTCAAATTCTCACACAAACTTCCGCGTTCTTCCGGTGCATGACATCACCCGCACCTTGTCACCCAGTATCGTCTCGGACTGTTATGACATCTGAGTGACACCTCCATCCGCTCGCGTGCACCCGCGTCAACACCTGCTTCAATCTTACACCCAACCAACCCATGTGCTGAGCCGAAAGGTTCTCAGCTTAACTAAACTCAAAGGCATGAACCGAAATCCCTCGGCTATTTCATAACAATATGAACTGGTGGCTCAGTTGTTGAGTTTCGGCACTGCAGTCTGTGGTCGCTGAATCGATCTTCAGTGGTGGAGATCACAGTATACACTGCTGATGAGACCTAATAAAGTCGAAACAGCTGCCCTGTGTTCCCGTATATCGTGCGTAGGTATTCAGCGGATTTTCTGGTCTTGGTAATTCAATTTACAAAATAGATTTGGTGTTCAATAACCTACAAAGGTTGATATGCCATAAAACCCAACAAACCAAATCATTTGTCAGTAAAAAAATCTTGGGCAATGTGTGGAAGAAAAATGTAATATCATTAGCATAGAACCCATCATAAATGACTGAATTATTTATAACTAGATTGGCTGTTCTGTTTGTCTATAGATTAAATATGGTGGTTATGGAATCGGTTGTATTAGTTAGTGCAAAAGTGTTGGCCAAATGGAATCCTTTGAAATCACTTCAATAAACTATAGAAAGAAAGAAAGAAAGAAAGAAAACAGAGTGAGAATAAGTTGAAAGGAAAGATGAATTAAATAAAGAGAGAACACATGGAGAAAGTTATAAGCACAAAAAAAGAGAAAGATTGAAATCCTTTTGTCTACCTAGTTTTCACCTTTGAGAAAAAAATCCCTTGTAGATTTGAATTTCTGAAATGTCTTGTGGTGCCATCGTAATGGAATGTCCCATTATACTCTTTAGGGAGACCAGGTTGCATGACAAATAAAGTGACGTTGTGTTTTATATAAAAGTTGATTTTCGTTTTTAACATCTTTTTTTCAGTAAAAGAAAATGTAGAAAGAAATTAGATGACGTCCAAATATTTGACTTTCCTGTACAGATACTAAGTTTTCTTTAAATAAGAAATATGAGTTTTTATTTTTTAATAAAGAAAAGAAAAACAGACTCACTGCTATAATTACGTTTATTTTTATGCTTATAACTGCGTAAAGTTGATTATATTTCACTCTGATCCTTGGCCGAAGCGATGATCTCTATTTGAATAATTCCATAATTTTTCTTGCTTAAATTTCCTTCAGCATTTCCAAAATATCGCAAAAATAAACCATAAATTGTGTATCTCTTAATAAAACATAAAGTCAATAAATTTTTAATCTCAAATTTCTTATCACTCATTTTGAATGTCAACTTTATTTGCATATTTAATTTTTTTTCCAGTTTCAATGTCAAAATTCTTGCAAATTTCACTTTACATCTAATTAAACTCCCACCTATGACTTACAACTTCTATCATGATGGCTAATATGAAAGGTTTGTTATTGTTTTAAACAATTATTTGCAAGTAAACAATACAATGAAGATGACTGTCAAAACCAGTTTATAAATCTCTAAATGTTTAGACTTTCTTTTTTACTTACTGTTTCACGTATCTTTTCTTCTAAGATTTCTCTTTGCAACCTTTTTTATTTGATTTCTCTTTGACCTATTAACATTTAACTACATGTCATTCAATTTAGATTGTACCTTGTGAACTTTAAGGGTCAATTAGTTTGTATTTCTTGTAGAATTTATTTATATGCAAAAAATTTGAACAGAAAATATTGTCCTACAATTGTGGATTCTATTGAAGAAAATGTTTCCAGGTAGACTAGAGGAAAATGAATGTAGTGACAATTTAAGATAAATCTTTTAAAATATATTAGATTATTAGTTCATGGTAGTTGTTAATATATACATATATATATACAGCTGTAAAATTAAACCAACTTTATAATACAAGTTACGGAGCCATTGGCGTAATGAGTAGAGTGTTCCCTAACGGTCCGGGAGACCGAGGTTCATTCGCAGGTCAAATCATACCAAAGACTCAAAAATGGTACTTGATACCACCTTGCTTAACACTCAGCATTATAAGGTAAGGATCAAGGGTAAAGTGGTGCAATCCAGGGAATGGAGTAGCACCCTCCCTTACTCTTTGGTGTAGTAGCTATTGAAAAGGGAGCCTTCGGATCACCCTCGACTAAGGTTGCCAACTTTACTTTACTTATAATACAAATTACTTAGCTCTCATTATTATATGCATAATACACAGAAATTTTGTTATGCAAACATTCTTTTCATATGCGCCTTCATATGCTGAACAAGATTCAGTCAATGCTAATTAAAGATATGGAGAGGAAAGAAAGGAAAGAAGAGAAAAAATACTGTTCAGTTTTTGTTTTGTTTTTTTCATCATACAACGTGTGGAAGCACGTGCGATACCCTAGCCTCATCAGCCGCCAACCAGGGTGATAATACAGTTTCGGTAGCTCAAGGCGGTGCTACCGAAACTGTGTTATCACCCTGGTTGGCGGCTGATGAGGCTAGGGTATCGCACGTGCTTCCACACGTTGTATGATGAAAAAAAAAAGAAGATTCAGTCAATGCTAATTAAAGATATGGAGAGGAAAGAAAGGAAAGAAGACAAAAAAATACTGTTCAGTTTGAAAAACCACTTGTTATTCATTTGCAAAAATAGTTTAACATATACATCCAACGAAATAATGAAAAGTTCCTAGTTTCAGTAACAATGAAATTACTTAAGAGCCATAAAATATATATAGTATCCTATTGGCCAGGTGTAAATCTTCAGGACAAAAGTCCCAGTTTTGTCTCTGAAAAAGTTAGTTCATCGTACCTGGTTAGAATTATGTTTAGTAGAGACATAAAATTCTTTTTTTTTCCTGTGATTTTTTTTCCTATAACTTTTTAAACTTAAATTTGTTATCCATCCCACATATTCATCCCAAAGTCTAACATATTTGACACTTTGTTTCTGACATTTTTTTAAACTTCAAAAAGAAAAAAATAAAGAAAAAATAATCTCACTCCCTTCTTGGTTAGGTCAAGAATGTTTCTGTTACCCTTCATAGAGAGCACAAAGTTAATATTGTTCCAGGGATACTAGAATATCCTATATTATCTATTCTGGAATATTGTTGTAGATACCCAGTGGAACTGTCAACTTTAAAAAAAAAAAATGAAAATAACCAACTATTAAAGGAGAAAAAAATTTGTGGATTTTTACATCATTTTGGGATAATTTCTTTCTTTTTTCTTTTTTAAATCCCCCAAATCTGAAAGTTTTTTTTTGTTTTTTTTTAAATCCTCCAAATCTGAAAGTTTCTTGGTTTTTTTTAAATGGTTAATGAATAGAGGTTCCATTGCTTTTTTTTTATAATAAGGTTTCATTTCTTATTCTCTTTGCTTTTTGTATCATCACAAAAAAATATTGTTTTGGACTTTCTTTAACGACGAGAAAATTCACCTTTATTTGATACAAGCAAAAAATTATCTTTTTTCCTCTCTTGTTTTAAAATAAAAACTTTCCATGTTTAAATGATTTTTCATTGTTTCTTAAACAAAAACAAGGAGACCACAAGGTCTAGACAAAAATAAATATTTGTTTCTTAAATGTTTTAATGCTGCTTTTATTAAAAACTAAAGATGATAACAAAGTAAAAGAACAGAAAAAAAAGCCCCAAACATTCTGATTTCAGGACAGTTTTAAATTGTTTTTTGAACAGTTCCAGGGTAGTACTGAAAAAAACTTAATATATGGTGCCACTATAAAAAGAAATCCATATGATTTTTATAAATACTAACCTTCAAATGGCACATGTCAAAATTTGAGCCCAATCAGATTATTAGTTTACAAATTACAGTTATTTAAGTAAAGCTACTGTCGCAAATTTTCAAAACAATGGAAAATCTGAATTTCGTGTGTTGATAAAGCATTGCTTTCTGACGAGGAAAAAATACTGTTCAAGCAAAGCAATGGCTTGATAAGTGTTATTCGGACTCTGCTCTGTTGGAAATTGTGATTACGAGCTGGTATGCTGACTTTAAACGCGGTCATACAGATACAAATGATGCTAAATGCTTAGGTTGCCCAAATTTGGCTGTTGTCCTGGAAAACACCCCCAAAATTCCATAAACTCATTTTGGTCATTTGTAAATTGAAGTTTCGTGAGATAGCAAAGGAGTTGAAGATATCTGAAGGCAGTGCAGTCACCATTTTGCATGAACATTTGTCAAACAGATAGTTATGTTGAAATTGGGTGCAACATTTGCTTACAGTCAATCAAAAACAACGTGTCAACGATTCAGAGTGTTGTTTGCAACTGTTTCAACGCAACAAAAAAGGAGTTGTTGCATAAATATGTGACAATGGATAAAACATGGATCCACCACTTCACTACGGAGTCAAATCAATAGTCAGCTAAGTGGACAGCAGCAGATGAAAGCCGTCCAAAGTGACCAAAGATGCAAACGTCAGCAGGCAAGGTTTTGGCCTTTGTATTTTGGGATGCGCAAGGTATTTTGTTCATCAATTACCTTGAGAAAGGAAGAATTATCAATAGCGAATATTATATAGCATTATTGGTGTGTTTGAAGGAAGAAATCACCAAAAATTGGCCACAAATGAAGAAGAAAAAAGTGCTCTTTCACCAAGACAATGCACCATGTCATGAGTCGATCCCAACAATGACAAAACTGTATGAATTGCTTCTGCACCCACCCTGTTCTCCAGATCTGGCCCCCAGTGATTACTGGCTGTTTGCAGACATCAAAGGAATGTTTCGGGGAAAGAAATTTGGTTCCAGTGAAGAAGTGATATCGGAAACTGTGACTTATTTTAAGGCCAAAGACAAATCATTCTACAAAAAAGGCATCAAGTTGTTAGAGAAGTGTTGGAATCAGTGTATCATCCAAGGAGACTGTTGATGAATAAAGTCGAATTTTGCCTAAAAGTTGTTTTATTAGCTGGGTCTGGGACTTATTGAGTGATATGTTAGCGTCTGATCTTTACTGAATGCTCTACAATTGAGGTTCTGTGCCACGCTATACAGATCTACTGTCTATGTCATAGGTCAGTTATGAGAGGCGCCTCTAGTGGTGTAATGGTTAGCAAGCTCGACTAGCAAACCTACACGAGTGAGTTCGAGTCTCATTGGGTGCCCCTTTCATATGGCCTTGTGCCACATCTAAGCAAAAAGCTTAGTAAATTTCCATTGGTCAGTTATGAGAAAACTGCAGCTTGCGGGCCACATGCAGCCCACACTGCTTTCTGAATATCCCATTTAAGAGTTCAATTTTTTATAGAAGAAATCTTTTTGCTAAAGATAAAAAAAATTAACATTTTCCTTAAGCAGATGATTATGCATATGGTCTTCAGTAGGGAAAATTATGTGACGTAACTTCAATATAAAATTACCTTGAATTTTTTAGTAGTGCAACCAGTCTGATGATGAGCCGTGTCTTATATGGTCCACTTCTCAAAAAAGGTTGCCAATGCCTGTTAAGTAGATTGTAGTCAGAAAATTTGCATTTAAAAATTTAGTTTCAAGATTTAATAATCAAATTTGTCATCAATATTTCCATAAAGGTATTTCATTATTCATTTAAATTCCTTTTGATAAAGATAATATTTCTAAAATTTTTTCATGGACCAACATTCTTTGAGATCAAATTTAATTAGATATTTACTAATATAAATATATAAAATATATTTGAAAATTGACATGAGTGAATGTGTTTAACCTTTTCACTACCAAATTTGTTTTTCCTTGTTTGTTCTTTTTATGTTTTGGCTATAGAAAATTATATATAAAACTGATACATTTATTAACTCTTACATCCCCATTGGGCATCAGTGTCACAGTCGAATCTCATTTTCAGTTTAACCTTTAAAAGATCATACTTAAAGCATAATTATGCCATAAACGCCGCCAAAATAAAGATGTTTGTATCTAACTTCCACATCGACTTTTAAACTTTATAAAATGTTTAACTCAAAAGAAAATTGTATTTGATAAAATAAAAGAAGTAAAGTTGGCGACTGTAGTCGAGGGCTCCCTTTTCAATAGCTACTACATCGAGGTGTAGGGGAAGGCGCTACTCCTTTCCCTGGATTGCTCCACTTTACCCTTGATACGTACCTTATAATGCTGAGTGTTAAGCAAGTAGGTATCAAGTACCATTTTTATAAGTCTTTGGCATGACTTGACCTGGGATTGAACCCCAGTCTCCTGGATCAATGGTGAACACTCTAACCACTTGGACAATGAGCCGGAAATTGTATTTGATAAAATACCTCGATAAGTAACATATTATAAAACTTGAAACTTGTCTTATTTTTTTGGTTTTTTTGGGGTTTTATTATAACAATAGACTTTGTTTGTAATGAATGAAATAAGTTACATATGAATTGTGAAATTGAATTGAAAGTTGTGAATAGAGATGAATATTTTGCATAAGAAAATGTTCATGTTGAAACTAATTAGGATTCTAAGAATGTTAGAGATTCCTGGAAATATTGTTTACTATTTTTACCCCCTCATAAGTCAGACTTTGAAAAGATTTGACTCAATATACTAGGAGAAAGATTGATGCAAATTACACAAGTACGCTGCATGCTGTTTTGAAAAGATCCTGGAAACAGCACCCTACAAAGCAGCAACATAATAGTCACTTACCTCCTTTCTTTCAAACCATCCAAGAAAGACAAGTAAGAACAGATTCATAAGTGACATTCTTCTATGGACTCCTGCCCATGGACACACCAGTGTTAGCCAACTAGCACAGACTTACATTCATCAGCTGTGTGTGGACATTTGATGCTGCCTAGAGAACTTTCCCAAAATGATGACTGATAACGATATGGTGAGTGTGTCAAGGTAATATGCGATGATGATGATGATGAAACCAGGAAGATCATAGTGATGTCACCTAAACGAATTTCTTATTGTTTATCTTCAAACTGTCTATAATAAGAATGAATTGGCCAAATGATAAATGCTAAAACTAATATGAATGAAAAATACATTTTGTCAAGTTATATTGAAAGTGATGGTTTCCACGAGATCATTCAAGTTAAGCAGCAATGAGCCGGCTCACAACCTTGATGGGTAACTACTTAGAAACAGCAGGTGTTGTAAGTGACCCTCAGCCTGTATAAAGCTTATAAATAACAAGAATGAGCATATACAATACATAGATCATTGATAATCCTTCATCTCAAAATGGGTGGGTGGGACTGAATGCAAATGGTTCTAGCGTCCTGCTCATGTCTCATGATAATAATATCAATTTAAAACTAATTGTTAAACTAATTGAGAATTTCTTTTTTCTTGATCATTGCTATCAATAGACTGGCATTAAACCAAATAACCTAATCTAACCTAACCAATCAATAGACTGTCCGTGTAGGATTGGAACTGACCATTGTTTTGAACTAGTCATCTCTTAGATTGAGAAATTTGAGCTTTTCATTGTATTACTTGATCTAAATTGAATGATATGATGTTCACTGTGTTTTAAGAGTTACTCCTGTTGATATAATGAGAATATTTTGCACATGTTTCTGAATTCTTACAGTGGGGATCAACAAGTTATATGCAAAGTTAAAAGTTCAAGTACTAAAAGGCATTTATTATTAAGCATGACAACACTGGGTGCCATCTAGATGACTTACCAAGATCGAAGGCTGATAGGAATGGATGGCAAGTGAGTCTAGTGAATCTGTACTGTTGGCACACCTTAATGATGAAGGATTTCTGATTTCCTACAAATCCAGATACATCATTTTAATGTTGGAAGCCAGATAGAAATTGAGACATGCGTGGCCATAAAAAATGCTTGATCATCTCGGCTTCCCCCTTTTGAGGCACCTCAGGTATCAAATGATAAAATTAACATAGCTACGTAGGTAGTACCTGGAAGGAAGGCCTCCTTGGATGAGGCAATCAACTTCATATCATTACCCAGCAATGATAAAGGGTTTACCTCATAAATAGCCTAAAAGGACTAAGTATTTTGTATTTGTTGCAATAAAGGGGAAAGAGAAATCAATCAAGTTAACATCAGAAGAAAGATACACAATCTCCAAAATATGCAAAGGGAAGTTAGTTGACCATTCAGCACAGAAGAAAGTGAATCTCTTTATATTTTCTTCTTTGCTTAATGACATATCACCCTTCATGGATTATTTAATGCCAAAGCCATCATTGTAGAACAGTAGTTATGTTACTTAACTCATAGCTAAGTGATAAGGGGTTTCATACCTTTCCCAACAGGCATTGGTCTAGAAGTGGATCTAATTGTATGACTGGAGTTCAAACTTACTTTCTACAATGTGGTAGTCTCGTATATTAGCCACTATGTCACAGCTACTTCCCACTCTTTACATAAAACAACTTACTTAAAGGTGAATTGAAAAATTTAGAAAGCAAATAAGGATATTTTTTATTCTTATTAGGTTAGGATAGATAATTTATTGGGTAAATTTTATTTTTTACATTATTATTATTAATTAAGATAAAATCTCTTTCCTCATATATGTATATATATAAAGCTATATCAGAAATTTTAAATTGGGGAAATAATTCTACCAGACAATGTGTGGCATTGTGGGGTCTCAAAGATAGTTGGGATACACAAAGATGAAATGAAGAGACGATAACAAATTCATATGAAAGGAAGTCAGATGTGGTTACAAAAAATATCACTTGTTTTATTACTGATGTTACAACTTCCCTCTTAACCTATTGGTGTGACTCTAACAAATATTTCATTCTCAGCATCATGTTGCGCTGCCAGCACGGACCTCCCTGACCTTCTCTCACCACCCATTTCTATCATCCATTCCTCCCAGGAGGTCTTCAAGGCTATATCCTGTATCGGTACAGAGCTGTTGTATATAGGTTCTAGCTAGTCGTCCTGCCTTTGCTCGTCCATGTGAAGGGGTCCACAGGAATACATCACTTATGAGGTCACCTTTACTTCTCCAGCAGTGTCCCGCATGTCTGGTTCGTCTAAATTGGATAGTTTTCATTATGGATGGTAGGTGGCTGTACAGCTGCTGTTTTGTGGAGTGTTGCCTCCAGGACTTGTTCAATACAGATTCTTGTGTAATTGCCATCAAGCTTTTTCTCCGTACATTTAGCTAGCTTCCATGTTGTGCATCCATATAGCACTATCGTCATGACCAGTGCTTGGAAAAAAACTGTTTTATTTTATTGGTCAGGTGTAATTTCCGTATCACCGATAGCCTATTGATAGCTGTCCATGCCTTTGCTAGTCGTGTGTTGATGTTTTTTTTTTGGTTAATGTGACACTGCTTCCGAGGTAGGTGAACTTGTCCACTAGTTTTTGAGAACTACCATTTAGTGTGGAGATGTCGTCTCTTTGATTAAAGCACATGCATTCTGTCTTGTCTGCTTTGACATGGAGGCCTATGACAGCAGCTGCTCACTCCAGGCTATGTAGCAGAGTTTTGGCTTTGGCGGGTGTATTTGCCAGAAGCGCTATGTCATTGGTGAAGTCTGCATCCATAATTGTTTGTGCGGGGTATCTTCTGCTTCTTTCTTTGGCCAGCTTGAAACCATTACCTTTCATTATATCAATAGACATTCTAAGCACGTAGTCTAGATAGATGATAAACAGTTATGGGGCTAATGTGTCACACCTGCTACAATGTCGAATTAATGTGTGTCTTCATCCAGGGAGCAAACTTTTTCTTTTGTGTTTTTATATAGCATCATTATGGCTGCAACGGTTTCTTTTGGATAAGCAAGAGGCGAGTAGTATTTGCTCCATCTTACCTCTGTCTATAGAGACAAAGGCATTGGAAATATCAACAAATAATATTGTTGCCTCAAGGTTTTTTGCACGTACACCTAGAATTTGACAGATCGTCAAAATTTGGGATGTCATGGATTGATTTCTCTGAAAGCCATTTTAGTTCTTCCTTAGTATCTTCTCAATTTTGGGTTCTACGCAGTTGCGTAATAGAGCATTGTTGATTTTGGCTGTCATGGATGTAAGGGTTATACTTCAGTAGTTTTTGGCTATTCCGAATTCACCCTCTTTCGCCCATCTGCCTATTGTATTTTGGTTATATACAATATTACAGTGTTGGAGCAGTATGTCATGAATTCCTTGGTCTTTCATACTTCTGGGGGTATTTCATCAAGACCTGTTGCTGTCCTATTTTAATTTTTCTTCGTACTGAGTCGAGTTCTTCTTGTGTAAACTGTCCTAGTTTTATGTCTAATTGATTACTTATAATTTTCGCGAGCACCACAAAAGCTAAACTGAAAGCCAAGAAGAATGAATATACCTGTGAAAACAATATATCGAGTATTTACTCAGAAAACAAATATATATGTGTGTGCGTGTGTGTGTATATACATGCACACACATGGCACTAGTACTGTAATAGTTATCATCATAGAAAATGGACATTATGATCTGAGTTCAAATCCTTGATGGGACTATTGGCATTTTACATAGTGCTAAAACCCTTGGGAAAGGTATGCATCCAACTATTTTTGCTTCAGCTGTGGGTAAATAGTAGAGTAGTCTAGGCTCTTTAACAATGGCATGGTAACTAGTCTAGGAGAAAGAAAACTGAATTTCGACCTGCTCAACTCCTTTTTAAAAAATTGACCTAGTTACATCCTGCTTCTGCAGAGGAGTTTTAAAAGTATATATATATATATAATGTGTGTGTGTATGTGTATTTATTTATTTGTATGTGTGTATTCATTTCTATCTATCTATCTATCTATCTATCTATCTATCTATCTATCTATCTATCTATCTAGTCGTGCTGCTTGCACAGATTTCCCTCTCTCACACAATTCATTTCTATCGTCCATCGCTTTCAGCAGGTCTTCTAGATGACATCCTGTGTCTGTACAGAGCTGTTGTTGATAAGTTTTAGTTGGTCGCCCAGCACTTGCATGTCTGTGAGAAGGGGTCCACAGGAGAACATCGCTTATGAGTTCATCCTTATTTCTCCAGCTGTGTTCTGGGTATCTTGTTTGTCTTATTTGAATGGTTTAGAGATGGGAGGTAGGTGGCCATACAGCTGCTGTTTTGTGGGATGTTGCTTCCAGAATTTGTTCAATATAGCTCATAGCATTCTTGTGCAATTTCCATCTAGCCTTTTCTTTATACACTTAGTCAGTATCCTTGTAGTGCATCCATCTACAAGATCTGACATGACATATTTTGAAAAAAAATGCGTTTTATTTTATCGGATAGTCTGACTTCCATATGTTCAATAATCTCTCAATAGCAGTCCATGCCTTTGCTTGTCACATATATATATATATATATATATATATATATAAGTAAGTATATTGAGGTTTATGGTTCTCGCTAGTTCAGGCATGAACCCCTGCCCCCTCCATCCTTCTTCTTTCTTTCCCTTTTTCTTTTTCTCACTAAAATTAATCCACCTTTATTTGATCAAATCTCTGATGAAACCTGATACATTTGATGCAACCTGTGACAATATTGGTCTGTGGCGTGGTACATGAAGGGTTAAACAAAAAGTTGACCAGCCAAATATAATTGCACAATTGAAATTCTGGGAAAAGAATTTTTGACAATGGCCAGTTAAAAGATAGACCTCAGAGGTGAACAAGTACAAGCGGAAATTGAGGAAGAAAAAGATGTTTTAAGAAATGAGTGATATAATGAAACAATTCCCAAGCCTGAAAAAAAAAGTGAAAATTTGAAATTCGACAATCAGGGAAGATAACCCGTGACCTGTGACTTGCACCTGATCGCAGTGACATGGAGATACTCCAGTTAAAAGATGGACCTCAGAGGCGAACAGGTACAAATGGAAATTGAGCAAGAAAAAGAGGTTGAGAGGCGAACAAAGGAATCTTTGTTGATGGTAGGAAGGCTATCTGGCACTGATGAAACACTGCAACTAATGAGGTGAGGTAATTTTCTGGAATTACTTATCGGTGCTGAAAAAGGAATTATCAATTAGTCTGGGATGAAGACTAGCCCTTCCTCCCACGCAGGTTGAAACCAGTTCCATCAAAAAGGTGACAAGCAAGCATGTTTGGGCATAAGGGAGGAATCTCCAGCTTGACGTCATAAGCAGTAAAATGAGAGAAACTGTGCTGGTAGGAGGAAAGCTATCCTCCTGTATTCCTCATCACGAGTGCAGTGAGAGGAGCAACTTAATGGAAGAAGTGGAAAAGGGGTTGGACCCTTTCTGATGACGAGAATGGAAACAAAGACATAATGGATGTCTGATGAGTTAAACATAACGTTATGGAGATCACTCCTGCCTCAGTCAGAACCTACCCCAGAATATTAGCAATTATTATATAAACAAGCTGATTTTTGAACTCAGCAGTTGGTAGCAGTAAGCGGAGCGGTTGGGACTGAACGAAGTAGACAAGCAGAACTGACCAGGCAGGGACCAACAGATTGGAATTGTGCATCGTGCTGTTAGCTCATATCACCAGTCCGCCGCTAGGACGAATTATGGCTAAGAAAACTTAACCCTCGCCAGACCGACGCCTTAGACCAATATAAGTCACACCCACAAATTGTGTTTCCATCTGTAAACTTGAAGATTATAAAACCTTTCTATTATTAACTACTGCAGGAATCTGAGTTGTATTTTTTTTGTTCTACAATATATACCCTTTGGTTTTCAGTCTTCGGCTGCCAGCAACCCCTCTCTTCTTTTCAGACGTGATTGTCACTGCCTTTCCATTTAAAGAATCACAGCGTGGGGCAGGGTAGTGTATGGTCACTTTCCTGGAAGGAACTTTCAATCTGTTTTTTTCCACGTTGTAGCAGAGATTGGAGGGAGGTGGACGAGGTTGTGTCTGGGGTGTCATAAACTAGCTTCCACCATCTACCCAGATAGTCACAATCAAAACCAATAACCCCTACTACCATCCCTTAAACCCATATCTACTTCCCTCCCTATTTTTCCCTTATCTGCCTCTTCTCTTTAGACTCTCTCTCTCTCCCTTTATATATTTATTTTCTCCTTCATTTCCTCAATTGCTAAAATGTAGAAAAATTCAAATGTTTACTTTGAAGAAGTTCTATGAATAAAGAATGAAATATTACCAATAAATCCTTTTTAAGCATTTGATTTATCCACTTTTCCACAAATATATATATATAGTACATGGTAATGTCTGTGACCCAGGGTTTTATGCTTTATGCATTCATCAGACAGTGAAAGGTTGTCAAAAAAAGACAGATTAATATGGTTAATCTTTTGTTTGAAGGGGAATTTTGTTTGTGTATATGTGTGCTTAAGTTTGTGTTCTTTTGAATGTTAGTGTGTTTGTGTATGTGCTGTTGCTTATGCATACATATATACATATATTTACTCATAGAGTGTATATGTGTATATATGTAAAGATTCATAATACTATAAATAAACTGACCATATTAATCGGTCTTTCACTTTGTCAGACAAATATGTAAAGCATAGAACCCAGGGTCACCAACGCTACCATTTAATGTATATATATAAATATATATATATGTATATATATGAATTTATGTGTGTATATATATATATATATATATATATATAAATTTATTTATTTGATTATACATTTATATTTATATATATATTACTAATAGTTTGTTATTTATAAATAAAGATAGCACAATATCAGTGATAGAACATATGTTGATCTAGGTTTGCACACTACAGAGTCAGTGGTGCTTGGTGATTCTTAGAAGCTGAATCTCACCAGGTGATATCTATGATATCCTAAGTTATTACTTGATGTATTAATTTACCTACTTTAGCTATATTATATTTCTTTCATATATATATATATATATATATATATATATATATATATATATATATATATATAACATAATTGCTGCTGTTTGTGAGTAAAAATTTCAATATTATGTGTGCAGCTGATAGGTAATTAAAAAAACATATCACTGGTTAGCAGGGAAGGTTATTTTCTTAATATTTTGGATGCATCAGCAAAAGAGACATGTAAACACATGCCGAACACCAAAATTCAATTATAATTTAGTCCTGAGCATGACAAAATTACATCGAGTGTTCAGATTCCAGTTCTGGGAAGAGTAAAATCATTCCATCATTGACATTATTCCAAGGTTTAGAATGATAATATCAGTTACGGGTCAATTAGATTGATTTCAAACTCGATTAAGACATTTGATGCTCATGATAATTATCAGCAAAGAAAATGATCATGGAAACCCGAGTTCAAATCCTAGACCAGGCAGTTTGCATTTCACATAACCCTAATATCCTTGGAAAAGGTATGACTCCAACTTTTCTTTCTCCAACTATAGATAAATCGTAGGGCAGACTGAGCTCTTTAACCTTGTTGTGGCAACAGATCTAGGAAAGGAAAACTCTGCTTTCAAACTTGTTAATCTCTGCTATGAAATTGACTTTTTATGGAGAGGTTGGTAAATACATAGCTATATTTATAGATAAAAAGAGCAAGCATGAGTGATGGAACATATATATCTAAGTTAGGATTGCGTAGATATGTGATGATTGCATAATTGAAAAACTGACTGTCACCAAGTGCCATTGATTTTATGTCTATGCTTTCTTAGCTTATAGTGTGTGTGTGTGTGTGTGTGTGTGTGTAAAGTGAGAAGTCCTTTAATCATTCACTTGAATATGCTGAGTGCACCTCTGCTGAGGGGTAATACACCCTCCCCAAACGAGTGTCCTAGATATGACACTAAACCATCTGATGGTGAGACTCCAGTCCTGGAGCTTTAAAAAATGTGGAGTATTCCTTCATTACCATTACTCCCAGTTCGACTTTGACCCAGAATGGCAGTACCTGTTAACTCTCATCTATGGCTCAAACAGACCAATTTCATCATTTACTATACTCAAAACCATTTAACTGTGTAAACAATAAATAGCAGTACTTGAAACTATTTAACTGTGTGTAAACAAATAAGCTCTAACTTGTTTAAAACTGAAGTTACCTACAAACTATTTGCTTAAAAATCATATATGTTTAAACAGGATTTGGTATGAAAAAAACCATCCAGGGTTGATATGCCATTAAACCAAATAATCTAATCTTTCTGTTGTAAAATAATTTAATTGTTTTTGATTAGCTTCCTGAGCTTTGTATAATTGCAGTTAATTTTAAGAAAAACTGTGAATTTATTCTGTTCAGTAAAGATAGCCATAGTAAACAAACATGGTATTTTTAATTTGTATTTGTAATTTGTAAATGTGGTTGATAAAAATGAAGACTAAATCACTTCTGAACATTTCATTATCCTCTCTACGAATTGTATTTTTATCTATGAACAAAATGTGTCACCAGATTTCTTTAAACAGTGTTGCATTTTCAGTGGAAATCAGTTCATGCTTTTTCTTCTTTTGTAGCTGTTTAGACTTTGTCATTCTCATAAGTTGTTGACTTAAAAATATATCTTTCTGTATTTGTGTGGTACTATAGCTTCACGACACCTAGTTGGCCGCTGGTTTCGTGATTACCACATGTGTCGACTGGTCTTTCTCTGTTTCTTTCCACGCCCACGTTGCTTTCATATCCGAGGAAAGAGAAGATGGTTGAGGTCCAGTCGATGAAGGTTGGAATTCGTGTTGGAGAGATGAAAAAGTTGCCAAGCAAATTTTAAAAATGACGAAAATAAGGCGTTTGTTATAAACAGTAACAAACGTTTATTTACACAGTTGTTTAGATAATTTTTAGTCAAACACCACAAACTGGGAGTGAAAGTAGTTGACTGGCGGAGTTTTAACTGCAATTAGGCAGTGCAATGGCAACGGATTTGGTTCTTTTAGCGGCGAATTCCTGAACCAACTCCATTTTTCGCTTTGGGTGTCCTCCATTTATGGGCCCGAATCCTGAATAATCAGTTTCTGATTGGTCAGCCAATGGGGACTGCTGACCAATGGCTATCATCGTAACAATCCCCCCGGTTTGCCCCTGATTGGTTTAGACAATCGGCCAATCAGCCACAGTCCTTGGGAGGGGCCACAAGGAGCAGTCCCGTGGTTAGCTGACCAATGATTTAGTGATTCAAGGCCTTGTGCCAAACTTGGTGACACCAACCCAAATTGTCCGCTATTTTAAAAATACATCTTTTTGTTTAAAGTTTGAAATCCGATGGCTCTCTTGACAGCTTTTTGCAGTTGTGCGGATGTTTATTTTTTGGTGACAGATTTATAGGTCAACAAGCCCTGATCGGATCTCAAACTTTTTCGTACTTAATCACTTGATATTTATTTTATACACGGTTCTCAAAAAATACTTGGACACCCAAAAATGAATTTATTTTTAATAAAATACTTATTATCATGATTTAATAAAATTAATTAATTTCCTTTAATTAATTTCGCCAGCCAACTCCTTGACACTTAAATGAAAGTGTCATACTTGTTAAGTCTATTAAAATTGAAATTTAACAGTTACAAAGAGTACCTGGTCAGAGAAATGAAAGTCTACCAATAGTTTAAAAGAAATTCAAAATTTTGCAGTGTTTTTTTATGATAAAGAAAAATCTGGTGATCACCTTTTTTTTAAAAACCCACCGTTCATCTTTTTAAAAAAATCCACAGATCATTTCTTTATAAAAACTTTCACTCTATTCTGAAAAAAACAAACTTTAAAATTATACAAGAAATTCATTTTAAAAGATGATCAGTTTTTATTTGTAGATTGGACATTTGCGTTATGGTGTTATTTCTATAAGTTTAGAGATGGTGACTAAGCTTAATACAACACTATCAAAAATGGGTGTAGGAAGATTGTGTTGCACCAAACTTCAGGTTGCCTGTTTAGCTTTTATATTAATATTTGAAATATTAACTTTTACCTGTGTTTGAATATCAAGTACCAGTTGGAAATATTTAGTTACTTCAGCTGCGAAATTGGCCTTATTCACTCTGCTCAGTTTAGTCTGGCACAAGGCTGCAATATTGTGATACTCATTGATGATGTAATTCATTAATTAATTGGTCTGCAATGCCACCTTGCAAGGGTATGTATTTACCCAACCTCTCGACATGAGCAAGGTGTGACACAAGGTCAGTTTTTAAGCAGAGTTTTCCTTCCCCTAAACCAATTGCCGTACCAAGGCTAAAGAGCCCAGTTTGCCATATCTTTTTCCCACAAGGATAAGCAAGGAAATGTTTGTGATGTAATAATAGTTAAGTAGGTGTCTATGAACATATATCTACATTGTATTTATGTTGTTACATAAAATCCGTGAAAAATCTGAAAGGAAAACCTCTTTATAGTTTGTTTAGAATCTGCTTAGTTACAACAGATGATTCTACTAAATGTATTGGATGTACAGCAAAAGCTTTTGAAAACAATTCTTTTTATCAGATATTTTCTGCAAGTAGATTGGCAATACCATTATCACAAATGTGGCATTAGGACAGTCTCAAATCTTTGTAGCCATTCAAAAAATGTTTTTGTTTTATTATCTAATTCAGCAGTAAATTTATTGGAACTCATAATTTTGTGATCTTGAACCTTTTCTAAATTGTCTCTATGACCTTTTTGAGTTTGCTTTATGCACAAATGCATAATATTTTTTTCTTTCTTTTTGACATGGCAACAGTATTCAAGATTAACATGCACAAATAATAACATACCTGAAAGAGAGAAGTCATAAGTGTTTGTTTGTTTTTTTCTGGATGAGAATTGGTGAAAAGTCTTTCATTGTTTTGTGAGGTTTCTTACATGTTTATTTTGTGATAGGCTTTCCTACTGGTTTCAACATGTTCATTAGAATACAATTTTAATCAATGAACACAGTAAGGTAATACATTTGATGATTGAAAAGAAAAAAATAAAATCCCAATTGTGTTTCTTTTAGAAGGACAAGTTTTCTATTACTTCAGTAGTCTTAGAAAGTAGAAGTATTGGGAAATGCAATTCACTTGAATTATTTTATAACATTAACATAATTAATCATAAATATTTGTGTGTATTTACTTCCCTAACAAGAAGGATGTGACACAAGTTTAACAGCTTTGAATTCATAGTTTCCCTTCTTCGAGACCAGTTGCCATACCAAAGCTAAAGAGATCAGTCAGCCCTACTGTTTATTCATTGCTGGAAGGAGAATAATCAGATTCAAAGCTATTAGCTCTATGAGAAAAGAAAACAGCCTTGTTCAAGAATTGAACTCCAGTAGCCAAATCTACTTCATATGATGATAACCATTAGGCCATGAGCACCTCTTTATCTTGTATCTCTCTAGTGTGTGATCATAATATATAGCGACTTGTTCCTTTTTGGATATTCTGAAAGCTGGTTTCCATTCACTTAGCTGTGGGTTTTATTATGAAAAGTTTATATATGTTTTTATTCTAGTGTTCCATGTATTAACCTAACTCATCTGTTATGGACAGGTTGTGACACAAGGTCAATTTTTAAGTGGTGTTTAAGCAGTTTGGTTTTTTTTGTTTTGGTTTTATTGTATATCAACATTTGTTGGTTATTTTATATGAAATCCATTTTTATACAAATAAACAGTTCTATTTCAAACAGTACAATTTAGCATAAGTACACAGTTTAATTGTCAAAAACGTTTTTATTTCAAGCTATTCATTTCAGTCAAACAGTTCTAATTCGAACAATTCAGTTTAGTATAAGTATGGTTTTTGTTTATACCCAGTTAAATGTCAAAATAGTTTAATTTCAAACAATTCAGTTAAGCATACAAAAACAGTTTCATTTCAAACAATTCAGTTTAGCATAAGTATACAGTTTGAATGTTGAAACAGTCCTATTTCAAGCAATTCAGTTTAGCATAAGTACACAGTTTAGTTCTATTTAACCCCTAAATAGGATCCTATCAGGTGCTACTGCTCAATGCCAGAGTGGACCTGGGAGTGATGACAATGAAGGAGTACTCTACATTCCCAGAAACTTACCATCAGATTGATTAGTGTCATTACCAGGACATTCGTTGAGGGGGGGTTACCCCTCTGCAGAGAAGCAGTTGGTGTATTCTACAGCACCAACCGATGGGGAAATATGCAGTTGGAAGAAGAATAGTTGAATCCATACCTTTCCCAAGAACATTAGTGCTAAGAAAAAAAGATCTGTAACACAAGTTTTAATTATTAAAGGATGACACAGGTTTGTAGAGAGAATTTCAATTATCTATATTAATAAGTGGAAAGAATTTGTTTGTCTTCTATAAATGGCCAAACAGTTTAATATAAATTAACCAAATTTGAAATGCATACTTCCTTGGGAAAGTCGTAACATTAAAAAATGTGTTCCTCATGTGGAAAGGGAGGGCTCTCATTGAAAAGAAGTCTCTAACAATAATCAGTATGAAGCCATGTTGCTGTTAAAAAATAACTACTTATACACAATTCATATTTCTGAATTTTAAAGGCAAAAAAAAAAAAAACTAATTTAGTGAAATAATTATTCACATTTAATTAAACATTCCTAACAGAACTTATAAATAATTCATCAAGAAATTTTGATAATAATTTCTCTGTATTGTTGTTTAATTATTAGTTTGTCTGGAAAATAATATCTAGTTTTCAATCAAACTTTTATTCCCAAATCAATGAATTTAAGAAATGTTTTAATCAGTCAAAATATGATTCCTGAACATTTCTGACATTGAATAACAAGGTTATTTCTAACGATATCATCATCATCATCATCATCATCATATCGTGCTGGCAGCACGGATATCCCTGACCCTCTCTCGCCACTCCTCCCTATCGTTCATCGCCCTAGGTAGGTCTTCAGGACAACAACCTGTATCCTCACATAGCTGCTGAATGTACGTTCGTGCTGGTCGTCCTGCTTTTGCGCGGCCGTGTGTGGGGATCCATAAGAGTACATCTCTTATGAGTTCATCTCTGCTTCTCCAGCAATGTCCTGCATGTCTGGTTCGCCTAACTTGAATAGTTTTCGTGATAGGGGGCAGGTGGCCGTACAGTTGGTGTCTTGTGGGGTGTTGCTGCCAGGACTTGTTGAGGATTGCTCGCAGCATTCTTGTGTAATTGCCATCTAGTTTCTTCTCCAGCCGTTTTGTTAGCGTCCATGTAGTGCATCCATATAGCAGTATCGATGTGACCGCTGCCTGGAAGAAACTGCGTTTCATTTTATCGGTTAGGTCTGATTTCCATATAGTCGATAGCCTATTGATAGCTGTCCATGCTTTCGTTAACCTCGTTTCGATGTCCTTTTCGGTTGATTCGACGCTGCTTCCTAGGTACGTGAATTTGTCTACTAGTTTAAGAGGGGTTCCTTCTAGAGTGGAGATGTCCCCCGTTTGGTTATAGCACATATATTCCGTTTTGTGTGCATTAACATGGAGGCCTATGCTTGCTGCTGCTCGTTCCAGGCTATGCAGAAGTGTTTCGGCTTGGTCAGGTGTATTTGCCAGTATCGCTATGTCATCGGCGTAGTCGGCGTCGGTAATTGTTGTTGCGGGATATCTTCTGCTTCTTTTCTTCGTCAGTTCGAAGCCATTCTCTTTGATTTTGTCAATCGATGTTCTAAGTACGTAGTCTAGACAAATGATAAAGAGATACGGAGCCAGCGTGTCCCCTTGTAGTACTCCTGCTACAATGTCAAAGTATTCTGTGTCTCCATCTGGTGATCGTACTTTTACTTTAGTGTTTCTATAGAGAATCGTTATTGCCGCTACGGTTTCTTTAGGTATGCCGTACGCTAGTAGGATTTGTTCCATCTTTCCTCTGTGAATGGAGTCGAAAGCCTTGGTAAAGTCGACAAATATTAATGTCGCTTGTAGGTTCTTTGCCCGTACACCCTCAAGGATTCTGCGGATGGTTAGTATTTGTGAGGTCGTAGATCTATTTCTTCGGAAGCCATTTTGGTTTTTTCTAAGTATGTTGTCGATTTTGGGTTCTATGCGGTTTCGTAGTAGGGCATTGTAGATTTTGGCAGCTATGGATGTAAGTGTTATGCCTCGGTAGTTTTTGGCTAATCCGAGGTCCCCCTTTTTAGGGAAGGGGAGTATGCATCCCTTCGTCCATCTATCTATCGGATTTTGATTGTATACTGCGTTGCAGTGTCGGAGCAGTATGTCGTCGAATTGTCTGGTCTTCCATACTTCCGGGGGAATTTCGTCCAGTCCTGCAGCTTTCCTATTTTTAATTTTTCTGAGAACCGAGTCGAGTTCTCCTTGTGTGAACGGTCCAAGTTTAATGTCTAATTGTTTGCTAATTATTCTGGTGATTGGTTCATGCGTTATTTTTGGTGGGTTTCCAAGTAAGTTTTCGAAGTGCTGTTTCCACAGTTTTATTCTTTCTTGTTGGTTTGCTGCTTTAAGTTTTGCTTTGGCTGTGTTCTTTCTTCTGCTCACTTCGTTTATTGTTTGCCAGGCAATTCTAGATTGTCTATCTTCTACCGAGTCTCTGATCTTATCTATCTGATTTTGAATGTATTCTGTCTGTTCCTTTATATATATGCCTGCTAATTGATATTGTGCCGTTTTTAGTTTTAAGGCATTTGTGTTTGTTGGGTTTTTTCGATAGTTTTTGGAGGCTGTTTTCACTAGTGCACGTTTTTCTCTCACCGCTAAGGTTTCCCATGGGACTCTATATTTAGTTTTAATTTTTGTTGGAATGTATTTTGCTGCTGCCTCAAGGTGTGCATTGACGAAATTTTCGTATTCGTCGTTTGGTGTATTTTTTTCCGTCTTTTCTTGTAGTGTTTCGAATCTGTTTCTCAATTCTAATACGTATTTATCTCTGACATCTTTGTTGTTTAATAGGGCCCAGTCATAGTGTTTGGTGGTCGCTGTTCGTTTGGCGTTTTTTCGTAGGCTTAACCGTATTTTCGCTGTGACTATTCGGTGATCGGTGGACACACTTTCAAAAGAGGAGTATGCCTCGCAATTCAATGCACTGTTCTTCCATTTCTTGTTTATAAGGACGTAGTCTATCTGAGCTTTAGTATTGTTTGCGTACGTGTATGTCCATAGTTTGCCCTCTCTTTTTTGGTAGTTTGTATTGAGGCATGCTAATCTATTTTCTATCATGAAATCTGTTAGATGTTGTCCATTTCTATTTGACGTGTTGTGGAGGCTGTATTTGTTGTTTCCGTTTTTCCCGATTTGTGCATTCATGTCTCCGCCAATGACTAACATGTTGTGTTTCGGGATGCTACGCACTAATGAGGATAACTCATCGTAGAAGGTGACTATTTCATTTTCTTCACTAACATTGGTGGGACTGTAGCATGAGATGATTGTTGCTCTGGGGTTTCCGTTAAATGTAGCTACCATCATTCTAGGTTGTATTTTCTCTATGCTATTAAGCGTTTTTAGTGCTCTAGGTCCTATAAGCAATCCTACCCCTCCCACTGCGGCGTTGACAGAGTTTTTCCATGCGGATACAGTGGCGAGCGACCATCCATTGCTAGTTTCGTGATATTTGATATCTTCTGTGTGCGTGTATCTGTGTTCTTGTATGCATATTATGTCTATTTTATGTTCTTCGGCCGATGCGATTAGCTCTGGGAGTTGTCCTATTCTATTTAAGGTTCTTACGTTAAATGTGGCTATTTGTAGTGTTTGCTTGCATTTTAGTAGTTTTGATTGTTTGAGCTCTGTAGCTGATTTTTCGAACACCGAGGCCAGGGCTCCAACCTCAGCAGGACGCGCCCCTTTTTTACCCGCGCGAAGAGCGATGCGGTTTGTGTAAGTGGTTTGAGTGTGGGTCATGGTTATCTTTCGATGGCTGTTTTATTCTCTTCTATAGAAGCCACTCTTATAGAGGAGCAGCAGTAGTTCCCCGATCGAACTGTCGATCCTGAGCGAAAAGTCGTCAAACTCACGTCCAGGACCCATTTGGGTATTGACTTTGGTCGTCCATTGGTTTATTCAAATACCTTAACGTACATCATGCTGCTTCCCATGTGTACATAATAAAATAAATAAATAAATAAATAAAAAAAATAAAAAATAAAAAAAATTAAAGGCGGGGGGGGAATTTGTTTTAAGTTTTAACTTAGTTAAAGTCCAACATTAAGGTACTTTCTTATGACTTTCACTAATACTAAAAACTAAATTCACTAATAATAAAAGTCCAAACGAAGAAGAGCATTTGAACTCAGGAGCCAAGTGGAAGAAATATGTCAATATTGGTCAGTATGTCTTTAATTCCAATTTAAAATGCTGAATTTTACAAAATGTTATGCTGTATTTTGTTTGTAAAATAATGCTTAAACTATGCGTTTTAAATGTAAAGGCACGCTTACTCTACTGTAAAGCCAATTTGATATTAAGCCTATCCACATGTCAGCGAACAAGGCAGAATGTTTTTAAATATCTTCTATCGAATAATTTAAAAATTCGTAAAGAAAGCCCTAACAGTAGTTAAGAAGAAAAAGCCTAGAATGCTACTACAGCCCCCCCCCCTCAGAAAGGAAAAAAAAAAAAAAAAAAAACCCAACAAAAACGAATTGTCCCCTTCACCCCACTAGACCGCCCCCAAAGCTACCTAAAATATCAGTAGTAAATAAAAGTCCAAACGAAGAAGAGCATTTGAACTCAGGAGCCAAGTGGAAGAAATATGTCAATATTGGTCAGTATGTCTTTAATTCCAATTTAAAATGCTGAATTTTACAAAATGTTATGCTGTATTTTGTTTGTAAAATAATGCTTAAACTATGCGTTTTAAATGTAAAGGCACGCTTACTCTACTGTAAAGCCAATTTGATATTAAGCCTATCCACATGTCAGCGAACAAGGCAGAATGTTTTTAAATATCTTCTATCGAATAATTTAAAAATTCGTAAAGAAAGCCCTAACAGTAGTTAAGAAGAAAAAGCCTAGAATGCTACTACAGCCCCCCCCCTCAGAAAGGAAAAAAAAAAAAAAAAAAAAACAACAAAAACGAATTGTCCCCTTCACCCCACTAGACCGCCCCCAAAGCTACCTAAAATATCAGTAGTAAATAAAAGTCCAAACGAAGAAGAGCATTTGAACTCAGGAGCCAAGTGGAAGAAATATGTCAATATTGGTCAGTATGTCTTTAATTCCAATTTAAAATGCTGAATTTTACAAAATGTTATGCTGTATTTTGTTTGTAAAATAATGCTTAAACTATGCGTTTTAAATGTAAAGGCACGCTTACTCTACTGTAAAGCCAATTTGATATTAAGCCTATCCACATGTCAGCGAACAAGGCAGAATGTTTTTAAATATCTTCTATCGAATAATTTAAAAATTCGTAAAGAAAGCCCTAACAGTAGTTAAGAAGAAAAAGCCTAGAATGCTACTACAGCCCCCCCCTCAGAAAGGAAAAAAAAAAAAAAAAAAAAACCAACAAAAACGAATTGTCCCCTTCACCCCACTAGACCGCCCCCAAAGCTACCTAAAATATCAGTAGTAAATAAAAGTCCAAACGAAGAAGAGCATTTGAACTCAGGAGCCAAGTGGAAGAAATATGTCAATATTGGTCAGTATGTCTTTAATTCCAATTTAAAATGCTGAATTTTACAAAATGTTATGCTGTATTTTGTTTGTAAAATAATGCTTAAACTATGCGTTTTAAATGTAAAGGCACGCTTACTCTACTGTAAAGCCAATTTGATATTAAGCCTATCCACATGTCAGCGAACAAGGCAGAATGTTTTTAAATATCTTCTATCGAATAATTTAAAAATTCGTAAAGAAAGCCCTAACAGTAGTTAAGAAGAAAAAGCCTAGAATGCTACTACAGCCCCCCCCCCTCAGAAAGGAAAAAAAAAAAAAAAAAAAAACAACAAAAACGAATTGTCCCCTTCACCCCACTAGACCGCCCCCAAAGCTACCTAAAATATCAGTAGTAAATAAAAGTCCAAACGAAGAAGAGCATTTGAACTCAGGAGCCAAGTGGAAGAAATATGTCAATATTGGTCAGTATGTCTTTAATTCCAATTTAAAATGCTGAATTTTACAAAATGTTATGCTGTATTTTGTTTGTAAAATAATGCTTAAACTATGCGTTTTAAATGTAAAGGCACGCTTACTCTACTGTAAAGCCAATTTGATATTAAGCCTATCCACATGTCAGCGAACAAGGCAGAATGTTTTTAAATATCTTCTATCGAATAATTTAAAAATTCGTAAAGAAAGCCCTAACAGTAGTTAAGAAGAAAAAGCCTAGAATGCTACTACAGCCCCCCCCTCAGAAAGGAAAAAAAAAAAAAAAAAAAAACCAACAAAAACGAATTGTCCCCTTCACCCCACTAGACCGCCCCCAAAGCTACCTAAAATATCAGTAGTAAATAAAAGTCCAAACGAAGAAGAGCATTTGAACTCAGGAGCCAAGTGGAAGAAATATGTCAATATTGGTCAGTATGTCTTTAATTCCAATTTAAAATGCTGAATTTTACAAAATGTTATGCTGTATTTTGTTTGTAAAATAATGCTTAAACTATGCGTTTTAAATGTAAAGGCACGCTTACTCTACTGTAAAGCCAATTTGATATTAAGCCTATCCACATGTCAGCGAACAAGGCAGAATGTTTTTAAATATCTTCTATCGAATAATTTAAAAATTCGTAAAGAAAGCCCTAACAGTAGTTTAGAAGAAAAAGCCTAGAACGCCTAATGCTACCACAGAGCTCTAATTTCTGAAGCCTGCTAGGTCCCCCAACTGTAGGATGGAAAAAAAAAAAAAAAAAAAAAAAAAAAAAACTCTTGGAAAAGTCCCAATACAGCAAAAAAGTATAAGTCAAGTCTAACGATATAATAAAACGCTAAAGGTTTTGATGTCAAGAAATCTTTAATTGCAGTTTATATTTCTTTGGAATGGAATGTTTTTTGACATAAAAAGTGTCCAGATACTTGAAAAAATGGGAGTCGATATGCCAGAGATCAGGAAAATATGGTAGATTGGAAAAAAGTCTCATATACTAAGTCAATAGTGAGTTTCTGCAGTATCACCCTGACACATACGAGGTCAAGCAGTGTCACTCTGACACATAAGTGGCCAAGCAGTGTCACTCTGACACATAAGTGGCCAAGCAGTGTCACCCTGATGCATATGAGGTCAAGCAGTATCACCCTGACACATATGTGGCTAAGCAGAGTCACCTTGACAACATGTGTGGCCTAGCAGTGTCACCCTGACAAGGTGTGTAGCCAAACCGTATCACCCTGACACATATGTGGCCAAGCAGTATCACCGGGACAACATGTGTAGCCAAGCAGTGTCACCGTGACAACATGTGTAGCCAAGCAGTGTCACCCTGACAACATGTGTGGCCAAAGAGTGTCCCCCTGACAACATGTTTAGCCAAGCAGTGTCACCCTGACAATATATGTGACCAAGCAGTATCACCCTGACAACATATGTGGCCAAGCATTGTCATCCTGATAACATATGCGGCTAAACAGTGTCACCCTGACACATATAGTTGTGTATTGTCATGAAACAAAATAATTACCAGGCTTGAACACCTTCATAAAAAGGTAAACACATTATTTCATAATTAGGCGTATATAATCTTCAAAATCAAATTGGGAAAAAAGTGGTAGAAAATTACCAAAGAGAACAATAATCATTAGGAATTGGAATTTTTATTCAACTGATATTAAAATAATATTAAAATAATATTCAACTAATATTAAAATAATATTCAAATAATATGTTAGAATAGAATTTAAACTGTTTATACATATTTTCTGAATAAACTAATAGAATAAACTAGATGAACAAAAGACAAAAATAGTTTAATTGATAAATATTTTTTAAGTGTCACTCGTTTAAATTAAAAAAATTTTCTGAATTTTCACAGAATAATATCAACTTCATAGAATAATATAAAAAATATAACTGGCAAATCTTTTTTGTTGTATGAATTTATCTTTTATAATAGTGTAGCAGGCATCATGCTAATCCACGACGAAAAAGATAAGGTTTGCGCCATGTGTTGTCTATCAGAGAAAGACACAGAATTGAACCAGAAACAGATGACTTACGGGAGAGAAAGAGAGCATCCATTCTTTTCCACCCCCTCTTTAGATTGGTTCTGTTATTATGTTGCTAAGTGCCCAGATGGGTAGGCTTTGGCCTGAATAAATGGGGAAAAAACAACTTTGGTAGATCAGGCCGGAGGCAGTTTGTCCAAGTAGTGAGACAGAGAGATGGATGGACAAAGTGACGAGAGAAAAGAGAAGTAGGAGAAAGGAAAGGAAGTGAGAAGAAAAAGAAAGATTACTCTGCCAGAAAGAGTCAGACTTGATTGCTGACCCCACTCAACAAAGAATGTTTTTACTTTAACCTATTTCAGCATTTAACATGCACCCAAGTAGAATTTCAACCTCAGTGAATTGTCCAGTGACCATTTGCATTTTTTATTGCTGTTAACACTTTTTGCTTTTTTTTTTTTTGGGAAAAAGGACGAAAGTTACCAGAGGTCATGAAATATCAACATCATCGATGCAAAATGGTGAACGCCAAGTTCGACCTCAAACTCACTCTTGAGTTTGATGGCTTCTCATCTGTGGTGGATTGGATTGAGAGTGTGGAGCTGACTTGTCACTTAGGTAGGGTCAGGCAGGTTGAGCTTGTCATTCCACTGTGACTAATGGGAGGCACTCTGGACATTTACCATCAGTTAAGTGACAATGAAAACACCAATGTTGGGCTGACTGAGGCTGCACTGTACAAAGTCTTTGTGGTGGACCCTTGTATAGCATATGAACACTTTACTACCAAGACATTAATGGCAGGCGAGACTGTGGATGTCTTCTTTGTGGCACTAAAAAAGCTGATGGTTCTGTTTGGAGGATTACCTGAACAGACTTTTGTATACATGTTCATGGCTGGACTCCCGGCTCAGGTGAAGCAACTATTGAGGGCATCCACAAGCATTGAAACAACACTGAGCAATTACTTGAGTATGCACAGGTCATCATCAGGGATGAAGCTAAACTGGTGTTCAGGAAACAAGCCAGGAGACAAGATGTCTGTGCCACTCTGCTCCCCAGACAAGATGTGATCAAGGTGCAACCAATCATCTGAGTATACGTTGACCAAATGCCTTGCTCATCGGTTCTTGATTCAGACTGCTCTCACACCATAGTGAGGGCAAGGTTGTGCCATACGTGGAGCAAGAGGAGCATTAAAATAATAACCATAAATAGTGAGACACAGACATTCTGTGGAGTAGGGGTCAGTGAGGATTCATATGATTCTGGTGAATTTGCTAAAGTCAATGTGTTGGTGATAGGGAAAGACATTCTGGGCTTCGACTTACTGCTATCAAGGCACTGGGTGGTGTCCTCATCATACAAGCTGGAAGAGTGCAATTCTTGGAGGCCCCAGTATGTGCTGCACTACCTGTCAATCAGCCCGATAGATGCTAGAGGATCTGGACTGCCTCCTGGGAATGGACGGACAATGAGGCACCAACCAAGCTATGGAACAACATCACAGAGTACCCCATACTCACGAATGTTAGGATCACATGTGAACAGGAGCATGATGCTTGGATAAAAGATGGCTGGTTGATTGCATACCCCGATCAAAAGCTTGGACCTCCCAGAGATCTGATCCCTTTAATGGCAATTGTACAACTGAGCAAGTTGAAGGTTTGACCAGTTATGAACTATAGTGAGTTCAACCAATACATCGAGGCTTACACTGCTGATGTATGTGCAAGTAAATTGTGAGAGTGGCACCAGAAAGGACCAAACGTGTCATTGCTGGATCTGCAGAAGGCCTATCTGTAGCTGCAGGTTGACAAAACTTTATGGCTGTTTCAAAAGGTACAAAAACGTTTGGCCTTTTATAAAACTATTCAACATTATCCACATCCTGTTGTATATAGGAAAGCTCTCTATCTCTTTCTTAGGATCTTAGTTTCACTCCATCCCAAATATCTGTATCTGCTCTGAAAGTAAATATTTTTCATGTTTACATGCAAGTATTGCAGTCAGTTGATCAATAAAATTCTAAAGCTAGAATGAAATAAAGAGTCAGTTGTCTTAAATCCATGTTTGAATTTCAAATATTTTTTATATTCCCTGGTTAACGATGTAAAATCCAGAATATATAAAATCATCCACAAAGGTTGATATGCCATTAAAAAAAGTTATGAGTTAAATAGTACCACTACTGTTCTTCCACAAAGTTGGCTTTAGTATTAAGTAACCCAAAAATGTTGATATGCCATTAAACAAAGACATCAAACCAAACCAATATACAAATTGAATGAATATAAATTTTAGCTGTGATTTTCATTTTCGTTATTTCATTTTTTGTTAAGTAATGTCTCTTGTTTCTATTTTTATAGTTTTAAATCTTTCCTTGGAATATTTTTGTGCTCTATGACATCTTAGAAATTTTTTTGTTTGGCAGTACCTTTTTATACTAACACCAACTTGATAAAATTTATTCACGATAACCATGCACTGTAAGGATATATAATATGTACATTTTATATATATATATATATATATATATATATATATGTGTGTGTGTACACACTATACATAGACATAAAAAATAAGGACAGGCTTACTTATATATGAGTTGCGATGTTTACTTAGGATCAGAGTGTAGTATCTGTATGCATGGAAATACCACAATTATTCTAAAAAAAATATGTTGTAAAAATAGTTATTTCAGATTTAAGCTAAGTAAAAAGGGTGGTAAAAATAGCCTGAAGCTGAACTTTTAAGATTTTATTTTTCCATTGCAGGTATCATTGGGAAGCAAGAAAAGTTTTGGTAAATGGGCCAAAGCCTGGTTCATTTACTAAAACTGATTACATGCATTAGAAAAATAAGATCTAAAACATTCAACCTCAGATTACCTTTACCATGCTTTTAACCTGGACTAAGGATAGAATTTAATCATCATCATGTTACGCTGGCCCCCTCTCTTCATTCGTCTCTATCGTCCATCGCTCCCAGGAGGTTTTCAAGGTTACATCCTGTATCGGCACCGAGCTGTTGCATATAGATTCTAGCTGGTTGTCCTACTTTTGCTCATCCATTTGAAGGGGTCCACAGGAATACATTGCTGATGAGTTCAGACTTACTTCTCCAGCAATGTCCTGCATATGTGGATTGTCTAACTTGGATGGTTTTCGTGATGGTTGATAGGTGGCCATGCAGCTGTTGTTTTGTGGGGTTTTGCCTCCAGGACTTATTCAATACAGCTCGCATTCTTGTGTAATTGCCGTCAAGCTTTTTCTCCATACGTTTAGTTAGCATTCATGCGGTGCATCCATATAGGAGTATCAACATGACGACTGCTTGGAAAAAACTGCCTTCTATCGGTCAGGTCTGATTTCTATATAACCGATCGCCTATCCATAGCTGTCTCCTTGTAGCACACCTGTTGCAATGTTGAAGTAGTCTGTCTCCATCTGGTGAGTGAAATTTTACTTTTGTGTCTTTATATAGCATCATCATGGCTGTGGGGGTCCTTAGGAGTACATCCCAAGCAGGACGATCAGCTTGAACATACATACATCAGCTATGTGAGGATACGGGATGTAGCCCTGAAGACCTGCCAGAGGCAATGAATGATAGGGAGAAGTGGTGAGAGTGGGTCAGGGATATCTGTGCTGGCAGCACGAAATGATGATGATGATTATGTCTGTGACAGTTTCTTTGGGGAGGCCATAGAAGAGAAGCCTTTGCTCTGTCTTGTATGGAGTCAAATGCCTTGGAGAAGTCAACCAATAATATTGTTGCCTCAAGGTTTTTTGCGCATACATCTTCTAGAATTTGATGGATAGTCAAAATTTGTGATGTCGTGGATCAAGTTCTCTGAAAGCCATTTTGGTTCTTCCTAAGTATTTTCTCAATTTTGGGTTCTATGCGTTTGCATAGAAGAGCATTGTAGATCTTGGCCATTATGAAGGTAAGGGTTACAAAAAATGAATACAAAATAAGAAAAAATAGTAATATAAACAGGTGATAATTATAATTTAAATTATCATTTTTTAATTTTTTTAAAAATAATTTATTCAATTAGATTTCCTCAGGCTCTGATACTATACTATGATCTTAGGCAAAAGTTCCAGGGAATTATATTATGATTTTGGACTCGTGTAATAATATAAGCTGGCCTTACCAGCAATGTTACATGAGGCACATAGCTACTGCATTCGTTTCTTAGTGGAAGTTATGGATGGACTAACCAGACAAATTGAAAAAGATCTCACTGCTTGTTTTATATATATATATACACACACATTTAAAGGTAGATGTTTACATACATATATATATATATATATATATATATATATATATATATATTTACAGGACTGTACACTTGTTGAATTAACCCAAGTTAGGCTCAATGATCTAAATTTATAGATCTTCCCTACGAAGATTAAACTTAGTAAAAATGGCTTGTGAGATTTGTTAAGCTCTAATCATTGAGTGATGGTTACCATGTGTGTATTTTATAAAACCAAGTTAAAACTGCCATTGATCATCTTATTTTTACTCTATCAGAGTATCTTGTCTGGTGTAATGGCTAGTGAGCTAAACTAGCAGATAATTACTAGTGAGATCAATTCTCACTGGGTGCCTCATATTTCTGGCCTTAGTAAATGACTACAGTATTACAAGAAAAGTGTATGTACTTTAAGAATTTGATTTTGACTTTCCATCCATAAAGACATAACAGATTTATAAAGTTTTTTTTTGCTTTTAATTCAATTTGTTATTAATTTTTAAAATCTCCTAGACATTTTTTTTCTTGGTTTGTTCATTCTTTTAATCCTAAAATTAATCTAGATTATCTCTTTGTCCTTAATCCAGAAATTTTAATCATGTACAACTATTAGTTTTGTTGAAATATATCTGCATATAGACATATTTACTTTGTAGGTAGATACAATAGTATCTTGCTATTGAGAGAAGTAGTAATAGTATTGTATCAGGCTGCTCAAAGACTGCTACTGGTACCATGTTGTTATATAATTGTGGTAGGATCTTTTTTTATATTATCATTTTTCGTTTTATATATCTTATCATTCATTTTAGTCAGGCTTAGAACCTTTCGGCTTTGTGCATGGGTAGGTGCAGACATTAATGCAGGTGTTCACATGCACGCAGGGAGGATGTGACAATCACGGATGTCATAAGAAAAAACCCAGATAGGAAATGTAACTGGGGATGTGCTGAGATTTTGAAAAGCAGTTAGTTGGGACAAGTTGAGATTTGGACCTAGACAAAACCAGAGCGTGCGTCAGTTGGGTCAGTGAGTTGAGAGCTGACGATGGACAAACAGTCAGCATAGTAAAAATTGTGTCTCTCTCTCCTCATGTTGAAAACCTAAAAGTCAAGAAGGTAATAAAAGTTTTGTACCTGAACAAAGAAAGTCGTCAGTGTTTCGAGTATTTCGGGATTCACGTATTCATATCTTGGTCGTATATTATGGGTATATTACAATATAACTCAGTACAACCTGCTGCATGGTCAAATGGTTAGCAGTTAAACTGGCTCCCTCATGAGGCATACTTAATGATGAAAGCTGTGGGACCCATCAAAGGACAGCTGAACCCTCTTGTAGGATCAATGACTACAATAAACATGCCATGAAATGCAAAAATGGCACTCCTTCCCTAGTGAAACTTGATGTGGCCACTGCAACCAATACTCCACCATCTGCTGTTCTAGATGAGGGTGGGATTAAACCCTGTAGTTTTGCAGCTAACTTGCTGGACTGCAGGTTTCTTTGTTTTAATGGCATATCAACCTTTGTAGGTTATTTAATGCCAAAGCTGTTCTCCTAGAAGAACATTAGTGGTACTATTTAACCCATAGCTGGGAGGATGAGGGGGTTCGTACCTTTCCCAGGCTATTTGCCTGAAAGTGAACGTAATAGCGCGACTGGAGTACGAACTCGCTTACTACGATTCTGCAGTCCATCGCTTTAACCATTACACCATGACGACACCCCCCTGGACTGCGGAATTATTGTAGTAAGTTGTTCTGGATCACATTTTGCAGCTTGATCCAGATGTTGATGCAGTTTGACTTGGATCTGTGTAACTCCTTACTTACCTAAATCCACTCCTGCATGTTCCATTACTTCTAAAGAACCATCATCATCATCATCATCATCATCCTCTGGGATGTATAGCAAGGATTTTGGTTTGGTTGGGTTTTATGGCATATAAACCAATGTAAGTTATTTAATGCCAAATCCTTTTTATATATATGTATTAAACATAGGATTTCTAAAAACATTTTTTAAATAACATTTTTAAATAAGCCTGAGCTCATTTTTTTACACATAGTTAAAGGGTTTCACTTATTTCTTTCTAATTTGAATAATTCTATTTACTATTAATCATTTGTTTACACACAGTTAAATGCTTTCAAGTACTACCATCATTTAAACCTCAGTCATTTGTTTTCACACACTTGAATTATCAAACAATTCTATTTGAAATTATTCAGTTGAGCATGTCAACAAAGTTAAATGGTTCCAAGTATTGCTATGTATGACTAACAATTGAATTAAACATCAGTCATTTGTTTCTAAACAGTTCTATGTCAAGCAATTCAGTTTAGCTTAAGACATTTGTTTGCTCTCAGTTGAAATGTCAAACAGTTCCATTTGACCCATAGATTGGACCCTATCAGGTGCTACCCCTCCAGGCCAGATTGGACCTGGGAGTGATGGCAATAAAGGCGTACTTCACATTCTCTAAAACTCCAGCATTACTGGAGCCTCACCATCAGATTGTTTAGTGTCATATCCAGGATACCCATCGGGGAAGTCTTACCTCTCTGCAGAGATGCAGTTGGTGTATTCTACAGCCCCAGGTGACTGGGCCAGTAACAAAGAAGAAAGTAGTCATAATAGCAGCAGCTGCTGCTACCACCATCTCTTTGATTTAATACTAAATAGCTAATTTATCTGACATATACAAAGTTCTGGAGATATCGACTTCATTTTACAATTTCTGTCATGTTACTGGTTTAAATAAAATACTTGAGCTTCTTTCGCTTTTAAGAATCGTTTTTTTTTTTTTTTTCACTCAATATCTCATTGTTTAAGACAAAATAAAGAGCCAATATCTTGATAGCACTGATTAACCTTAGTGCTTATCTCAGGATGTCATGTTTTCCTAATTCATTTTACACAAGAGTTTCCAGTTTTACATAAAGATAAAAATAAGTCAGACTATCTTCAAAGAATTTGATTTAATTTGAAATATTTTTGATTTTAAAAATAGGTAAATTGAACAAAATCAGTTCAAGTTTGTAGCAATATGAAAATTTTAAATTAGTATATTGTTGTGTTTAAGGATTACGTTTTGAAGTTATCCTAGTTATTTTTTTTTATCATTTACTGTGAGAAACCTAAAACTGACCATAACAGTTCTTTTAAATAAATGCAGATGAATTCTGGTAGTTTAGAGACATTTCTTGTCTCCTGCATATTTTTTCTATCCCATGAAATAAAAAAAATACATTCTCTATAAGTCAGTCTCTCTTTTTCTTTTTTTTTTTTTTTAATCAATCCTAGAGAGATATGCAATAAGACGAAATACCTTTCTCTTTTTATTCACTCTATGATAAAATCTTGTTTTGATTCATTATGTAAATGATTATTTGAAATCTGTATTAACCCTCTTTGTGCAGTACATTTGGCAACAAATTTCATGTGTGGACTATAAAATAAAAAAAGCTTACAAATAAAAAAACTATCAGAGTTTCCTAATTACAGTACAATTCTAAAAAGCAATTGAAACAATGACATGGAGAAAAAATTTCGATCTTGTGTGATGGGGAGGTATGTTGCACTAGTATGTTTATGAGACTTTTTTTATTCACCGATACTTCTAAAAACAACTTTTTTAATAAACTTTTAGAAGTTATTGAATATTTTGTATTTTTTTATTTTAATGCTGGGGAACATCAAAGCAGAGATATTTTCAGGTTTTGTATTGTACAAATTACAAAAATTATGAGCATCCTACCCTCACATTATATTTGGTGACTCTCCATAAAAAAGGTTTAAGCAAAATTTTCTATTTGTTTTCATTTTCTTTGATTAATGAATAGAATATCTGTAAATTTGTATTGAATCAATAGAAATGACTTTTGTTTTTTGGTTTTTTTTTAAACTACTATACCCAATCTCAAAAAAAGTATTTAAACTTTCTAGGCAGTCAACTAGAAATGGTTATGGCTAATGAGTCATTCAGTAAATATGGGGAATTTTTTCCATGAATGTAAAGTCTTCATTGTTTGAAATTGGTTTGTAGTAAAAATTATTTCAATCATGCAAAAATATTTGTTTTGAGGTAAGGTAGTTTCAAGATAAATGATTTGTTTATTCAAGCAAAATGTATTGAATTTAGGTTCAAAGGTCATAGGATAAGTTTCTATAGAGAAAGAAGTCTTCATTTTAGTGGGGAATTGTTGTCAATTGTAGACAAGCATTTCTCTGGTTGACAGCATCAATTATCAACTTTACTTATTCTTGGACTCCTGTTTCCTTCATCCCTCATTATAGCAAATGTTGTCCCCTTCATAAACTATTCCTTCAATTCCTTTTAATAAAAATGACTTTGTTCTCTAATTTTATATAAATGTGATTTCTTTGTCTCTGCATAAATCAAAAATATGAGGATCATTCATTAAGGAAAAAAAAATTTTTTTTGAAAAAAGCAAAATAATTTTTTTTTTCTTTTTTTTTTAGAACTTTTTGTTTTTGTAAATGTAAATTGTGCATTGTTTAAAATTTGTTTATAGTAAAAATAATTTTAATCCGGTGAAAATATTTGTTTTGAGACTATTTTAAAATGGCAGCAAATCAGAGTGCTTCAGGCTTGAACAGAGGTCTCATATTAAATTTTGGGTGGTTAAGAAATGCAAAGCATGTAGAATTTACAGAAGAATGTGAGATGTGGATGGAGAAACAGGTTTTAGTCCCAGATCTTTTTACAAATGAGCAAAAATCGTTTTGACACTACAAGCTTGAGTAGAACAGACAGTCCATGGTATGAAAACATACTGTCTCTCCAGTAAAGAAAATGTTCTGTGTGCAGTGGTCAGTAAAGAAGGTCATGCTAACAGTGTTTTGGGATGTGAAAGGACTCATCACTTTTGATTTCCTTGAAAATGATGCAACTGAAAACTGTTCTTCTTATTGCCAACTCCTTTGGCAAAATTAACCTCATTTATTGAATGACCCTTGTATATATTGTTTTGATTATAAAGAAGAAACATCTTCAATATACAACTCATCTTACATATCATCCATAATATCTACCAACAATAGGATTATTTTTTCCAGATTTGTTCTTTAGATTTTATTCTGTAAATTTGTTTAGGCTAATAGAGAGATAGTTACTTGTGTTTGAATTCGAATCAGGACTAAAATCTTATTTCTACATCATTTAATTTTATTAATCATTATTCAGTTTTAGCTACATTCCATTTAATTTGTGTGTCTGTGTGTGTATATGTGTATGTATGTGTGTGTGTGTGCATTTATAAGATGCATTTTATCATTTTCTGCATGTTAAAAGAAATTATTGGTAAAGATAAAATGTTAATGTCTGGAATTACTGCTTAAATGTTAACTTCCTTATAAGGGACCATCTCAGTGCTTAGAATTTAATAGTTTAGTAAAAATGTCACTAGAATTGAGATTTTCAAAGAAAGATGAGATGCTTCTACTTCAACTGAGATCTAAAACATTTCCGAAAAAGATCCAAATTTTCAAAGAAATCAGAAGACTTAAAAGATCTGTTATTGTTGTGCTGAACTGTTAGAAGAAAGAATTTGAAGTTCATAAAATGAAAACAAATTCCTTTTTATGAAAATAGAAATCAGTATTTATTCTTTATTAGACATTTTTTAATTATTGTCTAATCTAAAGAAATGTTGTTTTTATTTAATCACCTTATAATTGAATCTTTAAAGAATTTTATGTGTGCGTATGTAAGACTAACATATTTGAAATAAGTGTATGTTTCTTTTCATTATTTAAAATCCTTATCAGAATAAAAACTGTTTTATTTTTATCTGATGAAAAAAATTGGAATACATTAATTCAGTTAATTGAGGTGTGTGTGTATTTGTTTGCTTGTGTGTGTGTGGGGGGGTGTATTTACTGAACATCTCCACCATCAGCAAGGTGTGACACAGGGTTGATTTTGAAGCAGAGTTTAATGGGCTTGAATTCAGAGTTTTTCTTCTCCTAGACTGGCTGCCACACCAAGACTAAAGAACTTAGCCTGCTGTACTATTTATTCATAACTGGAGGGAGAATTGTTGGATGCATACCTTTCCCAAAGGTATTAGCACTCTGTGAAATTCAGATTTGTCCAGGATTTGAAACTCGGGTCACCATATCCATTTCTTAAAATAATAGCTATTATACAAATGCCTCCATGTGTGTATGCTGCTATATACATGTATGCGTGCACACACACACACACACACACACACACACACACACACACACACACACACACACACACACACACAGGGTTGTGTTTTCACATGGATGTGCATAGGATAGAATATTGTCTTTTACATATATGAAAAGTATTGTGTGATAGATTGTGAATTCTTTGTGTTTCCCTGTCAATATTCTTGGCCATATTTAAAAAAAAAAATACTTATTTAACAGATTTCGAAATAGTTTTACCATCTTTGGAATCATTTTATTATCTTTGTTTAATTAGGAATGATGACATCATCACCAAGTAAACATGGGACTCTTTTTCATGATGGTAGCAGAGCTGGTTTGTATAATATAACATATTTGATTCTAGTATTAGGAATGTGTGTTGGAGTAGATGAACTTACTGTTAATGGGATTGAAAATGGAAGAGCATTTAAACTTCAGTTTATATTTATTTTAAACTAAGTCTTTTGGGAAAAGCACGAATAGACTTTTCTCTCTAGTTATGAGTAAACCTTTTAGACTTGTATAAAAAAAAAGGTAGTCTATCTTGGGCATTCGATAATAAATAAGGTCATGGATAATTTCTTGCTATTGGTCCCCTGTAACCTAGTCTAACCTGTTGCATGCTACTTAAAGAGAAGATTGACCTCACTAAGTAACTACTATTGACCTGAGAGATGTCTCAAAAAAAGAATTGCTCAGCATGGTCTTCCAACAAGAGGTCATTGGAAATGGTCTATATCAAGGCTAGAACATTGAATTTTTTATCTTCCAGGAAATCAATTTTCTTTTCATGTTCACTTGGTGTGTGTGTGTGTGTGTGTGTGTGTGTGTAGCTGATAGAATGAGTTGAGGGTGAACTCTTTACTTCCTGAGTTGTTGATGCAGTTGTCATGACAGCAAATGTTTTGGTTAACTTAATGACTCAATGATTTTCTTTCTCTTTTCTAATGCTTACCAGAGGGAGCTGCTGCTGCTGCTGCTAAGGAACAGAAAAACAAACAGACATATCTAATAATGCCATTAATGTTTCATCCATCCTTTACCTGGGAAGAAAGATAACTTGCTAGTTACCAATTAAAAGTTATTTTTACATATTAGTGTTACTGTGTCTATTATTGTTTATTTATCTCTTCTACATATCTATTATTACAAAAGAATAATTTATGTCAGTTAGCAAGTGATATTATTGTGTTGTCATGAATGTTTGTGCTTTTTTCATTAGTTTCCACTAAAAGCTTATGCCCGTAATCCTAAAGTATGGAAGACTGAAAAGAAAAAAAATTAAGTTGTGTTTTCTTTTTCTCACCAACTAGAAACTTAATTTGTGGTATTATTTTGGGATCAAATTTTAGCAGCAATTCAATCTTGAAGAATCAGAACATTATCAACATTTTTGTAAATAGTCAGTCTTTTATAGCTTTTTAGTTGGGTTCCTAGTCAGTGAAATAATTAAATTTTTGGAGCTTTACCTGAAGCCGAGGCTAATGCTATCTAAAGTTTGAAATAAAAACATTTTGCAATGTAAAACATTGTTTAATCCTTCACCACACCCAAATTTTCATAACCAGTGCGGAAGGATAAATTTATTTTGTTCATACTCCTCCCTCCACTACCACCACTAAGATAAAGATTAGAATTTTCATTTCTAAGATGGAGACTAATTGAAAAAAACTGTATCTTTCCATTGAAAAACAAATTTCTTGAAATTCCATACTTAGAGCTATTTCTTATTATACAGTAGCAATACAAATTCAGAGAAATTGGTCTCCCTATTGCAAAATCAAGAAATTCTCTAACTATGCAATTAGGAAAAACTGATCTCACTACTAAATAATAAAAACTTGGTCTCACTGCTGAATAATAAGAAATTGGTCTCCCTGCTGAATAAGAAATTTGTCTTGCTGCTCCATGATAGAAAAAATTTGGTCTCACTACTTCATAATAAGTAATTGTTTGATTATGTTGTTATGAAAAACTGGCCTCATTAATGAATAATAAAAACTTAATCTTGCTACTCAATAAGAAATTGGTCTCATTAAGGAATTACACAAAACTACTAAATAAAAAAAATTGGTCTCATTACTAAATACAATGAAATTGGTCTCACTACTAGATACTATAAAATTGGTCTCACTACTAAATACTATAAGATTGTCTTACACCTAATAGTAATATTCTTAAGTTATGTGAATTTTCTTACCTGAAGCATTGTCAGTTATTATTCATTTTTTACTCATTTTTCTTACTTTTACACTTAGAAGTAATAGTCTTATGTGGATATTAATTAATTATTAATTTTCAATCAATAAAAAAGAATAAAAAGCTGCTTTTTTGTCTTTTTTCTGTGAAACAAACAAAATGCAACTTAGTAATTTTTTAAAATCTTTTCTTTGGGATATTTTATTTTGAAATTTTAGGCATGTTTTATTAACGGTAACAGGCAAGTCCTTCAATGTGCTTGACTGCAACATCATGGTAACTGAGTTCAAACTCCATTCACATTATTACGTTCACTTTCAGACTAATGCCCTTTTGGAAAAGTTATGGACTCCTTATCCCCCCTAAGCTATGGCTTAAAGAGTACTACTCCTGTTCATTTACAATGATGGCTTTGGGAGTAAATAACCCTTGAAAGTTGATATGCCATAAAAAAAGAAACCAAACTAAAATGAATGGAAACAGAAAACTTTAGAATTATAAGCTTTAGCTTTCTAAGGGGATTAATGAAAAGAACTGAAACATTTTCTTGATAAAACTTAGAGGGTAATGTTTGTTTTTATTGTGTCAGTTATCTTGATCGAAAGTCAAATCATGAATTAATGGCTTCAAGATAAGTCAGGCTTCAACTCTTTGAAAATGTTGTTGATGATCACTTTCTTTTAGGTTAACAAAATTAGGAAGTGTGTATGTATCTAATACACACACACACACACACACACACACACACACACACACACACACACACACACACACACACACATGAATCTATTCAATTTTGGTAGTTTATTGATACTGCAACTTTATTGGCAGGCTTTTTGCATTTTAATCAATATTTATTTTTGCTTCTTATCTATAAAAGTTTAATAACTAATTTGAATTTTTTTTTATCTTGTCACCTTAGAGTGTAAGGTGGTTTCAAGATAAATGATTTATTTATTCAGGCAAAATGTATTGAATTTGGCTTCAAAAGTCATATGATAAGTTTCTATAGAGAAAGAAGTCTTCATTTTAGTGGGGAATTGTTGTCAATTGTAGACAAGCATTTCTCTGGTTGACAGCATCAATTATCGACTTTACTTATTCTTGGACTCCTGTTTCCTTCATCCCTCCTTATAGCAAATGTTGTCCCCTTCATAAACTATTCCTTCAATTCCTTTTGATAAAAATGACTTTGTTCTTTAATTTTATATGAATGTGATTTCTTTGTCTCTGCATAAATCAAAAATATGAGAGGAAAATCACTGAGATGTTGTGGCTAATTTACTGGACTGCAACCTCAAAGTAAGCAAGTTTGAACTTCAGTTATGTTACTGCATTCACTTTCAAGCTAATGCCCCTTGGGAATAGTCTGATCTCTTTTAGTTCCCCAGCTATAGGGGGTTAAATAGTATCATTGCTGTTCTTTTACAAAAATGGCTTTGGCATTAAATAACTCATGATAGTTGATATGCCATTAAACAAAAAAAAACAAAACCACAAAATAAATAAGAAAAATTTCTTTGAAAAAATCAAAATAAACTTTTTTCTTTTCTTTTTCAGAACTTTTTCCATGAATGTAAATTCTGGATTGTTTGGAACTGGTTTATGTAAAAATATTTGTTTTGAGGCTATTTTAAAATGGCAGCAAATTAGTGTGCTCTAGGCTTAAACAGAGGTCTCATATGATGCAACTGTAAATAGTATTCCCAATTGTTAACTCCATTGGCAATATTCCTTTTAATTAGTGACTGGCATTTATATATATATATATATATATATATATATATATATACACACACACACACACACACATACAGACATACATTGTGTAACAGTTATCATCATCAGAAATGGATACAATGACCTGAGTTCAAAATCAAATAAGACTGTTTGCATTTTACACTTGAGAAATGTATGCATCCAATAATTCTCCCTCTATCTTAAGGGTAAAATCACACATCATCATCATGTCGTGCTGGTAGCATGGATATCCCTGACCCTCTCTCGCCACTTTTCCCTATCGTTCATCGCCTCAGGCTGGTCTTCTGGACCACATCACGTATCCTCACATAGTTGCTGAATGTATGTCCGTGCTGGTTGTCCTGCTTTTTCACGGCCATGTGTGGGGGTCCATAAGAGTACATCACTTATGAGTTTGTCCCTGCTTCTCCAGCAGTGTCCTGCATGTCTGGTTCATCTAACTTGAATAGTTTTCGTGACAGGAGGCAGGTGGCCGTACATTTGGTGACTTGTGGGGTGTTGCCGCCAGGACTTGTTCAAGATTGCTCGCAACATTCTTGTGTAATTGCCATCTAGCTTCTTCTCCAGCCGTTTTGTTAGAGTTCATGTAGTGCATCCATATAGCAGTATCGATGCGACTGCTGCCTGGAAGAAACTGCGTTTCATTTTATCGGTTAGGTCTGATTTCCATATAAGGGTAAAATAGGCTTGGTTTAATTTCTCTCTTTAGTGTCATATCAACCTTCATGGATTATTTAATGCCAAGTCAGCAATGTGAAATAACAGTAGTTCTATTTAACCCCGAGCTGAAGAGGGGAATGCGAAGGGGTTTATAACTTTGCCAAGTCAGAAAGTGAACGTAAGAATAATAACATGACTGGAGGTCGAACTCACTATATTGCCACAGTCCTGCATGTTAGTCACTATTCCATGGGGAATTCCCCAATGGGTAAAATAGTAGGTCAGACTTGCTCTTAATATAACAACCCGTCAAGAAGAAAAACTCTGAATTCAAACCAGCTGTACAAATGTAACTGGGGACCATCTTTGAACACCAATTTCAAAAAAAAAATTTACATATCAACATAGGCAGCTGACTTAACCAACATTGAGTAAAAGTCATCATGCACACACACTTAGAAATAAGGAAAGATTGTTTAGTAAAGCCAAACCAAAGAAGAATTATGTTTTATTATGTATATTTCTCATCAGTTGCCTAAGATCATTCAGTCTCAGGTTCAATACACACCTGTGAGAGAAAGTTGAAAATTTCTCTTCTACAAAATTATTATTACTAAGTTGAGTCAAAAGTTTTGCAATATTTTGATATATGCTAGTTTTTGGTGCATATATCAAGTGACCAAAGCAGTTGAAGCCGTGGTAGCTACCTACTGAGGTTGTTAATATTGTGGTAGTAGGTGTGCTTACACATTGTGCATTGCTTCACTTCACGTGTGTTTTTAAAGTTGCAAAGATAAATGTGCAACATAGTCTAATTTGAGAATTTATGCTTTCCAGGCTCAAACTGGGCCATAAAACTGTGGAAGCCACTAAAAAGATTTGGTGTATAATAAATTGAAGGAATTTTGGTTGTAAGAATATCAGCAATTAGGCAAAATCAGGTAAGCATAAAACTATTGATTCTGAAGCTTTTGACCTAAGAGTCAAATCAAACAAAGTATCAGATCAGTCTGCTCCATTACCAGCACAACTTTTGACAAAAACATCCAGAACTATCAAATTGTGTTTTATGTTATCAAAATATTGCTAAACATTTGATTCCACCTTGTATTTTGCCCAGTCAGTTGGGGGTCTGTGACCCCACCACAATGAGTGACCTGGATATGACACTAAACAATCTGATGATGAGGTTCCAGTGATGTTGGGGCTTTGGGGAATGCAGAGCACCCCTTGCTCCCAGGTCCACTCTGGCCCGGTGTGGTAGCACCTGATAAGGGCCCTATCTATGGGTCAAATAGAACTAAAGGCATACTTATGCAAAAATGAATCATTTGACTAAACTGAATAGCTTGAAATAGAAATGTTTTAGACTATTAAACTGTACTTACATTTAAACTGTGCGCTTATGCTAAACAGAATTATTTGAGATGGAACTGTTTTTGACATTGAAATTGTACTTACACTAAACTGAATTGTTTAATATAGAACTATTTTGACATTTAACTGTGTGTAAACAAAATCTGTACTTATACTAAACTGAATTAGCTGAATTAGAACTGCTTGACTAAACCGAATAGCTTGAAATAGAAATGTTTTTCACAATTAAACTGTACTTACATTTAAATTGCATACTTATGCTAAACTGAATTGTTTGAAAGAACTATTTTAATAAAAATGGATTTGGCATTAAATAACCTACAAAGGTTGATATGCCATAAACCCAATCAACCAAACTTATATTATTGTTATTATTATGTTTCCCAATAAAAAAAGATGGCACAAAAGAATGAAGGAATGGTAAACCCCCTCGCACATACTCTACAAAGTAAGTTAAATTATCTGATAAAGGCTGGGGGGGTCGTTTTAAACTGGATATATGCACATGGACAAACCTAACAAAAAATGTTTTGATTTTATTTAAATTTCATTAGATTTTTGTTACATTCAAATCTACTTATTGATTAGAAGATATTTGGGGATATCAGAGATTAATTTGAAATATGCATTTTAAAGCCATTTTGATCCATGTAATATTGGTGGCTGGGGAAAATTTTATTATAATTACTGATGACTTTGAGTCTGTATTTTTAAGTGAGTTTTCTATTATCTAGTGAAATTCACTCTAATTTTAATTGCATGCTTTTCAAAAATCTATTTTAGTGAACTCTGCTTAGAAAGTATTAAATAGATATTGAAAGTATTAAATAGATATTATTGAATGAAATCGATTTATTTCACATTTCCTTTTAAAAACTAACATGATAAATATATTTTACTGTGGAAGTAAAAAAATATTCTTTTCTTTTCTTTTATCTCTTGCTATAAATAGACTATTTGAACAAAAACAAGAAAACTAAGTTGATTATGTTAGACTAGACAGTTTGTAAAAATAAGTGTGTGTGTGTGTGTGTGTGTGTGTGTTATGTATAATTTACTTACAATAAAAGTATAATTAAATACAACTTTTTTCTGTGTATGTCTGAAGACATACAAGTAAAGTTGTCTGTTAAATACAACTCCAAGTTGGCACCCTAGATCGTATTTGTATTAATCTTCTATTTAAAAAAACATATACCGTGTTTCCTGATGTCAAGGATGAAATACAAATACATTTTGAAAAATTTTGAAAATAAATGAATGAATACAATAAAGATAAAATTATAAAGTCATCAGATGTTGGGTAAATTTTCAAGAGTTATTTTAGAGCAGAGGTGATACACTGAGAGAGAGAGAGAGAGAGAGAGAGAGAAAGAGAGAGAGAGAGAGAGAAAGAGAGAGAGAGAGAGAGAGCAGACGCACTCACACTCTGTCTGTCTGTCTGTCTGTCTCACGTCATAATTTAACCAAGTTTTCTTCTAATTGCATTGTATGTGGTCTCTACATGAGTTTTATTATATAAACCTGGATATATATATATATATATATATATATATATATATATATATATGAGAGAGATAGAGTGTGTGTATATTTATATATATATATATATATATATATATATATATATAAGACATATATCACACGTCCCAATGCAAAATAGATTATATATATGTGCATGTTACATATGTACACAAATATTGTATTAACTGAAAACAATATAAATTTCTAATCATTCACTCTTCTCTCTCTCTCTCCCTCTCTCTCTCTCTCTCTCTCTCTCTCTCTCTCTCTCTCCTTCATTTTAGAATTAAATTGCATTTTAAAAATCATTACTTTTTTTCTATCAATTATTTTTAAACTATGCGTTTTAAATGTAAAGGCACGCTTACTCTACTATAAAGCCAATTTGATATTAAGCCTATCCACATGTCAGCGAACAAGGCAGAATGTTTTTGAATATCTTCTATCGAATAATTTAAAAATTCGTAAAGAAAGGCCTAACAGTAGTTTAGAAGAAAAAGCCTAGAATGCTACCACAGCCCCCCCCTCAGATAGGGAAAAAGGAAAAAAAAAAAAAAAAAAAAAACCAACAAAAACGAATTGTCCCCTTCACCCCAGTAGACCCCCCCCCAAGCTACCTAAAATATCAGTAGTAAATAAAAGTCCAAACGAAGAAGAAACATTTGAACTCAGGAGCCAAGGAAGAAGCCTACTCCTCAGGTCATTCTGCTAAAGTTATTTTCAGATTGAATTGTTGAACATCGTTATACCTGTTATTCGTTAAGTAAGACTTGTTTTGTTTTGTCCAAGTTAACTTATTTTGTGCAAGTGACGGTTTTTTATTTTGACTTGTTTTGACATATTTAATTTTTTGTCATTTACTTGTCTTTCGTCACTTGTTCTTCGTTCAACCTTTGTTATACGTTCGACTTGTTTTTCTGTTAAATTTTATTTCAGGGGTTCTACTTATTTTTGGTATTTTTTTTCAGTGTCTTTTCTTTACAAGTGTTTTTGTATTGATTGTTTTCACTGTATTATTTGCCTTCTCGTCCTAAAGTAGAACCCCCCTCCATTCTTGCAACAGACGGAGGCTATATCTTACCCTCCTGGCTGAGAATTTTTCTGCAGCCATGGAGGGGTCCACGACTTCTGATACCCCCCCCCCAAAAAAAAAAGACTCAACACAGGAAAGCCTTATAGGGGCAAACTGGCCTTCATTGCCGGTCCCCGCTGAGACACAGGAAATCATCAACAGTCAAAACAGCCCGATACAGCCGGCCCAAAAGAGCCCCACAGCTTGGAAGGGCCAGCAGAGGGGACCTGCTGATTTCGAGAGAGACAGGGTGGGCAGATACGCCAAGTATTTCAAGGGGAATGAGATACTGCCCATCCCTGAGTTGGTCGAAAAGTTAACACCCAGGATCCTCTCGCTGGTCGTCTCTGACCTCAAAACGAAAAAGCTTGTGGGGCTCAACAAAGACATCTTCGAAGAGCTAGTGAGGAAGGCAGGCATCCCATGCCAATACTTTTGCCGTAAAAGTTTTGCGACATGGGATGTCCTGTTGCCCACTGAAGAACAGGCAGCGAAGGCGGCAGCAAACAACATTGTCACCAAACACTTCAGGCTACAGCCGGAGTATAGGGGGACCCGTAGGCTGCGCGTCACGGTATCAAACGTCCCGGCCGTCATCACTGGGGAGGTTTTGGCCGCCTATCTAAGCGCATTTGGCCAGGTAAAGGAATTTAACCTCCTCAGATCCCCGGCCGGGACAGCCTACGGGGAGTACGCCTTCCGGCTGTGCCTGACGAGGGATGGCTTCAAGGCCATCCCCGAGACTATAATCAGCGGGGACCGGCAAATGATGGTGATGGTGGAAGGGCGTAGACCAAGATGCTGGGCTTGTAGACAAATTGGGCACATTGCCAGATTTTGTCCACAGAAAAATGAAAACACAGCAGCCACAACAACAACAGATTCAGCAACCGCCAACACCACCACCACCACCACCATCAGCAAACAAACGGAGGCCCAGGGCACGAGTCAGGTCCAGCCCAAAACAAACGAACAGGAGGGCTGGACCGAGGTAAACCGGAAGAAAAAGGGGCCCCCTAAACAGGGAGAAAAAAATCAAAATGCATCCCCTTCTCAGAGACAAGACAAGGCCCAACCACCAGCAGCGCCGGAATCGCCAAAAACACCGGCAACAACTACGTCAAAAGTATCAGCAACACCGGCACCCAAAACCACACCAAAGTCATCAGCAACACCAGCAACCCCAACGACATCAACAGCACCAGTACCATTAGCAACCACAGCACCTCCAGCATCCAAAAAGATGAAAAAGAAAAAAACAACAAACCATACAGAAGAAATGGAGACCTACACCAATTTGAAACGGAGGAGGGACAGTGGGGAAGGGGCCGCAAAAAAAATGTGCCCGGAAAAACCCCAGCCCGAGGCAGGCCCTTCCTCCCAAAAACAACCACAACCACAGTCACCCCCTCCATCTCTACCATCACCATCGCCTTCAACACTACCTCCACCACTTTTCCCCCCTCCAAAAATATCACTACAGTCTCCTCCCCAACAAATGGACCCTCCTGCACCTCTCTCACCACAACAAGAACACTTTCTGCACAAATACCATCGCCCTTATAGAATCCCCCTGCCTAGATCCCAATCGGCAGAAAGGGCACAACCCTCGAGCCTAGCTCGAACCCCATCCCTTCCCACACTTAGCCCCAGAGAAATATCATCCCAGGAACTATTCCCCGCGATTCCCTCACCTAAAAGAAAACCTGACCCCCCTGCCGGAAAAAAGAAACCAAATCGGCAGGAGGAGAAACTTTCAATTGGACAGATACAGCGGGCAGCGGCTTTGTGTTCGGTGGAGCTGGAAGCAGTTGGGGACTTCCAGCTCCGGAAGGCACTAAAGCCGCTGCTCAGCATGGAAAAGATAAATGATTTAAACATTACAAACCCTTCGAACTTTAGGAGTGCAGCCATGGTGACCACTTTTGTCCGGTCAGCTGGCGACCGTACCAAGGGCGTATGGAAGTACCTGAGTACGGTCTGTCAGACTGATACGGGCATAAAGCTGGCAGAGTTGGAGCACTCCTCACTTAAAAAATGTATTCCTTTTTGTTCGGGCAGGGTCCCAATTTTGGTTCAACCGTCCCTTTACAGGTCCCTAAAGCTGCGGTTCCCGATAGATGTCGGCGGAATCACCAGGGACAACCGGGTTACAACTGAACTCGGCACCGGTTCCCTGCGTCAGGCTGTCGGCATCCTCACACCCAAGGATTTCCGGCCCATAGTCGACACTGAGTAAGGTAAGTGGGATTGATGGCTCTAAACCTTGCCAGTTTGAATGTGAGGGGACTGAGGGATTAAAGCAAGTGTGCGCCCTTGTTTGGTGACTCAGGAACCTCAGAGTGGATGTTGCTGCAGTGCAGGAGACTCACTTCACTTGCGAGGCTGACTGTCGGGTGCTGGAAAGCGACTTTAACGTTTTCTCAGCATACGGCAGCAACTTCAGCGCTGGGGTCTCCTTGCTAGTTGGACGCAGCCTTGATGCTGATGTTGACGTTGTTTTTGCAGGTGACGGGGGCCGGCTGGGTGTGGCCGATGTTGCCGTGAAAAGTTTCAAGTTTCGTCTGGTTGCGGTTTATGCGCCCAATATCGTTGCGGAGAGGGTTTCCTTTTTTCGTCGGTTGGCGCCGTTCCTGGACGATACGAAGCGGCTAGTCTTAATGGGTGATTGGAATGCGATCCTTGATCCCAAGATAGATAAGGTCGGGCGGGGAGCTAGGCGTGCGGGAAGGTGTGATAGCAGCCTTGTCGGCTTCGTGACTCGTCACGGTCTCGTCGACAGGTTTCGTCTTGATCACCCAGGGCGGGAGATGTGGACGTGGCTAGATAGCTCGCCCTCTGCCAAAGTAGGCTCCTACTTGGACAGAGTGTTAGTGAGAAGAGCTGACATTGATTTTGTTAGTTGTCCCACGTTCCACTTGATAGCGTGGACTGACCATAAACTCATTAGAGTCAGTCTGCGGTTAGCAAATAGGCCTAGTCTAGCCGGCTACTGGAAGTTCAATACCTCCTTACTGGAGATACGGGACTTCCGGGATCGGCTAGAATCCCTAATTCAGCGGGCGTTAGTGGGGGCGGTTACCGGCAATAGGTGGTGGGTTTCTCTTAAGCATAGGATTAGAGATTTCGCCACCAAGTACGGTCGACAGCTCAACTTAGACAGGACCACGGAGGCGAAATCTATAGATGATAGACTTTCCCGGGCGGTAGCTGGGGGGGACTCCCTAGGTGTAGAGCTAGCTAGGAGGGACCTTGAGCGTGAGAGTAGCGAGCGCTACAAGGGATCAGTAGTTAGATCTAGGCTAAAAAGAGTTCTCAACGAAGCTGTGAAATCGAACGCGACTGCGCGAGAAGAAGAAGTGCGAAGGTTCCCCGATCGGTACATCGCATCTGTCAAGACCCCGGACGGGCGTCTGCTGCAATCTGGTCGTGAGATACGTGACGCCTTTCGGGCGCACTTTCGGGATCGCTTTGCCCGCTGCACTGATCTCCCGCTCCGGGAGTTTCGTAGCTATCTCGCCGACTTCCCCCGTCTTGGGGCGGCTGAAGCGGCTAGCTGCGAGGGTGTGGTTACTGAATGCGAAGTCCGTGACGCGTTGAAGCAGGTCGGCCTGAACAAGTCGCCGGGACTAGATGGTTTGCCCTACGAAGTGTACTTGAGGATGTCGCACATGTTTGTACCTATTCTGACGGATATGTTCAACCATTGGTTCGCCCAGGGAGCCATCCCTGGTAGCGTTACCAAGGGCGTGATCACATTGCTGAAGAAAGGTGGCAGGCATGTTTGGGAGGGTTTAGACGATTACAGGCCCATAACTCTGCTTAACACAGAGTTAAAGATTTTGGCCCGGGTCTTAGCGAATCGTTTACAGCTTGTCATTAGCGATCTGATCGGCCCCGAGCAGACCTTTGCTGTGAAGGGAAGATCGATCCAGGACAACCTGCACTTGATTCGCGAGGTCCTAGAGGGGATAAAAAACGACACCGAATCCGCGCTGATCAGTTTAGATCAGTCCAAGGCCTTCGACAGGGTTGACCATCGGTTCTTGGCGTCTGTTTTGGAGACTGCCGGATTCGAACCGGAGTTCCGCAGATGGATTAGCATGATGTACCACAACCCTCAGGCAGTGGTGCAGGTGAACGGAAGGCGTTCGGGGGTGATCGCGATCGAGCGTTCGGTCCGGCAAGGCTGCCCTCTGTCTCCTCTTCTATATGTCCTCGCGTTGGAGCCCCTCCTGCGCAGGCTTAGGGATAAGGGGACAAGTCCGGCACTGCGCGTTATCTCATTCGTTGGCCGCCTTGCGGCTAGGGTTTCCGCGTTCGCTGATGACGTCACAGTCTTTGTATCCCGCCTTAAGGATATAAAGGCTGTGAAAGAGGCGGTTGTCGAGTATGAGCGGATTGCAGGGGCCAAGGTCAATTTTGACAAAAGCGAAGGTTTGCGGCTTGGTGCTTGGAGGGGTAGGAATACTCTTCCAGGGTCCTTCCGCTGGAGTGACGGACCCATCCGCATCCTCGGGGTGTGGTTTGGGCCCGACCTCCAACTGGAGCGAAATTGGTCGGAAGTACAAGCTAAGGTGAATGCTCAGGTGGGAATCTGGCTTTCAAGGAGGTTGTCCTTAAAGGGCAGGGCTGAGGCGTGCGCCACGTACGTCTTCCCCCTGATCCTTTACCGATTGGCTGTACTTCCTCTGCCTAAGGCACGTCGGTTGGCACTGCAACAATCCCTCTCCAGATTGCTCTGGGGAGGTGCAAGGCCGATGGTCCGTAGGCAGGTCTGTATCCAACGTACTCGCAACGGGGGTCTGGGTATGCCTGATCTGGAGAGCCACTGGCTTGCTGAAAGACTTGCATATCTGGGCCGTGTCTTGACGGGGGACTCAGTGTGGAGACGAAAGGCGAGTCGGACTTTTCCTCGCCTCAAGTCAGACCCAAAGGCTGAAGGTCGACGTAGGCCTTTGGGCGAAGCACTGTTTGTCCGCGAGTGCCGAAAGGCCCTTCGTAACCTTCTTGGGTCCAGTGACCTTTCATGGCCTCGGAAGGAGCTGTATCGGGAATTAGTGGTGGGTTCCGCTTCTGATCCTCTCAGCGAGCGGCGCGGCTGGACGGTGGAGGAGATCCGCTCTCACTGGAATTGGGCGCCAGGATTGAGCTTCTTGAACAACTCCGAGTTCTCGCTCACCTGGCGACTTGTTCGGAATGCGTTATCCCTTCGCGGCTTGAACTTCAAGGCGGGCCTGGCAGACATGCCTGATTGCACTCGCTGCGGCAGTGGCTTGGAAGAAACGGCTGAGCACGCCTTCTACTACTGCGAGCGAGTCCGTCCGTTTTGGGATCACGTCGGGGAGTGGACGGCTCGCATCGAACCCAAACAGCTCGTGCTGCTCGACGTTGGTTACGTCGTAGACAACGTTCTTCCTCCGTTTCACGGTGAGAAGCGTGTGGTGTTAACCCCATCCCTGGTAAGTAGAATTGTTTTTCCCCCTTGTAACCTAGTTAGCAGTATGTTGTGTGTCATTGTCCCCGTCATCTAGTGGGTAGTTTCTCAAGATCTTCCCCCTCCCTATTATTTTTGTACCTCAACCCGAATCCCAGCCCACTTTTATTGAAGATCTTTGAAAACTCATATGTAAAAAATCATATTATCTGCTTGTATCGACCCATACCGCGCCCGACCCTTTATTTCTTTTATCTCTGTAGATTAGGATTCCCGCCCTACCTAGGGTAGGTCCGGCTTGTTTCCGGTTTCTTTCGACCCGGAAAACAGTCGGCCTCCAATTTTATAGACGGGGGGATGGGAGGGAAACCAAACGGGGGATTTTTTCCTTGTTTTCGTGTATATATGTTTTTCGGGTTTTTTTTCTCCCATTCCCATCATATCCATTGTAAAAAATCATACATTGTAAATAAAATCATGCATCACTTTCGGGTTTTAAGTAGGACTTTTTCATAGAGCAAATGCGGCATTTTGGTGGTTGCTGCGTGCAAGGAGATGGACGATTGATGATATATTGTATTGTTGAATGGGTCGGCGAATGTGGCTAGCTATGTTCCCCATAGAAAATATAGTTAAAGCATGACCGCTCCCTTCCCCTCCGCCAAAACCACAAGGCCTCGTGCCTTCTTGTATTTTTTTTACAAGGAATAAAGAACTCAGGAGCCAAGTGGCAACGATCAGATCAGTCTTGACTCCGCTTTTGACCACGCTACTTCGTGTTGACTTGATTTTTTCTGTGTAAAACTTATTTGGATTACGTTAATTTTGCTTGTCTCGGTAAGACTTTATTTTTGTTTTCTGTTTGAACTTTTTATTTTTTTAAACAAGTCTTACCGAGAATTTTTTATTTTTGAACACTGGTCTGTCTATTGTCTTTTGTCACCTGTCTACCTGTTATTCAACTTGAATTTCGTCAGACCTTAATTTTATTTGCTTGTCGTTTATTTATTTATCTTTCTTTCAGGGGTTCTACGTTTTTTGTGCCTTTTTTCAGTGTTTTTGTGCGTCCGTTTCTTCTTTTAAAAAAAACAGTAGAACCCCCCTCCATACTTACAGTAGGTGGAGGTTAATTCTTCTACCCTCCTGGCTGATAATCCTACACCAGCCATGGAGGGTGAAACGACAACCCCTACTCCGACCACTCCTACACCGACCACTCCCATTGGATCGAACTGGCCTTCGCTGCCGATCCCCGGAGACACAATAGATGCCGAGACATCACAAGACAGCCCGATTCAGCCGGCCCCAAAGAGCCCCACAGCCTGGAAAGGCCAGCAGAGGGGACCGGAGGAACACGAGGCAGACCGGGTGGGCAGATTTGCAAAATATTTCAAGGGGAATGAAATACTGCCCATCCAGGAGATAGCAGACAAGATTGCCCCAAGAGTCCTCTCTCTGGTCGTTTCCGACCTTAAGACCAAAAGACTGGTGGGGCTCACAAAGGAGGTTTTTGAAGAGCTGATAAGGAAGGCAGGCATCCCATGCCAATACTTTTGCGAAAAAGTTTTGCGACATGGGATGTCCTCCTTCCTACGGAAAAGCAGGCAGCCAAGGTGGCTGAATCGGATGTCATAACCAAGAACTTCAGGCTGCAGCCGGAGTACAAAGGCACCCGTAGGCTCCGCGTCACGGTGTGTAATGTCCCGGCCATTATCACTGGGGAGGTCCTCGCGGCGTACCTAAGCGCCTACGGACACGTCGAGGAATTCAACCTCCTCAGATCCCCGGCCGGGACAGCCTACGGGGACTATGCCTTCCGGCTGTGCCTGACCAGGGATGGCTTCAAAGCCATCCCTGAAACACTGATCTGCGGGGACCGGCAGATGATGGTGATGGTGGAGGGAAGACGCCCCAGGTGCTGGGGGTGCAAACAGATTGGACACATCGCAAAGTTTTGCCCCCAGCGACCTGAAAATAAGGAAAATGCCTCGACGTCAACAACAACAACAAAAGACGCGGCGGCCTCCACCATCACCAAAGAAGCGGAGGCCAAGGGCCCGGGTCAGGTCCAGCCCCAAAACAACCAGGAGGGCTGGACTGAAGTAACCAAAAAGAGGAGGGGATCCCCTAAACAAGGGGGAGAAAAAAGCCCAAATACATCCCCTCCTCAAAAGCAAACCAGGGCCCAAGCAGCAGCAGTAGCAGCAGCAGAACCCCCGATAGCGGCAGCAGCAGTTGCAGCAGCAACAACAACAACAAGAATACCAGCAGACGCAACAGTAACAACAACAACAGAAACAGCAGCAACAACAACAACAGAACAACCGACAGCAGCACCTGAAAAAAAACCAAGAAAATCAGCAACCCCCAAGAAACCAGCAACCCCCAAGATACCAACAGCTCCATCACCGAAAAAGAAAAAAAAAACAACAAAAACACACGAGGAAATGGAGACGTCCACAAACCTGAAGAGGAGAAGGGACAGTGGGGAGGGGGCAGCCAAGAAACTATGCCCAGGAAAAACTCCTCCTGAGGCAGGCCCCTCCTCTCAACCATCACCACCAGTACCTTCACCACTACCTCCATTACCCTCACCAACATTTCCACCCCCAAAGATCACATTGCCATCTCCTCCCCAACAAATGGCCCCCCTTTCACCTCAACAAGAACTTTTCTTGAAAAAATATTACCGCCCCTACAAAATACCCCTCCCTAGATCTCAGTCTGCCGAAAGGGCACAACCCTCGGGCCTAGCCCGAACCCCATCCCTTCCCTCACTTAGCCCTACTGACTTTTCCTCCCAGGAGTTGTTCCCAGCCATCATTTCCCCAAAGAGAAAATCACCTACTGGGAAAAAGAAACAAAAACAAGAACTGACAATTGGACAAATGCAGCGGGCAGCGGCTTTGTGCTCTGCGGAGCTGGAGGCAGTTGGGGACTTCCAGCTCCGGAAGGCACTAAAGCCGTTGGCCGCTTTGGAAAAAATTAATGACCTAAAAGTCTCAAATCCAGCGAACTTTAGGAGTGCAGCCATGGTGACCACTTTTGTCCGGTCAGCTGGCGACCGTACCAGGGGCGTATGGAAGTACCTGAGTACGGTCTGTCAGACTGATACGGGCATAAAGCTGGCGGAGTTGGAGCACTCCTCCCTCAAAAAATGTATAACTTACTGCTCAGGGAGGGTCCCGATTTTGGTTCACCCGTCTCTCTACAGGGCCCTAAAGCTGAAGTTCCCGATAGATGTCGGCGGAATCACCAGGGACAACCGAGTGACGACTGAACTTGGTACCGGTTCCCTGCGTCAGGCTGTCGGCATCCTCACGCCCAAGGATTTCCGGCCCGTAGTCGACGATGAGTAAGGTAAGTCGGATTGATGGCTTTAAACATTGCCAGTTTGAATGTGAGGGGACTGAGGGATTCAAGCAAGTGTGCGCGTAGAAGCTCTGCGTAGATGTTGCTGCAGTGCAGGAGACCCACTTCACTTGCGAGGCTGACTGTCGGGTGCTGGAAAGCGACTTTAACGTTTTCTCAGCATACGGCAGCAACTTCAGCGCTGGGGTCTCCTTGTTAGTTGGACGCAGCCTTGATGCTGATGTTGACGTTGTTTTTGCAGGTGACGGGGACCGGCTGGTTGTGGCCGATGTTGCCGTGAAAAGATTCAAGTTTCGTCTGGTTGCGGTTTATGCGCCCAATATCGCTGCGGAGAGGGTTTCCTTTTTTCGTCGGTTGGCGCCGTTCCTGGACGATACGAAGCGGCTAGTCTTAATGGGTGATTGGAATGCGAACCTTGATCCCAAGATAGATAAGGTCGGGCGGGGAGCTAGGCGTGCGGGAAGGTGTGATAGCAGCCTTGTCGGCTTCGTGACTCGTCACGGTCTCGTCGACAGGTTTCGTCTTGATCACCCAGGGCGGGAGATGTGGACGTGGCTAGATAGCTCGCCCTCTGCCAAAGTAGGCTCCTACTTGGACAGAGTGTTAGTGAGAAGAGCTGACATTGATTTTGTTAGTTGTCCCACGTTCCACTTGATAGCGTGGACTGACCATAAACTCATTAGAGTCAGTCTGCGGTTAGCAAATAGGCCTAGTCTAGCCGGCTACTGGAAGTTCAATACCTCCTTACTGGAGATACGGGACTTCCGGGATCGGCTAGAATCCCTAATTCAGCGGGCGTTAGTGGGGGCGGTTACCGGGAATAGGTGGTGGGTTTCTCTTAAGCACAGGATTAGAGATTTCGCCACCAAATACGGTCGACGGCTCAACTAAGATAGGACCGCAGAGGCGAAATCTATAGATGATAGACTCTCCCGGGCGGTGGCTGGGGGGACTCCCTAGGTGTAGAGCTAGCTAGGAGGGACCTTGAGCGTGAGAGTAGCGAGCGCTACAAGGGATCAGTAGTTAGATCTAGGCTAAAAAGAGTTCTCAACGAAGCTGTGAAATCGAACGCGACTGCGCGTGAAGAAGAAGTGCGAAGGTTCCCCGATCGGTACATCGCATCTGTGAAGACACCGGACGGGCGTCTGCTGCGATCGGGTCGTGAGATACGTGACGCCTTTCGGGCGCACTTTCGGGATCGCTTTGCCCGCTGCACTGATCTCCCGCTCCGGGAGTTTCGTAGCTATCTCGCCGACTTCCCCCGCCTTGGGACGGCTGAAGCGGCTAGCTGCGGGGGTGTGGTTACTGAATGCGAAGTCCGTGACGCGTTGAAGCAGGTCGGCCTGAACAAGTCGCCGGGACTAGTTGGTTTGCCCTACGAAGTGTACTTGAGGATGTCGCACATGTTTGTACCTATTCTGACGGATATGTTCAACCATTGGTTCGCCCAGGGAGCCATCCCTGGTAGCGTTACCAAGGGCGTGATCACATTGCTGAAGAAAGGTGGCAGGCATGTTTGGGAGGGTTTAGACGATTACAGGCCCATAACTCTGCTTAACACAGAGTTAAAGATTTTGGCCCAGGTCTTAGCGAATCGTTTACAGCTTGTCATTAGCGATCTGATCGGCCCCGAGCAGACCTTTGCTGTGAAGGGAAGATCGATCCAGGACAACCTGCACTTGATTCGCGAGGTTCTAGAGGGGATAAAAGACGACACCGAATCCGCGCTGATCAGTTTAGATCAGTCCAAGGCTTTCGATAGGGTTGACCATCGGATCTTGGCGTCTGTTTTGGAGACTGCCGGATTCAAACCGGAGTTCCGCAGATGGATTAGCATGATGTACCACAACCCTCAGGCAGTGGTGCAGGTGAACGGAAGGCGTTCGGGGGTGATCGCGATCGAGCGTTCGGTCCGGCAAGGCTGCCCTCTGTCTCCTCTTCTCTATGTCCTCGCGTTGGAGCCCCTCCTGCGCAGGCTTAGGGATGAGGGGACAAGTCCGGCACTGCGCGGTATCCCATTCGTTGGCCGCCTTGCGGCTAGGGTTTCTGCGTTCGCTGATGACGTCACAGTCTTTGTATCCCGCCTCAAGGATATAGAGGCTGTGAAAGAGGCGGTTGTCGAGTATGAGCGGATTGCAGGGGCCAAGGTCAATTTTGACAAAAGCGAAGGTTTGCGGCTTGGTGCTTGGAGGGGTAGCAATACTCTTCCAGGGCCCTTCCGCTGGAGTGACGGACCCATCCGCATCCTTGGGGTGTGGTTTGGGCCCGACCTCCAACTGGAGCGAAATTGGTCGGAAGTACAAGCTAAGGTGAATGCTCAGGTGGGAATCTGGCTTTCAAGGAGGTTGTCCTTAAAGGGCAGGGCTGAGGCGTGCGCCACGTACGTCTTCCCCCTGATCCTTTACCGATTGGCTGTACTTCCTCTGCCTAAGGCACGTCGGTTGGCACTGCAACAATCCCTCTCCAGATTGCTCTGGGGAGGTGCAAGGACGATGGTCCGTAGGCAGGTCTGTATCCAACGTACTCGCAACGGGGGTCTGGGTATGCCTGATCTGGAGAGCCACTGGCTTGCTGAACGACTTGCATATCTGGGCCGTGTCTTGACGGGGGACTCAGTGTGGAGACGAAAGGCGAGTCGGACTTTTCCTCGCCTCAAGTCAGACCCAAAGGCTGAAGGTCGACGTAGGCCTTTGGGCGAAGCACTGTTCGTCCGCGAGTGCCGAAAGGCCCTTCGTAACCTTCTTGGGTCCAGTGACCTTTCACGGCCTCGGAAGGAGCTGTATCGGGAATTAGTGGTGGGTTCCGCTTCTGATCCTCTCAGCGAGCGGCACGGCTGGACGGCGGAGGAGATCCGCTCTCACTGGAATTGGGCGTCAGGATCGAGCTTCTTGAACAACTCCGAGTTCTCGCTCACCTGGCGACTTGTTCGGAATGCGTTATCCCTTCGCGGCTTGAACTTCAAGGCGGGCCTGGCAGACATGCCTGATTGCACTCGCTGCGGCAGTGGCTTGGAAGAAACGGCTGAGCACGCCTTCTACTACTTCGAGCGAGTCCGTCCGTTTTGGGATCACGTCGGGGAGTGGACGGCTCGCATCGAACCCGAACAGCTCGTGCTGCTCGACGTTGGTTACGTCGTAGACAACGTTCTTCCTCCGTTTCACGGTGAGAAGCGTGTGGTGTTTCTCGCGATCCTAGCTGTAGCTAGAATGGTGATTTGGACGACGCGAAACAAGGGATTGTATGACGATGCAAGCTTTTCTCATCGTGATCTGGTTTTGTATTTTCGGCATCAGCGGAGGGTCATAATCAGATGCGATAGAAAATGCTTGGATCGCATAACATTCAGCAAAAGGTGGGTGACTGCAGCGAGCCTGGTCGTACGAAAGGGGGCAACGTTGGAGTCATCCTTCCCTCCTCTGCCGGCCCATGGCGTCTATGGTACGGGTCCTTAGGGACCCCATCCCTGGTAAGTAGAATTATTTTTTCCCCCTTGTAACCTAGTTAGCAGTATGTTGTGTGTCATTGTCCCCGTCATCTAGTGGGTAGTTTCTCAAGATCTTCCCCCTCCCTATTATTTTTGTACCTCATCCCGAATCCCAGCCCGCTTTTATTGAAGATCTAGAAAATTCATATGTAAATAATCATATTATCTGCCTGTATCGACCCATACCGCGCCCGACCCTTTATTTCTTTTATCTCTGTAGATTAGGATTCCCGCCCTACCTAGGGTAGGTCCGGCTTGTTTCCGGTTTCTTTCGACCCGGAAAACAGTCGGCCTCCAATTTTATAGACGGGGGGATGGGAGGGAAACCAAACGGGGGATTTTTTCCTTGTTTTCGTGTATATATGTTTTTCGGGTTTTTTTCTCCCATTCCCATCATATCCATTGTAAAAAATCATACATTGTAAATAAAATCATGCATCACTTTCGGGTTTTAAGTAGGACTTTTTCATAGAGCAAATGCGGTATTTTGGTGGTTGCTGCGTGCAAGGAGATGGACGAGTGATTATATATTGTATTGTTGAATGGGTCGGCGAATGTGGCTAGCTATGTTCCCCATAGAAAATATAGTTAAAGCATGACTGCTCCCTTCCCCTCCCCCAAAACCACAAGGCCTCGTGCCTACTTGTATTAACTACAAGGAATAAAGAACTCAGGAGCCAAGTGGCACCGATTCTTCGTGCAGGAATAAGCCTACTCGTTATTCACGCCGTTTATTTGGATTGCTAAAAGTTAAAAATTGTTATTATCTCGGTAAGACTTGTTTTTGTTTTTTTTTTTTTTCCGTTGGACTTTATTTTTTTTTTTTTTTTATCAAGCTTACCTGAGAAGTTGTTACCTGTGACAATTTTTGTTTAATTTGGATTGTCACTTGCTTTCGTTATCCGACGTTTGTTTCTCTTGTGGTCGTACTTGTTTTTCTTTTTTAAGTGTTTTGTCTTGAGTGTTTTTTAATTTTTCAGGGGGTATCTACGTGTTCTAATCTTTTTGTATTTATTCCGGCGTGTTGTACTATTGTCTAATTTTAATTTTACTTTTTCTTTGTTGAACAGTAGAACCCCCCCACACTTGCAACAGGTGGGGGCCTTAGTTTTACCCTCCTGGCTGCAAGTCCTACTGCAGTCATGGAGGGTTCCACCTCAAAAAAAAAAAATGACGACAAATCTGAACCCTCGAAAGAACTCTCACAAGAGAGTTTAATAGGAGAGAATTGGCCATCACTGCCGATCCCCGCTGATTCTCCAAGAATAGTGGACACATCACAGGACAGCCCAATACAGCCGGCCCAAAAGAGCCCCACACCTTGGAAGGGCCAGCAGAGGGGACCTGCCGACTATGAAAGGGATAGGGTGGAGAAGTACGCGAAGTACTTCAAAGGCAATGAGATTCTGCCCATCCCTGAATTAGTTGAAAAACTTACACCCAGGATCCTCTCGCTGGTCGTTTCGGATCTCAAGACCAAAAGGCTAGTGGGGCTCAAGAAAGAGACATTTGAGGAGCTGTTGAGGAAGGCGGGCATCCCATGCCAGTACTTCTGTCGCAAGAGTTTTGCGACGTGGGATGTCCTCCTTCCTACGGAAGAACAAGCCGCCAAGTTGGCGGCTAATAATATAACGACAAAATACTTCAGGTTACAGCCGGAATATAGGGGCACCCGTAGGCTCCGAGTCACCATCTGTAACGTCCCGGCCCACATTACTGGGGAGGTTTCGGCCGCTTATTTAAGCTCCTACGGCCAAGTGGAGGAGTATAACCTCCTCAGATCCCCGGCCGGGACAGCCTACGGGGATTATGCCTTCCGGCTGTGCCTGACGAGGGATGGCTTCAAAGCCATCCCCGAGACTCTAATCAGCGGGGACCGGCAAATGATTGTGATGGTGGAGGGGCGGAGACCGAGGTGTTGGTCCTGCAAAAAGATTGGCCACATCTCGAAGTTCTGCCCCGAGAAGCCAGAGAATGCAGCCACAGCAGCAGCAGCACCAGCAACAACAACAACAACAACAGCAGCAACAGCTTCAACAGCCACCATCAGCAAAACAGCGGAGACCCAGGATCCGAGTCAGGGCCAGCCCAAAACAAATGACAAAGAGGGTTGGTCCGAGGTGACCCGGAGGAGGAGGGGTTCCCCCAAACAAGGGGAAAAAAGTGTAACTTCATCCTCACCTCAAAAGCAAACCAAGGCGCCTGAACCAGTAGCAGCAGCAACAGCAGAACAAGCAACAACGCCAACAACTAAGAAAGGGCCACAGACCCCAACAACAATAACAAAGACAACAGCAACATCAACAACACCAGTATCACCCACATTGGCCAAAAAGAAAAAGAAAAAAACCAAGGAAGACCATGAAAACATGGAAACGACCACAAATTTGAAAAGAAGAAGAGACAGCGGGGAGGGGGCTGCCAAAAATGTGCGTGCAGGACCTTCCTGCACTGAAGACCCATTGGAAGGCCCTTCAAATGCACATCACCAAAAGCAGCCTCTCCCCCAACAAGTTCCAATGCAGATACCACTGCTGGCTCCTTTTCCGCCACTCTCCTTACCACCACCTCCCCTACCACTTCCGCCAATGTTCCCTCCTCAATATTGCATTCCTCAGAATGCTCCCTCTGAGTCGCTACAACCCCCACAATTTTTACAACCCCCATTACCACCACCACAACCACCACAACCTTCCCTACCAACAGAAACACCCCCACTTCATCCCCGCCGACATCAAATTGTGCATACAAGGCGAGCACAATCCCTGGAAAGGCCATCCCCCCAAAAATTACTCAGGTCACTCTCGTTACCATCCCTGAGTCCAATCTCTTCCCCAGAACTCTTTCCAAAATGGACTCCCATCCAAACAAACCCCGAGACTACATCATCCCAAAATCCAAAAGAGGCGGCAAACGGTGCCGAGAAAGAACAACAACAAAAAGCCAAACATTTATGCACCGTTGGTGCAGAAGCAGTAACGGACCATCTATTAAAAAAGATGTTAAAGCCGTTACTGCAACTGGAAAAAGTAGGAAAAAAAAAAGTCAACAACCCTTTTAATTTTAAGAGTGCAGCCATGGTGACCACTTTCATCCGTTCGGCTGGTGACCGTACCAAGGGGGTATGGAAGTTCTTGGATACGGTCCGCCAGACCGACACGGGTGTAAAGCTGGCGGAATTGGAGCACTCTTCCTTGAAAATATGCTTGCCTTTTTGCTCAGGGAGGGTCCCTATCTTAGTTCACCCCTCCTTTTATAGAGCCCTAAAAGTACGGTTCCCGCTGGATGTCGGCGGAGTGTCTAGGGATGGCCGAGTGAACACTGAGCTCGGCACCGGCTCTCTGAGACAGGCCGTTGGCATCCTCACCCCTGGGGATTTCCGGCCCATAGTCGACACTGAATAAGGTAAGTTGGATTGATGGCTTTAAACCTTGCCAGTTTGAATGTGAGGGGACTGAGGGATTCAAGCAAGTGTGCGCGCTTGCTTGGTGAACTCAGGAACCTCTGCGTAGATGTTGCTGCAGTGCAGGAGACTCACTTCACTTGCAGTGCCGACTGTCGGGTTGTGGAAAGCGATTTTAACGTTTTCTCAGCATACGGCAGCAACTTCAGCGCTGGGGTCTCTTTGCTAGTTGGGCGCAGCCTTGATGCTGATGTTGACGTTGTTTTTGCAGGTGACGGGGGCCGGCTGGTTGTGGCCGATGTTGCCGTGAAAAGTTTCAAGTTTCGTCTGGTAGCGGTTTATGCGCCCAATATCGTTGCGGAGAGGGTTTCCTTTTTTCGTCGGTTGGCGCCGTTCCTGGACGATACGAAGCGGCTAGTCTTAATGGGTGATTGGAATGCGATCCTTGATCCCAAGATAGATAAGGTCGGGCGGGGAGCTAGGCGTGCGGGAAGGTGTGATAGCAGCCTTGTCGGCTTCGTGACTCGTCACGGTCTCGTCGACAGGTTTCGTCTTGATCACCCAGGGCGGGAGATGTGGACGTGGCTAGATAGCTCGCCCTCTGCCAAAGTAGGCTCCTACTTGGACAGAGTGTTAGTGAGAAGAGCTGACATTGATTTTGTTAGTTGTCCCACGTTCCACTTGATAGCGTGGACTGACCATAAACTCATTAGAGTCAGTCTGCGGTTAGCAAATAGGCCTAGTCTAGCCGGCTACTGGAAGTTCAATACCTCCTTACTGGAGATACGGGACTTCCGGGATCGGCTGGAATCCCTAATTCAGCGGGCGTTAGTGGGGGCGGTTACCGGCAATAGGTGGTGGGTTTCTCTTAAGCATAGGATTAGAGATTTCGCCACCAAATACGGTCGACGGCTCAACTTAGATAGGACCGCGGAGGCAAAATCTATAGATGATAGACTCTCCCGGGCGGTGGCTGGGGGGGACTCCCTAGGTGTAGAGCTATCTAGGAGGGACCTTGAACGTGAGAGTAGCGAGCGCTACAAGGGATCAGTAGTTAGATCTAGGCTAAAAAGAGTTCTCAACGAAGCTGTGAAATCGAACGCGACTGCGCGTGAAGAAGAAGTGCGAAGGTTCCCCGATCGGTACATCGCATCTGTGAAGACCCCGGACGGGCGTCTGCTGCGATCGGGTCGTGAGATACGTGACGCCTTTCGGGCGCACTTTCGGGATCGCTTTGCCCGCTGCACTGATCTCCCGCTCCGGGAGTTTCGTAGCTATCTCGCCGACTTCCCCCGCCTTGGGGCGGCTGAAGCGGCTAGCTGCGAGGGTGTGGTTACTGAATGCGAAGTCCGTGACGCGTTGAAGCAGGTCGGCCTGAACAAGTCGCCGGGACTAGATGGTTTGCCCTACGAAGTGTACTTGAGGATGTCGCACATGTTTGTACCTATTCTGACGGATATGTTCAACCATTGGTTCGCCCAGGGAGCCATCCCTGGTAGCGTTACCAAGGGCGTGATCACATTGCTGAAGAAAGGTGGCAGGCATGTTTGGGAGGGTTTAGACGATTACAGGCCCATAACTCTGCTTAACACAGAGTTAAAGATTTTGGCCCTGGTCTTAGCGAATCGTTTACAGCTTGTCATTAGCGATCTGATCGGCCCCGAGCAGACCTTTGCTGTGAAGGGAAGATCGATCCAGGACAACCTGCACTTGATTCGCGAGGTCCTAGAGGGGATAAAAGACGACACCGAATCCGCGCTGATCAGTTTAGATCAGTCCAAGGCCTTCGATAGGGTTGACCATCGGTTCTTGGCGTCTGTTTTGGAGACTGCCGGATTCAAACCGGAGTTCCGCAGATGGATTAGCATGATGTACCACAACCCTCAGGCAGTGGTGCAGGTGAACGGAAGGCGTTCGGGGGTGATCGCGATCGAGCGTTCGGTCCGGCAAGGCTGCCCACTGTCTCCTCTTCTCTATGTCCTCGCGTTGGAGCCCCTCCTGCGCAGGCTTAGGGATGAGGGGACAAGTCCGGCACTGCGCGTTATCTCATTCGTTGGCCGCCTTGCGGCTAGGGTTTCCGCGTTCGCTGATGACGTCATAGTCTTTGTATCCCGCCTCAAGGATATAAAGGCTGTGAAAGAGGCGGTTGTCGAGTATGAGCGGATTGCAGGGGCCAAGGTCAATTTTGACAAAAGCGAAGGTTTGCGGCTTGGTGCTTGGAGAGGTAGCAATACTCTTCCAGGGCCCTTCCGCTGGAGTGACGGACCCATCCGCATCCTTGGGATGTGGTTTGGGCCCGACCTCCAACTGGAGCGAAATTGGTCGGAAGTACAAGCTAAGGTGAATGCTCAGGTGGGAATCTGGCTTTCAAGGAGGTTGTCCTTAAAGGGCAGGGCTGAGGCGTGCGCCACGTACGTCTTCCCCCTGATCCTTTACCGATTGGCTGTACTTCCTCTGCCTAAGGCACGTCGGTTGGCACTGCAACAATCCCTCTCCAGATTGCTCTGGGGAGGTGCAAGGCCGATGGTCCGTAGGCAGGTCTGTATCCAACGTACTCGCAACGGGGGTCTGGGTATGCCTGATCTGGAGAGCCACTGGCTTGCTGAAAGACTTGCATATCTGGGCCGTGTCTTGACGGGGGACTCAGTGTGGAGACGAAAGGCGAGTCGGACTTTTCCTCGCCTCAAATCAGACCCAAAGGCTGAAGGTCGACGTAGGCCTTTGGGCGAAGCACTGTTTGTCCGCGAGTGCCGAAAGGCCCTTCGTAACCTTCTTGGGTCCAGTGACCTTTCACGGCCTCGGAAGGAGCTGTATCGGGAATTAGTGGTGGGTTCCGCTTCTGATCCTCTCAGCGAGCGGCACGGCTGGACGGCGGAGGAGATCCGCTCTCACTGGAATTGGGCGCCAGGATCGAGCTTCTTGAACAACTCCGAGTTCTCGCTCACCTGGCGACTTGTTCGGAATGCGTTATCCCTTCGCGGCTTGAACTTCAAGGCGGGCCTGGCAGACATGCCTGATTGCACTCGCTGCGGCAGTAGCTTGGAAGAAACGGCTGAGCACGCCTTCTACTACTTCGAGTGAGTCCGTCCGTTTTGGGATCACGTCGGGGAGTGGACGGCTCGCATCGAACCCAAACAGCTCGTGCTGCTCGACGTTGGTTACGTCGTAGACAACGTTCTTCCTCCGTTTCACAGTGAGAAGCGTGTGGTGTTTCTCGCGATCCTAGCTGTAGCCCGAATGGTGATTTGGACGACGCGAAACAAGGGATTGTATGACGATGCAAGCTTTTCTCATCGTGATCTGGTTTTGTATTTTCGGCATCAGCTGAGGGTCAAAATCAGATGCGATAGAAAACGCTTGGATCGCATAACATTCAGCAAAAGGTGGGTGACTGCAGCGAGCCTGGTCGTACGAAAGGGGGCAACGTTGGAGTCATCCTTCCCTCCTCTGCCGGCCCATGGCGTCTATGGTACGGGTCCTTAGGGACCCCATCCCTGGTAAGTAGAATTTTTTTTCCCCTTGTAACCTAGTTAGCAGTATGTTGTGTGTCATTGTCCCCGTCATCTAGTGGGTAGTTTCTCAAGATCTTCCCCCTCCCTATTATTTTTGTACCTCATCCCGAATCCCAGCCCGCTTTTATTGAAGATCTAGAAAATTCATATGTAAAAAATCATATTATCTGCTTGTATCGACCCATACCGCGCCCGACCCTTTATTTCTTTTATCTCTGTAGATTAGGATTCCCGCCCTACCTAGGGTAGGTCCGGCTTGTTTCCGGTTTCTTTCGACCCGGAAAACAGTCGGCCTCCAATTTTATAGACGGGGGGATGGGAGGGAAACCAAACGGGGGATTTTTTCCTTGTTTTCGTGTATATATGTTTTTCGGGTTTTTTTCTCCCATTCCCATCATATCCATTGTAAAAAATCATACATTGTAAATAAAATCATGCATCACTTTCGGGTTTTAAGTAGGACTTTTTCATAGAGCAAATGCGGTATTTTGGTGGTTGCTGCGTGCAAGGAGATGGACGAGTGATTATATATTGTATTGTTGAATGGGTCGGCGAATGTGGCTAGCTATGTTCCCCATAGAAAATATAGTTAAAGCATGACTGCTCCCTTCCCCTCCCCCAAAACCACAAGGCCTCGTGCCTACTTGTATTAACTACAAGAAATAAAGAACTCAGGAGCCAAGTGGAAGAAATATGTCAATATTGGTCAGTATGTCTTTAATTCCAATTTAAAATGCTGAATTTTACAAAATGTTATGCTGTATTTTGTTTGTGAAATAATGCTTAAACTATGCGTTTTAAATGTAAAGGCACGCTTACTCTACTATAAAGCCAATTTGATATTAAGCCAATCCACATGTCAGCCAACAAGGCAGAATGTTTTTGAATATCTTCTATCGAATAATTTAAAAATTCGTAAAGAAAGGCCTAACAGTAGTTTAGAAGAAAAAGCCTAGAATGCTACCACAGCCCCCCCCCCTCAGAAAGGGAAAAAGAAAAAAAAAAAAAAAAAAAAAAAAACCAACAAAAACGAATTGTCCCCTTCACCCCAGTAGACCGCCCCCCAAAGCTACCTAAAATATCAGTAGTAAATAAAAGTCCAAACGAAGAAGAAGCATTTGAACTCAGGAGCCAAGTGGAAGAAATATGTCAATATTGGTCAGTATGTCTTTAATTCCAATTTAAAATGCTGAATTTTACAAAATGTTATGCTGTATTTTGTTTGTGAAATAATGCTTAAACTATGCGTTTTAAATGTAAAGGCACGCTTACTCTACTATAAAGCCAATTTGATATTAAGCCTATCCACATGTCAGCGAACAAGGCAGAATGTTTTTGAATATCTTCTATCGAATAATTTAAAAATTCGTAAAGAAAGGCCTAACAGTAGTTTAGAAGAAAAAGCCTAGAATGCTACCACAGCCCCCCCCCCTAAGAGAAAAAAAAAATCTCTATAATTCCTGAAGCCTGCTAGGTCCCCAACTGTAGGAAAAAAAAAAAAAATGAAAAACCCAGGAAAAGTCCCAATTCAACAAAAAAGTATAAGTCAGTACTAGTGAAGGTCATAAGAAAGTACCTTAATGTTGGACTTTAACTAAGTTAAAACTTAAAACAATTCCCCCCCCTTTTTTTATGTACACATGGGAAGCAGCATGATGTACGTAAAGGTATTTGAATAAACCAATGGACGACCAAACTCAATACCCAAATGGGTCCTGGACGTGAGTTTGACGACTTTTCGCTCAGGATCGACAGTTCGATCGGGGAACTACTGCTGCTCCTCTATAAGAGTGGCTTCTATAGAAGAGAATAAAACAGCCATCGAAAGATAACCATGACCCACACTCAAACCACTTACACAAACCGCATCGCTCTTCGCGCGGGTAAAAAAGGGGCGCGTCCTGCTGAGGTTGGAGCCCTGGCCTCGGTGTTCGAAAAATCAGCTACAGAGCTCAAACAATCAAAACTACTAAAATGCAAGCAAACACTACAAATAGCCACATTTAACGTAAGAACCTTAAATAGAATAGGACAACTCCCAGAGCTAATCGCATCGGCCGAAGAACATAAAATAGACATAATATGCATACAAGAACACAGATACACGCACACAGAAGATATCAAATATCACGAAACTGGCAATGGATGGTCGCTCGCCACTGTATCCGCATGGAAAAACTCTGTCAACGCCGCAGTAGGAGGGGTAGGATTGCTTATAGGACCTAGAGCACTAAAAACGCTTAATAGCATAGAGAAAATACAACCTAGAATGATGGTAGCTACATTTAACGGAAACCCCAGAGCAACAATCGTCTCATGCTACAGCCCCACCAATGTTAGTGAAGAAAATGAAATAGTCACCTTCTACGATGAGTTATCCTCATTAGTGCGTAGCATCCCGAAACACAACATGTTAGTCATTGGCGGAGACATGAATGCACAAATCGAGAAAAACGGAAACAACAAATACAGCCTCCACAACACGTCAAATAGAAATGGGCAACATCTAACAGATTTCATGATAGAAAATAGATTAGCATGCCTCAATACAAACTACCAAAAAAGAGAGGGCAAACTATGGACATACACGTACGCAAACAATACTAAAGCTCAGATAGACTACGTTCTTATAAACAAGAAATGGAAGAATAGTGCATTGAATTGCGAGGCATACTCCTCTTTTGAGGGTGTGTCCACCGATCACCGAATAGTCACAGCGAAAATACGGTTAAGCCTACGAAAAAACGACAAACGAACAGCGACCACCAAACACTATGACTGGGCCCTATTAAACAACAAAGATGTCAGAGATAAATACGTATTAGAATTAAGAAACAGATTCGAAACACTACAAGAAAAGACGGAAAAAAGTACAACAAACGACGAATACGAAAATTTCGTCAATGCACACCTCGAGGCAGCAGCAAAATACATTCCAACAAAAATTAAAACTAAATATAGAGTCCCATGGGAAACTGTAGCGGTGAGAGAAAAACGTGCACTAGTGAAAACAGCCTCCAAAAACTATCGAAAAAACCCAACAAACACAAATGCCTTAAAACTAAAAACGGCACAATATCAATTAGCAGGCATATATATAAAGGAACAGACAGAATACATTCAAAATCAGATAGATAAGATTAGAGACTCGGTGGAAGATAGACAATCTAGAATTGCCTGGCAAACAATAAACGAAGTGAGCAGAAGAAAGAACACAGCCAAAGCAAAACTTAAAGCAGCAAACCAACAAGAAAGAATAAAACTGTGGAAACAGCACTTCGAAAACTTACTTGGAAACCCACCAAAAATAACGCATGAACCAATCACCAGAATAATTAGCAAACAATTAGACATTAAACTTGGACCGTTCACACAAGAAGAACTCGACTCGGTTCTCAGAAAAATTAAAAATAGGAAAGCTGCAGGACTGGACGAAATTCCCCCGGAAGTATGGAAGACCAGACAATTCGACGACATACTGCTCCGACACTGCAACGCAGTATACAATCAAAATCCGATAGATAGATGGACGAAGGGATGCATACTCCCCTTCCCTAAAAAGGGGGACCTCGGATTAGCCAAAAACTACCGAGGCATAACACTTACATCCATAGCTGCCAAAATCTACAATGCCCTACTACGAAACCGAATAGAACCCAAAATCGACAACATACTTAGAAAAAACCAAAATGGCTTCCGAAGAAATAGATCTACGACCTCACAAATATTAACCATCCGCAGAATCCTTGAAGGTGTACGGGCAAAGAACCTACAAGCGACATTAATATTTGTCGACTTTACCAAGGCTTTCGACTCCATTCACAGAGGAAAGATGGAACAAATCCTACTAGCGTACGGCATACCTAAAGAAACCGTAGCGGCAATAACGATTCTCTATAGAAACACTAAAGTAAAAGTACGATCACCAGATGGAGACACAGAATACTTCGACATTGTAGCAGGAGTACTACAAGGGGACACGCTGGCTCCGTATCTCTTTATCATTTGTCTAGACTACGTACTTAGAACATCGATTGACAAAATCAAAGAGAATGGCTTCGAACTGACGAAGAAAAGAAGCAGAAGATACCCCGCAACAACAATTTCCGACGCCGACTACGCCGATGACATAGCGATACTGGCAAATACACCTGACCAAGCCGAAACACTTCTGCATAGTTTGGAACGAGCAGCAGCAAGCATAGGCCTCCATGTTAATGCACACAAAACGGAATATATGTGCTATAACCAAACGGGGGACATCTCCACTCTAGAAGGAACCCCTCTTAAACTAGTAGACAAATTCACGTACCTAGGAAGCAGCGTCGAATCAACCGAAAAGGACATCGAAACGAGGTTAACGAAAGCATGGACAGCTATCAATAGGCTATCGACTATATGGAAATCAGACCTAACCGATAAAATGAAACGCAGTTTCTTCCAGGCAGCGGTCACATCGATACTGCTATATGGATGCACTACATGGACGCTAACAAAACGGCTGGAGAAGAAACTAGATGGCAATTACACAAGAATGCTGCGTGCAATCCTAAACAAGTCCTGGCAGCAACACCCCACAAGACACCAACTGTACGGCCACCTGCCCCCTATCACGAAAACTATTCAAGTTAGGCGAACCAGACATGCAGGACATTGCTGGAGAAGCAGAGATGAACTCATAAGAGATGTACTCTTATGGATCCCCACACACGGCCGCGCAAAAGCAGGACGACCAGCACGAACGTACATTCAGCAGCTATGTGAGGATACAGGTTGTTGTCCTGAAGACCTACCTAGGGCGATGAACGATAGGGAGGAGTGGCGAGAGAGGGTCAGGGATATCCGTGCTGCCAGCACGATATGATGATGATGATGATGATTTATGGAGTATAAACCAGTTTTCATTTTTTTCTCTTATTTTTTCTCTTATTTTTTTTCTCTTTTTCTTTACTTTTTCTTACTCCTTCTCCTTCTCTCTCTTAGTTCTTTTGTCTTTTTTTCTGTTTTCCTTTTTTCTTCTACTTCTTCTCCGTCATTCGTATTTCAGATTTTTCCTTTCACTTTCCTTTTTATAATCGTAAAACCCATTAGACTTGTCTGATTCTATAGATTTTCAGTACTATCTCCAAACTAAAAAAATGATTGATAGTACTGTCATTGACAGCATTATCTCCAGACCAAGGATAAGAAAAAACCCTTCATTTCATTTAGGAATAAACCTGAAAATATCCATTGTCTCATAAAAATGTCTTTTCCCATCATTCCTGGAGTTTGGTACCTACCAGCAAATAGACATTGTTTTTTCTAAGGATAAAAATAAAATGACTTTTCACTTAATATATTTTTCTTCCATTCCAACTTTTTTGACTTAAACTGAAAAGAAATAAATGTCTCTTATCAAATCTATAACATAGAATTTCATTGACAGAAAGAGAGACCAAACAAAGTTCATTATTTTGAATTTTGTTTTCATTTAAATGTTTTCGTTTTTTTTGGGGTTTTTTTATCCATTTTGTTTTTGACTTACTTTTGCATTAACAACATTAATCAGGTTTAAAGTAATCTTGACATTTTCAATTTGAGGATGAAAAAAAAATCAAACCTTGTGAGATATTACAGATGAGCTAACAAAAGTCCTGCTTGCAATTATTGGCACCCATCAAATTTTAGTACATAATGTACACTATTTTCAGAAAAAAATCAAATCTAATGAAACAGCTATTGTCTTTTGACAACTCATGTTTGTTAAAGAATGGTAAATGATGAAACAAATTGGTATAAATTTGGTAATTTTCTATTTATTTTTTAAGATATAACAAAACAAAGATGAAAGATTATCAATAATGGTGAGGAGAACTGTACACAGAAACTATAAGACCTTAGGCGATATTCTGCACAATGAAGAAAAGAACGCGTTTCTATATTCTTGTGAATTCAAACCAGCTTTTAAAAAAATAGGGATTATTGGCAACAGGTGACTACAGTAAGATGTGAATCTTACATTCATTAAAGAATTGTGGCTCTAAACTGCATCTGATGGTGAGACTCCACTTCTGGATATCTGGGGGATGTGGAATACACCATCATTGTCATTACTTCCAGGTCCACTCTGACCCAAACTGATAGTACTTGTTAGGGTCCTATGTATGGGTTAAATAAATCTGTTTTAAAATTATTCATATTCACTAAGACTGTGTTTAAAAAAAATGCTTAAGAAACAAAAAATATATATATGAACATTCAACGAATGTGATTTCCTAACCTCTTGGAATGAAATATCCTAGACAGGTTGGCATGTCATTAAAACCAGTCAAGCATTTAAAAAAATTGTATACATTTACTTAGTGCTGTTTGTGGTTTGTCCATCTTAACAAGTTGTGCTTGTTTTTTTTTGGGGGGGGGATTCGTGTTATATTTTCAATTTATGTCAACGCTTA
>OY757938.1:70945864-70950864 GCA_963585895.1 Sepioteuthis lessoniana | reverse complement strand
GTGTGCATTTTCTACGAGGATAACCATTACATCACGGGCACCTTGTTCTGGGATAATTATTTATGTAGTGTCACAGCAGTCTCACAAAATATTTTTGAAGCCTCAGCAAACATCTCCAGGACTTCTTTATGTCTCCAAGAATAGCTTCTTAAAGTGTACTCACATCCAGTGAGAATATCCTTGAGGCTCGCAGTTTTCCCTCATCCTCTGCATACATATATTTGTGTATATATATATATATATATATATATGTGTGTGTGTGTGTGTGTGTTTATATATATATATATATATATATATGTGAGTGTGTGTGTACAGGGTAAAACGATAAAATTGTCATCCTAAAGTAAACAATACCACAAATTTATTTTAAAACTGATTGAAAAACATCAATTCAGGTAACTTGATTATATAGTAGAGCTGACATCTATTCAATGTAGTCGCCTTCAGCCTCAATCACCGCCTCGATACAGATCCGGAACTGGGAGTATGCCTTTTCTACAAATGCCGGCGGAAGCTTGGTGAATACACGATGGATGGTGGCGATCAGGCTGGCTTTGGTGTTTTGGGAGGTCATGTTGGTGATGCTCTGGACGTATGACCAAACGAAGTAATCCAGCGGGTTCAGGTCGGAGGAGGAGGAGGGCCAGTGAGAAAGGGAACAAAGTCGTAGTACTCCTTCTTAAGCCAAGCCTGGGTCTCTTTGGACTTGTGGGCCGGCACTGAGTCCTGCTGCCACACCAAGGGTCTGCCACCGGCCACCTGATTGCACCAGGGGATCACCACACTCTTCAGCATATCCAGGTACACTTTGATGTTGACTTTCAAGCCGACTTCAAAAATGTGAGGTGGCATGATGTGGCCCTCACTTGAAACTAGACCAAAGATCATAACCGTAGCTGTAAACTTTATTTTCATTACCCTGTGAAGGCTGAACCGTCCGGATTTGCATTTTGAGAGTGCTTGTGTTATGTTTTGACCTTCGACCCGGCCAAAAATGCCATCCAAGGTGATGCACCGGAAGGAAGTGACAAATTCTAGTGGCAGTTATGAGAGAAAATCGCGTGGACGGAAATTGGCTGATGAAATGGGACGAGGTAAAAAAATTCCCATTGTACACACATAGACTGACGCACCGGAAGAGAGTGACCTCTGAACTGCATGACAGTTATTTCCGTTTGACGACGATCCAACATTCGATTCCAAAGATCCGGAGAAGATGCTGATAAGATGCCGTAAAGAAAGCCATCACCCATCAGAGTGGGTCTCTGGGCCTCCGGTTGAGCATCTGGAGAACGAGAAAGACACAACGTTGACGGTCATAAGAGTGGGGGTCAAAATATTGCAGTTTCTGTTCGGTCTCCAACACCCTCTCACAGTAGAACCCCACACAACTCTTTCGAACCTTGCAAATAAATTGAGAGGTATATATTTTTGTTAAAGAAGTCTTCCCTCGTCTTTATTATTCATTGCGTCAAAATGAATATAACACTTGCAATGGTCCTGTTATAACTTGGATCGGTAGAGAGCATGAATTCTAGAGCGGTGCATCTCCGATCTCGCTCGTTGAACATTGTGTCACTTTCAAATATGATAGAAGGCTCCTATCGCTCTTGGGGTTCGTACACAACTGGCCAACTAGTAGATGGTCTACAACAAAAAAAAAGAAAACCGGTTTTCATTAAACGGAAATGTAATCATGTCGTCTTTTCTAGGGCGACAATTTTATCGTTCCACCCTGTATGTATGTATGTATGTATGTATGTATACATATATATATATGTGTGTGTATATATATATATCTATGTATATGTGTGTATATATATGTGTGTATATATATGTGTGTGTGTGTGTAGATATATGTGTATATATATGTGTGCATGTGTTTATATGTGTATATATATATGTGTGTGTGTGTATATATATATATGTATGTGTGTATATATATGTTTGTGTATATATGTATATATATCTGTCTGTGTATATATATATGTGTGTATATATATGCGTGTGTGGGTGTGTGTATATATATATATGTATATAAATGTGTGTGTATATATATGTGTGTGTGTGTGTGTATATATGTGTGTGAATATATGTATGTGAGTGTGTATATATATATATGTACATGTGTATATATATACATATGTGTGTGTGTGCATATATATATGTATATATATACACTTATACATAATGTGTGTATATATATATCGGTACTGAGACAGATCCCCAATGCAGTGAACCAAAGAATTAATAAGCTGTCCTCATGTAAGAAAATTTTTGAGGAAAATAAGAGTAGATATGATGACGCCCTGGAGGACAGCGTATTCCAGGTGAGACTGGAATATTTAACCCTGGTGGACCTCATTTCAAGGGTTAAGAATAATAATGGTGGGACCCGCACACTCATCAAGGTAGGTGAAATTATTAATAATATTAGTCACGAAAAAAGACAGGGAAAGAATAGAAATAGAAAAGTAGTCTGGTTTAATCCGCCATTTTGTAGGCTCGCTAACATTAATATTGGTCAATACTTCCTACACCTCCTAGATAAGCATTTTAATAGAGATAACCCATTGAGTAGAATTTTTAATAGAAATACAGCAAAAATTAGCTACTCTTGCACCAAGAATATGTACAACATACTAAGCAACTATAATAAGAGGCTACTCAATGAACTAATCACGAGGGATAGGAACCCAGACGTGGAGTCTTGTAATTGTAGGAATAAAGAAGTATGTCCCGACTCGGTTCTTAGAAAAATTAAAAATAGGAAAGCTGCAGGGCTTGACGAGATCCCCCAGAAGTATGGAAGACCAGACAATTCGACGACATACTGCTCCGACAATGCAACGCAGTTTATAATCAAAATAGGATAGAAAGATGCATCCTTCCTTTCACTAAAAAGGGCGATCTCGGATTAGCCAAGAACTACCGAGGTATAACACTTACATCCATAGCAGCCAAAATCTACAATGCCTTACTACGAAACCGCATAGAACCCAAAATAGACAACATCCTTAGGAAAAACCAAAATGGCTTCCGAAGAAATAGATCCAAAACCTCACAAATATTGACCATCCGTAGAATTCTTGAAAGCGTACGGGCAAAAAACCTACAAGCGACATTACTATTTGTCGACTTCACCAAGGCCTCCGATTCCATACACAGAGGGAAGATGGAACAAATTCTACTAGCATACGGCCTACCAAAAGAAACAGTAGCAGCAATAACGATTCTCTACAGAAACACCAAAGTAAAAGTGCGTTCACCAGATAGAGACACAGAATACTTCGACATTGTTGCAGGTGTACTACAAGACAGGAACGCAATAAATATGGATAAGCTAATTAAAGGAAAATGCCCTCATGGTGTCTGTAGCGGGGAGGGAGAATATATCACCCGCCATACTTGCTCTAACGGTAACGAATTGGATATGGACCCGGCTACAACGTGTGATTGTGGCAGAGAATTTAACAGCTTGCGAGGGTTACGAATCCACAAGGCACGCTGGTGCAAACAACGTAATTCTCCTACCGGATAATGTAAATCGAATGATGGGCTTATGAATCGGGAATACCCCCACAGTTTTCAAGGGCCCATTGTTAAGCGACAGCATCCTGGAGACATTCCTCACAAGCCAAGAATTCAGTGGCCCAAGGGTAATCAGACAGCGGCTTGGACAGACTTAGACCAGGAGCTTTCTTTTTTGCTCACCACCCATCTTAAGGGCCCCATTGATCATCAATTGTCATCTTTCTGCAGAGTTATATATGACGTTTGTCTAGAGTGGTTTCGTGTAGTAACGGATAAAAAAGATAAAACCGAAGGAAAACGACCGAATAGACGACAGATACAGAAAGGAAAGCTAAGATCGGAACAGAGAATGCTGAAGCGCCGATTAAAAGAAGCCCCGATTCATGAGAGGCCAGAAATTCAGAATATCCTAAATGATATTCAAAAAAGGATTTTGGTGATCTCCAGAGCTGAAAACCAGAGAAAACATCGAAAGAAGAAGCGTCAGGGTCGGAGAGCATTCTACTCAAATCCTTACGCTTTCGCAAAAAAGCTTTTCGTGGAATCAAAGAGTGGCAAGCTTGATGTACTGAAGGAAGAACTTGAGAAGCATTTGAAGATGACATACTCAGATGATTTAAACGGTATCCCAATACCTCCTCTAAGAGATTTACCAAAACCCCAAGATCCAACGGTAATGTTTGAGGATAGCGGGATAAAACTAAAAGAAGTTTGAGATTTCGTCCATAAGGCCCGCGCAGGTCATGCCCCGGGCTTGAATGGGATATCGTACAAGTTATATAAAAACTGCCCACATGTCCTCAGGAAACTCACTGTCCTCATTCAGCAGGTTTGGAAGAAGGCTATTGTACCACAGGAATGGTGTCTGACTGATGGTATTTAGATACCAAAGGAAATGCAATCAAAAGGTATCACAAATTTTCGCACAATATCCCGCCTAAATGTAGAAGGGAAAATATTTTTTGGAGTTCTTGCTCGTCGTATGACAACCTTTCTGATGAGCAATCATTATATAAATACATCTGTCCAGAAGGCTGGGATACCTGGCTTCCCCAGATGTCTGGAACATTCACAAATGATATGGAACTCAATACTCTCAGCTAGAAGGGATAAAACAGAACTACATGTGATCTGGCTTGATCTTGCCAATGCGTACGGTTCAGTTCTGCACCACTTAATCCGAATGGCCCTCAAATTTTTCAACTGCCCAAGCAAAGATGGGGAAATCATAATGAAATACTTCAATTCAGCTTTCATGAAATTTACCGTTAAAAACTATTCCACCAAGTGGCAGGCACTTGAGATCGGCATCATGATGGGCTGTGTGATTTCCCCACTTCTTTTCGTTCTAGCCATGGAACTCATTTTACGAGGTGCAGCAAATACGTCGAAAGTAGTAATGAAAAATGAACATCTGACTTTTCCTCCTTCCAGAGCTTTTATGGACGACATCACCATTCTCGTCC
>OY757938.1:70920864-70938364 GCA_963585895.1 Sepioteuthis lessoniana | reverse complement strand
GTTTTTCCCACTTGAAACCTAGTTAGCAGTATGTTGTGAGTCATTGTCCCCGTCATCTAGTCGTTAGTTCTCAAGATCTTCCCCATCCCCATTATTTTTGTACCTCTACCCATACTCCAGCCCGCTTTTATTGAAGTTCTTGAAAAAACTCACATGTACTTTTATGTACATGTGAGTTTTTTCAAGATCTTCATATTTCCTGCCTTCTTTTATTGTCCTATCCCGCACTCAACCCTGTATTTCTTTATCCCACTAGACTAGGATCCCAGTCCCACCTAGGGTAGGTCCGGCTTGTTTTCGGACACCGGAAAACAGTCGGCCTCCATTTTCGTAGACAGGGGGAAGGGAGGGCAACCAAACGGGCACTTTTTCCTTAGATTTCGTTTGTATATATTTCGGGGTTTTTCTCCCATTTCATCATATAAATTCATTGTAAATAAATCACAAATTGTAAATAAAATGATACATCACTTTCGGGGTTTTAAGTTGGTCTTCTTTCATAGAGCAAATGTGGTATTTTGGTGGTTGTAGCGCGCATGACGATGGATGAATGGTTATTTACTGTACTGAATGGGTCGGCGAATGTGGCTAGCTAGGTCCGCTTAGAATTCTAAGTTTAAGCAAAGACCGCTCCCTACCCACCAAACTCCAAGGCCTTGTGCCTTCGTTGTATTTCATACATCGGAATAAAGGGAAGAGGAAGGATTTGAGCCAGCCACTTTGGAGAAAACGTCTCATTGTTTCAAAAGTTTATTTTGAACACTTTGTTGTTATAATCTCTTGGTACGACTTGTTAAAATTGTTATCTCGGTAAGACTTGTTTTTGTTTAATTTTTATTGTTTTAAGTCTTACTCGAGAATTCTTTGTTTGTAACTTTTAGTCAACCTTTTGTTATTTGACTTGTTTTTATTTGTCACTTGTTATCCGACTTTTATTTTGTTGTCGGAATTTATTACATGCTTTTTTGTCTTTTTGTGTATTTTTATTTTTTCAGGGGTTCTACTTGTTTTAATTTTGTGGTCTCTTTCAGTGATGTTGTGTTGTATTTTTCATTAAGTCTTTATATTTTTCAGTTAAACAGTAGAACGCCCCTCCATTCTTGCGACAGGTGGAGGTTGTATTTTTACCCTCCTGGCTGCAATCCCTACTGCAGCCATGGAGGTTCAACCTCTAAAAAAGACAACCACCCAGACAAAGCAGAAAAGGAGCCCTCACAGGAGAGTTTAATCTGGTCAAATTGGCCTTCGCTGCCAATCCCCGCTGACACTCAAGATACCGAAGACAGCCCTATACAGCCGGCCCCAAAAAGGCCCACACCTTGGAAGGCCCAGCAGAGAGGACCAGCCGATTTTGAAAGAGACAGGGTGGGCAAGTACGCAAAGTACTTCAAGGGAAACGAGATACTGCCCATCCCTGAAATCGTTGAAAAGTTAACACCTAGAATCCTCTCGCTGGTCATTTCCGACCTAAAAACAAAAAGGCTTGTAGGGCTGAAGAAAGAGACCTTTGAGGAGCTGCTGAGGAAGGCAGGCATCCCATGCCAGTACTTCTGTCGTAAAAGTTTTGCGACATGGGATGTCCTGCTTTCTACTGAAGACCAAGCAGCTAAGGCGGCGGCAAGCAATATTACTACCAAACACTTCAGGTTACAGCCGGAGTACAAGGGCACCCGTAGGTTCCGCGTCACGGTGTGCAACATCCCGGCCTTTGTTACTGGGGAGGTGTTGGCTGCTTACTTAAGCACCTACGGCCAAGTGGAAGAATTTAACCTCCTCAGATCTCCGGCCGGGACAGCCAACGGGGATTACACCCTCCGGCTGTGCCTAACGAAGGATGGCTTCTATGTCATCCCCGAAACATTAATCAGCGGGGACCGGCAGATGATGGTGGTGGTGGAAGGACGACGCCCGAGATGTTGGGCATATAAAAAAGTTGGCCATATCGCCAAATTCTGCCCGAAAAAAACTGCAAATACAGCAGCAGTAGATACAACAGCAGCTACAACAACAACAGCTTCAGCAGCAGCCACCACCACCACCACCACCACCATCAGTAAGCAAGCGGAGTCCCAGGGCCCCGGTCTGGTCCAGCCCAAAACAAATGACCAGGAGGGCTGGACCGAAGTGACCCGGAAGAGGAAGGGGGTCCCCTAAACAAGGGGAAAAAAGTCCAATTTCATCCCCTCCTCAAAAACAAACCAAGGCCCCACCACCACCAGCAACAGCAGAATTACCAGCAACACCAGTACCAACTACAACAAAAACACCAGCAGCTTCACCAAAAGTACCAGAGACACTAGCAACTCCAACGACACCAGCAGCACCAATACCATCAGCATCACCAACATCAAAAAAGATGAAAAAGAAAAAATCAATCCAACAAACGGAGGATATGGAGACCAGCACCAATTTGAAGAGGAGAAGATACAATGGGGGAAGGGGCCGCAAAAAAATGTGCCCCGAAAAATCTCAGCCCGAGGCTGGCCCTTCCTCTCAAACACAACCACAACCACAGCTACCTTCTCCATCTTTACCATCACCTTCACCACTACCTCCACCATCTTTTCCCCCTCCAAATATATTACTACAATCTCCTCCCCAACAAATGGAACTCTTTCACCCCAACAGGAACATTACTTAAAAAAATACCACCGCCCATATAAAATCCCCCTCCCCAGATCTCAATCTGCTGAAAGGGCACAACCCTCGAGCCTAGCTCGAACACCATCCCTTCCCTCACTCAGCCCTTCAGATATATCATCTCAGGAATTATTCCCGGCAATTCTCTCACCAAAAAGAAATCCTGACTCTCCTGCCGGAAAAAAGAAACCAAGTCGGCAGGAGGAGGAACTATCAATCAGACAGATACAGCAGGCAGCGGCTTTGTGCTCAGCAGAGCTGGCAGCACTTGACGACTTCCAGCCCCGGAAAGCACTAAAACCGCTGCTCAGCTTAGAAAAAATAAAAGATCTCAATGTCTCAAATCCCGCAAATTTCCGGAGTGCAGCCATGGTTTATCACTTTTGTCCGGTCGGCTGGCGACTGTACCAGGGTCATGTGGAAGTTCCTGAGTACGGCCTGTCAGACTGATACGGGCATGAAGTTGGCGGAATTGGAACACTCCTCCCTGAAAAAATGTATCCCTTTTTGTTCGGGTAGGGTCCCTATTTTGGTTCACCCGTCTCTTTATAGGTCCCTAAAGTTGCGGTTTCCCATAGACGTCGGTGGAATCACCAGGGACAACCGGGTCACAACTGAACTCGGCACCGGTTCCCTGCGTCAGGCCGTCGGCATCCTCACCCCGAAGGATTTCCGGATAGGACCAAGGAGGCGAAATCTATAGACGATAGACTTTCCCAGGAGGTGGCTGGGGGGGACTCCCTAGGTGCAGAACTAGCTAGGAGGGACTTTGAGCGTGAGAGTAGCAGGCGCTACAAGAGATTCGTAGTTAGATCTAGGTTAAAGAGAGTTCTCAACGAAGCTGTGAAATCGAACGTGACTGTGCGTGAAGAAGAAGTGCGAAGGTTTCCCAAACGGTACATCGCGTCTGTCAAGACCTCGGACGGGCGACTGCTGCGATCGACTCGTGAGACACGTGATGCCTTTCGGGCGCACTTTCGGGATCGTTTTGCCCGCTGCACTGATCTCCCGCTCCGGGAGTTTCGTTGCTATCTCGCCGACTTCCCCCGCGTTGGGGCGGCTGAAGCGGCTAGTTGCGAGAGTGTAGTTACTGAATGCGAAGTCCGTGATGCGTTGAAGCAGGTCGGCCTCAACAAGTCGCCGGGACTAGATGGTTTGCCCTACGATGTGTACTTAAGGATGTCGCATATGTTTGTCCCAATTCTGACGGATATGTTCAACCATTAGTTCGCCCAGGGAGCCATCCCTGGTAGCGTTACCAAGGGCGTGATCACATTGCTGAAGAAAGGTGGCAAGCATGTTGGGGAAGGTTTAGACGATTACAGGCCCATAACTCTGCTTAACACAGAGTTAAAGATTTTGGCCCGGGTCTTAGCGAATCGTTTACAGCTTGTCATTAGCGATCTGATCGGCCCCGAACAGACCTTTGCTGTGAAGGGAAGATCGATCCAGGACAACCTGCACTTGATTGCGCGAGGTCCTAGAGAGGATAGAAGACGACACTGAAGACGTGCTGATCAGTCCAAGGCCTTCGATAGGGTTGACCATCGGTTTTTGGTGACTGTTTTGGAGACTGCCGGATTTAAACCGGAGTTCCGCAGATGGATTAGCATGATGTACCACAACCCTCAGGCAGTGGTGCTGGTGAACGGAAGGCGTTCGAGGGTATTTGCGATCGAGCGTTCGGTCCGACCGGGCTGCCCTCTGTCTCCTCTTCTCTATGTCTTCGCGTTGGAGTACCTCATCCGCAGGCTTAGGGGTGAGGGGACAAGTCCGTTGTCCCTTTTGCTGGCCCTCTTACGTCAAGGGTTTCGGCGTTGGCTGATGACATCACAGTGTTTTATCCCGCCGGCTGGATATAAAGGCTGTGAAAGAGGCGGTTGACGAGTATGAGCGGATTGCAGGAGCCAAGGTCAATTTTGACAAAAGCAAAGGTTTGCTGCTCGGTACTTGGACGGGTAGCAATACTCTTCCAGGGCCCTTCCGCTGGAGTGACCGACCCATCCACATCCTCGGGGTGTGGTTCGGACCCGACCTCGAACTGGAGCGAAATTGGTCGGACGTACAAACCAAGGTGAACGCTCAGGTGGGAATCTGGCTTTCAAGGAGGTTGTCCTTAAAGGGCAGGGCGGAGGCGTGCGCCACGTACGTCCTTCCCCTGATCCTTTACCGATTGGCTGTACTTCCTCTGCCTAAGGCACGTCGGTTGGCACTGCAACGATCCCTTTCCAGATTGCTCTGGGGAGATGCAAGGCCGATGGTCCGCAGGCAGGTCTGTATCCAACGTACACGCTACGGGGGTTTGGGTATGCCTGATCTGGAGAGCCACTGGCTTGCTGAAAGACTCGCATACTTGGGCCTAGCTTTGAGGGGGGACTCAGTGTGGAGACTAAAGGCGAGTCGGACTTTTCCTAGCCTCCAGTCAGACCCAAAGGCTGAAGGTCGACATAAGCCTTTGGGCGAAGCACTGTTTTTCTGCGAGTGCCGAAGGGCCCTTCGTAACCTTCTTGGGTCCAGTGACCTTTCACGGCCTCGGAAGAACTAAATCGGGAGCTAGAGGTGGGTTCCCCTTCTGATCCTCTTAGCGAGCGGAATTGGGCGCCAAGATCGAGTTTCTTGAACAACTCCGAGTTCTCGCTCACCTGGTGACTTGCACGGAATGCATTACCCCTTTTCGGCTTGAACTAGAAAGCGGGCCTGGCAGACATGCCTGATTGTTCTCGCTGCGGCAGTGGATTGGAAGAAACGGCTGAGCTCGCCTTCTAATATTGTGAGCGAGTTCGCCCGTTTTGGGATCACGTCGGGGAGTGGACGGCTCGCATCGAACCCATGCAGCTCGTGCTGCTAGACGTTGGTTACGTCGTGGACAACGTTCCTCTTCCGTTTTAGAGTGAGAAGCGTGTGGTGTTTCTCGCGATCCTAGCTTTAGCTCGAATGGTGATTTGGACTATGCGAAAGAAGGGATTGTCTGACGATGCCAACTTTTCTCATCGTGATCTGATTTTGTATTTTCGGCATCAGTTGAGGGTCAAAATCGCATAACATTCGGCAAAAGGTGGGTGAATGCAGCGAGCCTGGTCGTAAGAAAGGGGGCAATGTTGGAGTCATCCTTCCCTCCATTGCCGGCCCATGGCGTCTACGATACGGGTCCTTAGGGACCCCATCCCTGGTAAGTAGGATTGTTTTTTCCCCTTGAAACCTAGTTAGCAGTATGTTGTGTGTCATTGTCCCCGTCATCTAGTCGTTAGTTCTCAAGATCTTCCCCATCCCCATTATTTTTGTACCTCAACCCGTATCCCAGTTCCTTTTGTTGAAGATCTTGAACATTCATATGTATAAAAATCATACTAACTGCTTGCATCGACCCATACCACGCCCGACCCTTTATTTCTTTTACCCCTGTACATTAGGATTCCCGTCCCACCTAGGGTAGGTCCGGTTTGTTTTCGGTTCTTTTCGCTCCAGAAAACAGTCAGCCTCCAATTTTATAGACGGGGTGATGGGAGGGCTACCAAACGGGGAATTTTTCCTTGTTTTTCGTTTATACGTATTTCGGGGTTTTTCTCCCATTCCCATCATATCCATTGTAAATAAATCATATCATCCATCACTTTCAAGTTTTAAGTAGGCTTTTTTTTTCTTTTTTTTTTTTGTGACTGCAGCGCGCATGATGATGAAAGAATGGTTATATATTGTACTGTTGAATGGGTCGGCGAATGTGGCTAGCTAGGTCCCCTTAGAACATATAGAAAAGCATAAGTGCTCCCTTCCCCTCCCCTCAAAATTCAAGGCCTTGTGCCCACCATTTAATAAATAAATGGAAATAAACGCACCTGCCAGCAGAGAAAATTGTTTCAATATTGGTCGGCATGTTTTTAAGTCCAATTAATTTAAAATGCTGAAAATTTTACAAAATATTATGCTGCATTCTTGTTTGTAAAATGTTGCTTAAACTGTGCGTTTTAAATGTAAAGACACCCTTACTATAAACCCAAATTGAATATATGACTCTGGTCAAACGTTAGCGAACACGGCAAAACGTTTTTTGAATCTTTTCTAAAAGTTTAAAATTCTTAAAGCCCCATCCCCAACAGTAGTTTAGAAGAAAAAGTAAAAGCCTAAAGCTGCCAAAGTCACCACACCAAAACCATAAAAAGTGGGGGGGTAATTTTAATTTAAGTTTTCTTAAGTTAAAACTTAAGAAAACTTAAATTAAAATTACCCCCCACTTTTTTTTACGTACACATGAGAAGCAGCATGATGTACGTAAAGGTATTTGAATAAACCCATTGACGACCAAACTCAATACCTAAATGGGTCCTGGACGCGAGTTTGACGACTCAACGCTCAGGATCGTTAGTTCGATCGGGGAACTACTGCTGCTCCTCTATAAAAGTTGCTTCTATTGAAGAGAATAAAACAGCCATCGAAAGATAACTATGACCCACGCTCAAACCACATACACAAACCGCATAGCTCTTCGCGCGGGTAAAAATGGGGCGCGTCCTGCTGAGGTTGGAGCCCTGGCCTCAGTGTTTGAAAAATCAGCTACAGAGCTCAAACAACAAAAACTACTAAACTGCAAACAAACACTACAAATAGCGACATTTAACGTAAGAACCTTAAATAGAATAGGACAACTACCAGAGCTAATCGCATCTGCCGTAGAACATAAGATAGACATAATATGCATACAAGAACACAGATACACACACACCGAAGATATCAAATATCACGAAACTGGCAATGGCTGGACGCTCGTCATTGTATCGGCATGGAAAAACCTAGAGCATTAAAAACACTAAATAGCATTGAGAAAATACAACTTAGGATGATGGCAGCTACTTTTAACGGAAACCCCAGAGCAGCAATCTTCTCCTGCTACAGCCCTACCAATGTTAGTGAAGAAACTGAACTAGTCACCTTCTACGATGAGTTATCCTCATTAGTGCGTAGCATCCCGAAACACAACATATTAGTCATTGGCGGAGAAATGAATGCCCAAATTGGGAAAAACGGAAACAACAAATACAGCCTCCACAACACGTCAAATAGGAATGGGCAACATCTAACAGATTTCATGATAGAAAATAGATTAGCATGCCTCAATACAAGCTACCAAAAAAAGGGAGGGCAAACTATGGACATACACGTACGCGAACAATCGTAAAGAACAGAGAGACTACGTCCTTACAAACAAGAAATAGAAAAATAGTGCACTGAAATGCGAGGCATACTCCTCTTTCGAGGGTGTGTCCTCCGATCACCGAATAATCACGGCGAAAATACGGTTAAGCCTACGAAAAACGCCAAACGAACAGCGACCACCAAACACTATGACTGGGCCCTTTTGAACAACAGAGATATAAGAGATAAATTCGTATTAGAATTAAGAAACAGATTCGAAACACTACAAGAGAAGACAAAAAAAAAGTATACCAAATGACGAATATGAAAATTTCGTCAATGCGCACCTCGAGGCAGCAGCGAAATATATTCCAACAAAACTCAAAACTAAATATAGGGTCCCATGGGAAACTTTAGCGATGAAAGAAAAACGTGCACTAGTGAAAACAACCTCCAAAAACTATCGAAAAAACCCAACAAACACAATTGCCCAAAAACTAAAGACGGCACAATATCAATTAGCAGGCATATATATAAAGGAACAGACAGAATACATTCAAAATCAGATAGATAAGATTAGAGACTCGGTGGAAGATAGACAATCTAGGATAGCCTGGCAAACAATAAACGAAGTGAGTAGAAGAAAAAGCACAGCCAAAGCAAAACTGAAAGCTGCAAACCAACAAGAAAGAATAAAACTGTGGAAACAGCACTTCAAAAACCTACAAGGAAACCCACCGAAAAAACACATGAACCAATCACCAGAATAATTAGTAAACAATTGGACATTAAACTAGGACCGTTCACGCAAGAAGAACTCGACTCGGTTCTCAGAAAAATTAAAAATACGAAAGCTGCAGGGCTGGACGAGATTCCCCCAGAAGTATGGAAGACCAGACAATTCGACGACATACTGCTCCGACACTGCAACGCAGTATATAATCAAAATCCGATAGATAGATGGATGAAGGGATGCATCCCCTTCCCTAAAAATAGTGATATATACCGAGGCATAACACTTACATCCATAGCAGCCAAAATCTACAATGCCCTACGACGAAACCGCATAGAACCCAAAATCAACAACATCCTTAGGAAAAACCAAAATGGCTTCCGAAGAAATGGATCCACGACCTCACAAATATTAACCATCCGTAGAATCCTTGAAGGCGTACGGGCAAAAAACCTACAAGCGACATCAATATTTGTCGACTTTACCAAGGTCTTCGATTCCATTTACAGAGGAAAGATGGAACAAATCCTACTAGCATACGGCATACCTAAAGAAACCGTAGCAGCAATAACGATTCTCTATAGAAACACCAAAGTAAAAGTACGATCACTGGATTGAAACACAGAATACTTCAACACTGTAGCAGGAGTACGACAAGGGGACACGCTAGCACCATACCTCTTTATCAATTGTCTAGACTACGTACTTAGAACATCGATTGACAAAATCAGAGAGAACGGCTTCGAGCTGACCAAGAAAAGAAGCAAAAGGTACCCTGCGAAAACAATTACCGACGCCGACTACACCGATGACATAGCGATACTGGCAAATACACGAAACCAAGCCGAAACACTACTGCATAGTTTGGAACGAGCAGCTGCAGGATAGGTCTCTATGTCAATGCACTTAAAACGGAATATATGTGCTATAATCAAACGGGTGACATCTCCACTCTAGACGGAACCCCTCTTAAACTAGTTGACAAATTCTCTTACCTAGGAAGCAGCGTTACATCAACCGAAAAGGACATCGACACGAGGTTGACGAAAGCATGGACAGTTATCAATAGGCTATCGATTATATGGAAATCAGACCTAACCGATAAAATGAAACGCAGTTTCTTCCAGGCAGCAGTCGCATCGATACTGCTATATGGATGCACTACATGGACTCTAACAAAACGGCTGAAGAAGAAGCTAGACGGCAATTACACAAGAATGCTGCGAGCAATCTTGAACAAGTCCTGCAGGCGGCACCCCACAAGACACCAACTGTACGGCCACCTACCTCCTATCACGAAAACTATTCAAGTTAGATGAACCAGACATGCAGGACACTGCTGGAGAAGCAGGGACGAACTCATAAGTGATGTACTCTTATGGACCCCCACACATGGCCGTGAACAAGCAGGACGACCAGCACGAACATACATTCGGCAACTATGTGAGGATACGGGATGTGGTCCAGAAAACCTGCCTGAGGCGATGAACGATAGGGAAAAGTGTCGAGAGAGGGTCAGGGATGTTTGTGCTACCAGCACGACATGGTGATGATGATATATATATATATATATGTATATATATATGTGTATATATATATATATATATATATGTGTTTATGTATATATACATGCATGTATATATATATATATATGTATGTATATATATGTATATATATGTAAACATATCATCATCATATCGCGCTGGTAGCACGGATATCCCTGATCCTCTCTCGCCACTCCTCCCTATCGTTCATCGCTCTAGGTAGGTCTTCAGGACAACATCCTGTATCCTCACATAGCTGCTGAATGTACGTTCGAGCTGGTCGTCCTGCTTTTGCGCGGCCATGTGTGGGGATCCATAAGAGTACATCTCTTATGAGTTCATCTCTGCTTCTCCAGCAGTGTCCTGCATGTCTGGTTCGTCTAACTTGAATAGTTTTCGTGATAGGGGGCAGGTGGCCGTACAGTTGGTGTCTTGTGGGGTGTTGCTGCCAGGCCAGGGCTCCAACCTCAGCAGGACGCGCCCCTTTTTTTACCCGCGCGAAGAGCGATGCGGTTTGTGTAAGTGGTTTGAGTGTGGGTCATGGTTATCTTTCGATGGCTGTTTTATTCTCTTCTATAGAAGCCACTCTTATAGAGGAGCAGCAGTAGTTCCCCGATCGAACTAACGATCCTGAGCGTAAAGTCGTCAAACTCACATCCAGGACCCATTTAGGTATTGAGTTTGGTCGTCCATGGGTTTATTCAAATACCTTTACGTACATCATGCTGCTTCTCATGTGTTCGCAAAAAAAAAAGAAAAAAAAAAGTGGGGGGTAATTTTGGTTTAAGTGTTAAGTTTTAACTTAGTTAAAGTCCAAGATTAAGGTACTTTCGTATGACTTACACTGGTATTGACTTGCTTTTTTTTTTTTTTTTGCTGTATTGGGACTTTTCCTAGGCTTTATTTTTTATTTTTAACTACAGTTGGGAATCTAGCTGGCTTCAGGAATTACAGAGCTTAAAAAAAAAAAAATTTTTTTCTCTGGGGGGGGGCTGTGGTAGCATTAGGTGTTTTAAGCTTTTCCTTTTTCTTCTAAACTACTGTTAGGGCTTTCTTTACGAATTTTAAAATTATATTATAGAAGAGATTCAAAAACATTCTGCCTTGTTCGCTGACATTTGGAAAGACAAACATCAATTTGGCTTTATAGTAGAGTAAGCGTGCCTTTACATTTAAAACGCAATATTTTTAGTTTAAGCATTATTTCACAAACAAAATACAGCATAACATTTTGTAATATTCAGCATTTTAAATTGATAGGACTTAAAGACATACTGACCAATACTGATATATTTCTTCCAGTTGGCTCCTGAGTTCAAATGCTTCTTCTTCGTTTTGACTTTTATTTACAACTGAAATTTTAGGTAGCTTTGGAGGCGGTCTACTGGTGGGGGGGAATTCATTTCATTTTTTTTTCTTTTTCCCTTTCTCTTGGGGGGGCTGTGGTAGCATTAGGTGTTTTAGGCTTTTCCTTTTCCTTCTAAACTACTGTTAGGGCTTTCTTTTTATTTCTTGTAATAAATACAAGAAGGCCCGAGGCCTTGTGGTCTTGGGGGAGGGGAAGGGAGCGGTCATGCTTTAACTATATTTTCTATGGGGAACCTAGCTAGCCACATTCGCCGACCCATTCAACAATACAATATATAATCACTCGTCCATCTCCATGCACGCAGCAACCACCAAAATACCACATTTGCTCCATGAAAAGTCCTACTTAAAACCCGAAAGTGATGCATGATTTTATTTACAATGTATGATTTTTTACAATGGATATGATGACTCCCATCATATCCATTGTAAAAAATCATACATTGTAAATAAAATCATACATCACTTTCGGGAGAAAAAACCCCGAAAAACATATACACGAAAAACAAGGAAAAAATCCCCCGTTTGGTTTCCCTCCCATCCCCCCGTCTTTAAATTGGAGGCCGACTGTTTTCCGGGTCGAAAATACCGGAAACAAGCCGGACCTACCCTAGGAAGGGCGGGAATCCTACTCTACAGGGATAAAAGAAATAAAAGGTCGGGCTCGGCATGGGTCGATAGAAGCGGGTATTATGATTTTTTACATATGAATGTTCAAGATCTTCAAAAAAGCGGACTGGGATACAGGTTGGGGTACAAAAATAATGGGGGTGGGGAAGATCTTGAGTGCTAGCAACTAAATGACGGGGACAATGACTCAGAACATACTGCTAACAAGGTTACAAGGGGAAAAAATCCTACTTACCGAGGGTGATGTCCCTAAGGACCCGTACCATAGACGCCATGGACCGGCAGAGGAGGGAAGGATGACTCCAACATTGCCCCCTTTCGTACGACCAGGCTCGCTGCAGTCACCCACCTTTTGCTGAATGTTATGCGATCCAAGTGTTTTCTATCGCATCTGATTTTGACCCTCAGCTGATGCCGAAAATACAAAACCAGATCACGATGAGAAAAGTTTGCATCGTCATACAATCCCTTGTTTCGCGTCGTCCAAATCACCATTCAGGCTACAGCTAGGATAGCGAGAAACACCACACGATTCTCACCATGAAACGGAGGAAGAACGTTGTCTACGACGTAACCAACGTCGAGCAGCACGAGCTGTTTGGGTTCGATGCGAGCCGTCCACTCCCCGATGTGATCCCAAAACGGGCGCACTCGCTCGCAGTAGTAGAAGCTAGGGCAATCAGGCATGTCTGCCAGGCCCGCTCTGAAGTTCAAGCCGCGAAGGGATAACGCATTCCGAACAAGTCGCCAGGTGAGCGAGAACTCGGAGTTGTTCAAGAAGCTCGATCCTGGCGCCCAATTCCAGTGAGAGCGGATCTCCTCCGCCGTCCAGCCTCGCCGCTTGCTGAGAGGATCAGAAGCGGAACCCACCACTAATTCCCGATACAGCTCCTTCCGAGGCCATGAAAGGTCCCTGGACCCAAGAAGGTTACGAAGGGCCTTTCGGCACTCGCGGACAAACAGTGCTTCGCCCAAAGGCCTACGTCGACTTTCAGCCTTTGGGTCTGACTTGAGGCGAGGAAAAGTCCGACTCGCCTTTCGTCTCCACACTGAGTCCCCCGTCAAGACACGGCCCAGATATGCAAGTCTTTCAGCAAGCCAGTGGCTCTCCAGATCAGGCATACCCAGACCCCCGTTGCGAGTACGTTGGATACAGACCTTCCTACGGACCATCGGCCTTGCACCTCCCCAGAGCAATCTGGAGAGGGATTGTTGCAGTACCAACCGACGTGCCTTAGGCAGAGGAAGTACAGCCAATCGGTAAAGGATCAGGGGGAAGACGTACGTGGCGCACGGCTTAGCCCTGCCCTTTAAGGACAACCTCTTTGAAAGCCAGATTCCCACCTGAGCATTCACCTTAGCTTGTACTTCCGACCAATTTCGCTCCAGTTGGAGGTCGGGCCCAAACCACACCCCAAGGATGCGGATGGGTCCGTCATTCCAGCGGAAGGGCCCTGGAAGAGTATTGCTACCCCTCCAAGCGCCAAGCCGCAAACCTTCGCTTTTGTCAAAATTGACCTTGGCCCCTGCAATCCGCTCATACTCGACAACCGCCTCTTTCAGAGCCTCTATATCCTGGAGGCGGGATACAAAGACTGTGACGTCATCAGCGAACGCGAAACCCTAGCCGCAAGGCGGCCAACGAATGGGATACCGCGCAGTGCAGGACTTGTCCCCTCATCCCTAAGCCTGCGCAGGAGGGGCTCCAACGCGAGGACATAGAGAAGAGGAGACAGAGGGCAGCCTTGCCGGACCGAACACTCGATCGCGATCACCCCCGAACGCCTTCCGTTCACCTGCACCACTGCCTGAGGGTTGTGGTACATCATGCTAATCCATCTGCGGAACTCCGGTTGGAATCCGGCAGTCTCCAAAACAGACGCCAAGAACCGATGGTCAACACTATCGAAGGCCTTGGACTGATCTAAACTGATCAGCGCGGATTCGGTGTCGTCTTTTATCCCCTCTAGGACCTCGCGAATCAAGTGCAGGTTGTCCTGGATCGATCTTCCCTTCACAGCAAAGGTCTGCTCGGGGCCGATCAGATCGCTAATGACAAGCTGTAAACGATTCGCTAAGACCCGGGCCAAAATCTTTAACTCTGTGTTAAGCAGAGTTATGGGCCTGTAATCGTCTAAACCCTCCCAAACATGCCTGCCACCTTTCTTCAGCAATGTGATCACGCCCTTGGTAACGCTACCAGGGATGGCTCCCTGGGCGAACCAATGGTTGAACATATCCGTCAGAATAGGTACAAACATGTGCGACATCCTCAAGTACACTTCGTAGGGCAAACCATCTAGTCCCGGCGACTTGTTGAGGCCGACCTGCTTCAACGCATCACGGACTTCGCATTCAGTAACCACACCCTCGCAGCTAGCCACTTCAGCCGCCCCAAGGCGGGGGAAGTCGGCCAGATAGCTACGAAACTCCCGGAGCGGGAGATCAGTGCAGCGAGCAAAGCGATTCCGAAAGTGCACCCGAAAGGCGTCACGTATCTCACGACCCGATCGCAGCAGACGCCCGTCCGGGGTCTTGACAGATGCGATGTACCGATCGGGGAACCTTCGCACTTCTTCTTCACGCGCAGTCGCGTTCGATTTCACAGCTTCGTTGAGAACTCTTTTTAGCCTAGATCTAACTACTGATCCCTTGTAGCGCTCGCTACTCTCACGCTCAAGGTCCCTCCTAGCTAGCTCTACACCTAGGGAGTCCCCCCAGCCACCGCCCGGGAGAGTCTATCATCTATAGATTTCGCCTCCGCGGTCCTATCTAAGTTGAGCCGTCGACCGTATTTGGTGGCGAAATCTCTAATCCTGTGCTTAAGAGAAACCCACCACCTATTCCCGGTAACCGCCCCCACTAACGCCCGCTGAATTAGGGATTCTAGCCGATCCCGGAAGTCCCGTATCTCCAGTAAGGAGGTATTGAACTTCCAGTAGCCGGCTAGACTAGGCCTATTTGCTAACCGCAGACTGACTCTAATGAGTTTATGGTCAGTCCACGCTATCAAGTGGAACGTGGGACAACTAACAAAATCAATGTCAGCTCTTCTCACTAACACTCTGTCCAAGTAGGAGCCTACTTTGGCAGAGGGCGAGCTATCTAGCCACGTCCACATCTCCCGCCCTGGGTGATCAAGACGAAACCTGTCGACGAGACCCTGACGAGTCAGAAGCCGACAAGGCTGCTATCACACCTTCCCGCACGCCAAGTTCCCCGCCCGACCTTATCTATCTTGGGATCAAGGATCGCATTCCAATCACCCATTAAGACTAGCCGCTTCGTATCGTCGAGGAACGGCGCCAACCGACGAAAAAAGGAAACCCTCTCCGTAGCGATATTGGGCGCATAAACCGCAACCAGACGAAACTTGAATCTTTTCACGGCAACATCGGCCACAACCAGCCGGCCCCCGTCACCTGCAAAAACAACGTCAACATCAGCATCAAGGCTGCGTCCAACTAACAAGGAGACCCCAGCGCTGAAGTTGCTGCCGTATGCTGAGAAAACGTTAAAGTCGCTTTCCAGCACCCGACAGTCAGCCTCGCAAGTGAAGTGGGTCTCCTGCACTGCAGCAACATCTACGCAGAGCTTCTTGAGTTCACCAAGCAAGCGCGCACACTTGCTTGAATCCCTCAGTCCCCTCACATTCAAACTGGCAATGTTTAAAGCCATCAATCCGACTTACCTTACTCATCGTCGACTACGGGCCGGAAATCCTTGGGCGTGAGGATGCCGACAGCCTGACGCAGGGAACCGGTACCAAGTTCAGTCGTCACTCGGTTGTCCCTGGTGATTCCGCCGACATCTATCGGGAACTTCAGCTTTAGGGCCCTGTAAAGAGACGGGTGAACCAAAATCGGGACCCTCCCTGAGCAGTAAGTTATACATTTTTTGAGGGAGGAGTGCTCCAACTCCGCCAGCTTTATGCCCGTATCAGTCTGACAGACCGTACTCAGGTACTTCCATACGCCCCTGGTACGGTCGCCAGCTGACCGGACAAAAGTGGTCACCATGGCTGCACTCCTAAAGTTCGCTGGATTTGAGACTTTTAGGTCATTAATTTTTTCCAAAGCGGCCAACGGCTTTAGTGCCTTCCGGAGCTGGAAGTCCCCAACTGCCTCCAGCTCCGCAGAGCACAAAGCCGCTGCCCGCTGCATTTGTCCAATTGTCAGTTCTTGTTTTTGTTTCTTTTTCCCAGTAGGTGATTTTCTCTTTGGGGAAATGATGGCTGGGAACAACTCCTGGGAGGAAAAGTCAGTAGGGCTAAGTGAGGGAAGGGATGGGGTTCGGGCTAGGCCCGAGGGTTGTGCCCTTTCGGCAGACTGAGATCTGGGGAGGGGGATTTTGTAGGGGCGGTAATGTTTTTTCAAGAAAAGTTCTTGTTGAGGTGAAAGTGGGGCCATTTGTTGGGGAGGAGATGGCAATGTGATCTTTGGGGGTGGAAATGTTGGTGAGGGTAATGGAGGTAGTGGTGAAGGTACTGGTGGTGATGGTTGAGAGGAGGGGCCTGCCTCAGGAGGAGTTTTTCCTGGGCATAGTTTCTTGGCTGCCCCCTCCCCACTGTCCCTTCTCCTCTTCAGGTTTGTGGACGTCTCCATTTCCTCGTGTGTTTTTGTTGTTTTTTTTTCTTTTTCGGTGATGGAGCTGTTGGTATCTTGGGGGTTGCTGGTTTCTTGGGGGTTGCTGATTTTCTTGGTTTTTTTTCAGGTGCTGCTGTCGGTTGTTCTGTTGTTGTTGTTGCTGCTGTTTCTGTTGTTGTTGTTACTGTTGCGTCTGCTGGTATTCTTGTTGTTGTTGTTGCTGCTGCAACTGCTGCTGCCGCTATCGGGGGTTCTGCTGCTGCTACTGCTGCTGCTTGGGCCCTGGTTTGCTTTTGAGGAGGGGATGTATTTGGGCTTTTTTCTCCCCCTTGTTTAGGGGATCCCCTCCTCTTTTTGGTTACTTCAGTCCAGCCCTCCTGGTTGTTTTGGGGCTGGACCTGATCCGGGCCCTTGGCCTCCGCTTCTTTGGTGATGGTGGAGGCCGCCGCGTCTTTTGTTGTTGTTGTTGACGTCGACGCCTTTTCCTTATTTTCAGGTCGCTGGGGGCAAAACTTTGCGATGTGTCCAATCTGTTTGCACCCCCAGCACCTGGGGCGTCTTCCCTCCACCATCACCATCATCTGCCGGTCCCCGCAGATCAGCGTTTCAGGGATGGCTTTGAAGCCATCCCTGGTCAGGCACAGCCGGAAGGCATAATCCCCGTAGGCTGTCCCGGCCGGGGATCTGAGGAGGTTGAATTCCTCGACGTGTCCGTAGGCGCTTAGGTACGCCGCGAGGACCTCCCCAGTGATAATGGCCGGGACATTACACACCGTGACGCGGAGCCTACGGGTGCCTTTGTACTCCGGCTGCAGCCTGAAGTTCTTGGTTATGACATCCGATTCAGCCACCTTGGCTGCCTGCTTTTCCGT
>OY757938.1:70908364-70915864 GCA_963585895.1 Sepioteuthis lessoniana | reverse complement strand
TATATATATAAATATATGTATATATATATATATATATATATGCATATTTATATATATGTATATATATGTATATGTATATATATATACACGTATATGTATATATATATGTATGTATATATGTATGTGTATATATATATATATATATGTAGAACACACCGACTGCTTCTCTGCAGAGGGGTAAGACCCCCCCCAACGAGTGTCATGAATATGTCAAGAGGAATATATTGCTTTCACTAATGCAGCTTCATATTGCATATCACATTGTTAGTGAGGTAATAAATGTTGCAAGAAAAATGAATATGTGGATTTTATGGAGGAGATGGGTGTGTAATATTGCAAAAACAAACATCCCATAAGGGTAATAAGAAATAATATTCACTCCAAAGTCAATGCCGATACTTTTATCCATATAAAGATATTCCTACCAAGACAATAAGAAAGTCCATGCATGAACAAAATAATTGTGTATCTTTTATGCAACTTGTATACATGGAGCTATAATCTTGAAGTTTATTACAACCTCAGTTACAAAAAGGAAACAGCACCAGTTCCATACGGGGCCATATTTATCAGTGGGCCATGGTAGTATTCGGTGTAAATTTCGTTCAAATTTTTCATATTGGTATTATTGTTGTTTCTTGTACAGTTCTAGACACTGATTACAATGTTAACCATTAAAGTTGGGTTATTGAAAGATTTCCTGTAGAAATGGGCCTCTAAAGTAGCTTTAAGTTAGTAGTATTCAGGGTAAATTTCGTGCAAATTTTTCAAGTTGATATTGTTGTTTCTTGTGGTATTCGAAGCACTAATTATAATTTAGTTGAAGGTGGTTTTCTGTAGTAGACGTGATTTGGTGGAATTCGAGGTAAATCTCGTGCACATTTTTCATGTTGATATCATTGCCTTTTCTTGTTTTATTCGAGGCTTCTGATTACAATAAAAGCCATTAAAGTTGCGTCATTGAAAGATTTCCTGTAGAAATGGGCCTTTAAAGTTAGTAGTATTCGGGGTAAATTTCGTGCAATTTTTTTCATGTTGATATTGTTGTTGTTTCTTATAGTATTCGACGCACTGATTACAATTGAGTTGAATGTTGTTTTCTTTTTAATATCATTTTCTTTTGATATTCAAGCCTTTTTCTTGAATGAATATCTCAACAGGTTGGGTTACATTCGATTAATTTTGTATCTTTTTATCATTAAAGTTGTCTTCATCTTTATTGTTATTTTCACAACGTTTCGGCCGATATGTCCTCCGGCCTTCTTCAGGTGTTTGTCGAACTCGGGTACCTTCACGGAACTTCGAACTATGTCCTTTATTGAAACCACGGAGGTCACCTGTTCTGATTCCGTTTGCCATGACCGGGTACAAGTGTTAAGTATTCCTGTATATTACTCGCCTGTAGTGAGGCGCCTTTAGTGTCCCTTATGGGACAAAGTTGAAATAATTGATAGGGCTAAACATTGAAGGATTAGTCGCCTTAAGGAATCAGCACATACGTTGGGCTACAATGACCTGCTGAGTAGACCAAGTATAGAGTTGAATACAATTTGGGAACCGATAATCAAGAAGGCTAGATAAAAAAAAAATCTGAATATGAGCACAGGTAAAAAATCATGAATAATAGTTGTAATTCTAGCTAAAGTAAGAACATTAAGTTTACAATACGCAAAAATTCATTCTGATTTGTCCAACAGGACACATGGCGTAAGGGTTAAAATCGTCGGTTACCTGAGCTTCTAAGAAGACAATCATCTGAAGGTTGCATGTTCAATCCTCAGTATAGGCGTGTAATATATTGGAATAATTAATATTTGTACCCTGTTATAGCAAAGGGTTAGTTGTAGATTTTGCTGGTTGTGTTATTGTTACTGTTGTTGTGGTGGTTGCTGTTGATGATTTGATAAGGGATTTTTTTTAAAATTTCGCCACCTTTATGGGTTACCTCGGTCCTTCCCTCTTCTTTCTTGGTATATCACTCGCTGTGTAATGGAAAAACATACTTAAATACAATAAAATTAAAAATAATTGCTTAAAAACAAAATTTTCATTAAAGAGGGGTAAGTTAGTTGATTTTCACACAGTAAATGTTGTTAGCATACTTTCTGGTGAAACAATTATTTATTGAACAAAACATAAAACCTTTAAACTATTCAAGCCTTAACTTAACCATGATCACAGGAAAATAAGCCCAATCATAAAAGTTAACAACAAAATGAAAACTAACATATTCATAAAGAAAAAACAACATAGAAACTGAGATTAACTTTTTTTTGATGAATTTTTCTACATTAATACACACATGATAAGCTTGTTTCCTCTTCAATGCACTGAAGTCTTTCATTTATTAATTCATTAGTTTTTCTTGTTTTTTTTTTTTTAGTATTTGATATCAATAATATAAGATACAATTTTACATAAAAATGAAGGATTAACATACATGATTTTAAAAGATTATCAAAAATACCTTTCGTGTGTCCAATGATTTTGAGCAAATTATTCATTGATGGTGTTTCTGAATAGCTAAATTATATTTTTCATTTAAGTAAAGAGTTCTAAACTCTTGCTCATGATATATGTATAATTTAAGCTTATAGAAATCAAAGCACAATATCAAAAAAGTTGTATGCATTCAGGTGAATGTATCACTTCAACATAATAGTTCACTTCTGTTTAAAATGCAATCATTTTCTCTATATGCTCAATATATCATATAAGGAACACAATAAAAACAAGTTCAAAGTTATCTCCCCTCGACCATTCATGAGACAGTTCCCCCTCCCCGCCATAATAGGTGCATGCTAGGAGACATCCGCCATGACACCAGGAACTCAGGATTCAGGATTTTTCTAGGCTCTCAATGACTAAGTAAAAGTAAGTAAAGTTAGCGACCATAGTCGAGGGTGACCCGAAGGCTCCCTTTTCGATAGCTACTACACCAAGGTGTAGGGGAGGGCGCTACTCCATTTCCTGGATTGCTCCACTTTACCCTTGAACCGTACCTTATAATGCTGAGTGTTAAGCAAGGAGGTATCAAGTTCCATTTTTAAAGTCTTTGGTATGACTCGTCCTGGGATTGAACCCAGGTCTCCCGGGCCATTGGCGAACACTCTAACCGCTGGGCCAATGTCAACAACCGTTAGCTGTACTTATTTTCCACAAAAAATAATTCCCTAGTTTATTCCCAATACTCAGCGATTGTTATTTGTCCGTAGCAGGTTTAATTTGTTAGGTTAAAAATGTAACATATTATATAACCAAATAAGCACCAAATAATACTTATAATTTTTAAAATTTTACCGCAATGATTTATTGTATTTAAAATTTTAAATCATTCTCATTCATTTTTCTAATGTTTTCAGTGTGTGTGTGTGTGTGTGTGTTTTATTAGTGATAGAATTAACCAGATACTCATGTTAAAATAAAATCATTTATACAGAGAAGAAAATTCAAAAGTTATTTGTAAAAAGTATTAAATATGAATTTACTTCCAAATATTTTAAACATCATCTTTCAATTTTTGAAAACTAATGACTTTATGTTAATTGTTTAATATTATTTCTTGAAGATATCAACAACCATGTAACTATTTATCTATGAAGTCACTTGTCCAAATAAATTCATTCACTTTTTCCAGATGCTGGAATTTTTTTTTTTTTTGTATGAAGAATGTTTTATTTATATAATGTTTGCTTAATATGAAAATAGCAAAGTCAAATTTATTTTCTGTTTCAAAGTATAGCAGTGATTGATTACCATCAGATAAGGGAATATATATTAGGCCTAAAAATGTGGTTGTTGTCACCAAAAGTTGGTGGTGTTTATGCTAGTGTGTTTATGTATATGTATCTAGTTATTATGTTATATTGTATGGGTCTTTTAATCCTTGTATTTTTCTGGCATCTTGGCGACACTTCCTGTTCTTGTGTAGCTTTGTAGATGGTATACTTTCTGTACTTTTAATTTTGGTCGTCTTTCTCTGTGTGTGGTTGGGTATTCTGTTGGATTTTCTTGCGGATTTGACTCTTTGTTCGCAGTTAGCATAGTAATAACCTCCCTTTTATGTGTAGTGTCTGTGTGGGTGCTGGAGATGGTGTCTATTGTCTTTGTATGTTGGCTATGTTTGTGGTCGGTCTTGCTTTAAAGTGTTCTCTTGTTCTTTGGTATACCTTACTTCAGACATTTATTAGGTATGTCCTTGGTTGCTTGATTTAATGGGGTTGTTCTTGACATCCATAATGCTGTGTATGAGCACGTCTTTTCCTCCTGTGCCTTCTTCCGAAGAGCCTTAATTGTTCCTATTGTTCTTTCTGCTACTCTGTTTGGTGATGGTATGTTATGTTTGAGTTATGACTTTCCCTCTTAAACTTTTCACTCATGTACTGTGAACCACAGTCAGCCATGATGGTTGTTGGTAACCCACATTCTGTTAGAAACTGGGCGAATTGCTCATAGACAGTAGTAGTTGGTGTGTCTGGAAGTGTTTTAACAACTGGGAATCTTGAGTAGTAGTCTATCACACGGAGATATTTACATTAATCTTGCGCATTGATGTTCATACCTTTTGTAGCCCAAGGGTGTGTGGAGAAATCTGGCTGCATCAGTTGTAGTTTGGCTTGTGCTGGTTGATATTTGCTCCATGCATTTACCATGTTCCTGATGTTCTGTTTTATCCCTAGATAGAATATAGACACCCTTGTAAATAGACTGCATTTTGTTTCTTCTTGGTGATCTCTGTGTAGTCTTTCAACAAGTGAGAGTTTCAGTGCTTCTGGAACAACAATTCTGTCCCCCTTGAGGATTAATCCATCATCTAAGATGAGATTGCACATGAAGGTCCAGTGTTCACAAAGTGTTGTTGGGTATTATTTTCTGTATTCTGGCCATCCTCTGTATATTGTGTCCTTCAACAGGGTTCATTGTTAGGTCAGCTATTAATGCCTCTTTTATCCATTCTGTGTTTATTATTTTCATGTTTGTCATTATGAAGTTGATGCTTTGCTGTTGTGGTGTACCTTTTCTATTTTCATTGAAGCACTCTTGACAAGGCATCTGCAACTGGGATTGTCTTCCTTGGCTTGTACTTGACTTCGATGTAAAATTTTAGGCACTTTAGGATGATCTGTTGAAGTCTTGATTGGGTCTCAGCTAGATTTTTCTTGAAGATTGGTTCACGTGGAGAATTGTTTGCTTCTACTGTTACATTTTACCTAAATAGGAGATATTTAAAATTTTTGTAGGCCATATGCAATTGCCAGACACTATTAAATTTTTGAATTTTTTTTCTTTTGTATATGGTAATTAATTAAGATTTATGAAAATTTTGTCAATAATATTTGTGTTTAGTTAGAAATTTTCGTGTGGATTTTTAAGTTTGTAAAAAAAATGGACCTTTTTTTGATAATTCAGTATATGACGTGAGGTAAATAATTTTTATTCTGTTAAATATCTGAATGTTTTTCTGAAATAAAAAAAAAAAAATCATTGTTGAAAAATACGTTAAAGAGGAATAAATTGCCTTTAATATCGACCAAACTGTTAGACTGATATAAATAATGAATATTTGAACAAATTATTGCTACAAGACAAATTATATAAACAAACTGTTTGGGGAATTATAAGTATTTGGGCGAACGAAATTAATAAAAAAAGAAAAAAGGTTTAAATGAATTCTTGTCTTTCTGTTTCTCCTGCCTCGACTTTTACGTCATCCAAATGTTTCCAATGATTTCCTTGGGCTAAAGGGAACTTTTTCACTCCTTTCATTCATATCATCCAAATTTCTTCACTGACTTCCCTAGGGTGAGATGGGATCTTTTCTACCATTTGTTTGTGCCGCTACTACCTAATTCTTCCACTGACTGTTGCCTGTCTTTCAGTCGAAAAATACTTCTGCTTAAGTCTTCAACTTTCAACTTTTTCTTATGTTCAACATGAAATTTTTCCTTTCTGATATTTTTATGCTTTGAAGATTCACTCTGAATAGAAAACCATTCACATTCAATTGATTTCTCATTTGGGACAAGAACTTTTCAATTCACCTCGTTAAAACGAAACAAAACAAAAATACAAGAACTTTTCTTTCTTAATTTCTTATGAGACGTTTTCACGTCAATCAATAAACTTTCTTATAAGATATCTTTATTCTTATAAAGAAGAAATATTCTGTTGGATGTATCTACTTTATGACACTTGTCGTCTTCAATCATTTCAAGTGAAACGTCAAAGTGACATCCAAGAAAATGTTTACGTAGTGAATAGACAAACATAAAGATTAAATAAATCTTATGACAAATAATTATAATTCATATTTACTCTTGTATAGAATCAAGTTTTTTTTATATATTTTTGTAAAAAGTTGCACATTCACCAGTAAATCCCAAATAATATCATTGCGAGCAAAAAATTACATTGATAATGACAATTTTATTCAAATTATCTTTACTTCTTCAATCTTAAAGGATATTTTTGCCTCACTCAAAACACACACACACGCATCTTTTATTTCTATTAAGTGAGATTTTATCGAATCTCCTCAGATTTAGAGTGAATCAATTAAATAAAAAGATTTTTTTACCCGAATTAAATCATCAAACTTTATTGAAACTCAAAAGATTTTTGTAGAAGATTATTTTATATAAGTATATATATATATATATATATATATATATATATATATATATATATATATATATATATATATATATATATATATATATATATGTCGTGACGTGGTGTGCCCCTGTGAGGGGAAAAGTAAGATTTGGTTTCCCTTCCCCTTCTATGTATGAACTAACAAGCCCAGCAACTGATCTCCGCCGAGGCACACCACGTCACACTATCTATCTATCTATCTATCTATCTATCTATCTATCTATCTATCTATCTATCCCTTTCTTTTGCTCTCTGTCTGTCTGTCTGTCTGTCTATCTCTCCATAAAAATCCATTTTCCAATTGAAGAATGAGAGTTTTGTGTTTGTCAAAAATGCATCTATTGAAGAATATTTTGCTATCAGCAACATCTGCCTGTCCCTCCTAATTTTTTTGACACATTTTAAGGCAACTAAAAACTTTCAAGTGGAAGAATTATTAATTCTGATTTGTCAAAATAAAAAGAAATTTTGAGTCGCAAATTTATGGACATTTTTCCTTCTGTTTCGAAATGAAAGATTTGAAATTATTAAACCTAATTCTTAATATAAATTAGTTGTGAGAATTGATCTTTTACAGACATTGGTATTAAATAACCCAACAAGGTTGATATGCCATTAAACAAAGAAAGCAAATGATTTTATCCAATTTATAAGAAGTAGATGAATCTATTTTCTTTATCAGATCATTTGTTTCATAATGAATTTACAATTTATTGATATTTTATAGAAATTACAGATGAAAATAAAGAAAAAAATATTTTCAATATTTCAATCATTTATTTTAACTTTTATGAAAAAAAACAACAACCCAATTTTTGCGAAATTTAAACACGATTAAAAAAAATA
>OY757938.1:70900864-70903364 GCA_963585895.1 Sepioteuthis lessoniana | reverse complement strand
TTAAACATTTCCTTTTGAGACACACAGGAACACACACACACATCCATACATGCACACGAATATACACAGACACAAACACACACATAAACACACGTATGTATGTATATGTGTGTGTATGTGTATCAGCAGACATATTCATATAAACATACTAAGATATTTTTCTCTTTTTATCTCAATGATCGACTCACTGTATCTTACATGATAAACTTTCACACACACACACACACACACACACACACACACACACACACACACACACACACACACACACACACACACAAATATTTTTACACTTCAGAAGAGGAAAAATCGTTAGAATGAGCAATCTGAATAAATTTGGCATTATTATATTTCTACAGATTTTTCCAGTAAACTTGAAAAGGGTAAGCATAATTTGAGACTACCTTATTTTCTGCTACTATGTATTGGGTTGTTCGGCTCCATTACTTTTGGGGCTTCTCTAGCTCCGACTCACACGCCGAAAATTTGAGCTAGCTTCCTTCACGCTCATTTTTGAAATGGAGCCATTCCAGCCAAACTCTTCTAAACTCTGTAAAGCTCTGTATATATATACAATCCCTTTCAACCAAGTTTCCTCCGTAAACACACCCAGTTTTAGATGAAAGGAGCAGAATACCATGTCCTTAGAAAACCTGCACCTGCACCCACACTCACACTGACTATATATATATATATATATATATATATATATATATATATATATATATATTATTATTATTATTATTATTATTATTATGAATTATTTTATCCATAAGATCTGAAGAGGTCCAGTTAACTTTTTTGGTGTTTAACAGGATGGATATAGATTTATAATCCTAACGTGACCGATTTTTGTTTTTTCTTAAAAATATATATATATATATATGTGTGTGTGTGTGTGTGTGTGTGTGTGTGATTAATTAATCATCAAAACTATTCTATTATTCTGATGGTGGGAAAAAACCCAAACGATACAATTTGTAAATTATTGTAGAAAGCTATGGCAAGTTCCTCCTCTATACATAATATACAATATCTATCCCCCGCTTTATATTTACAGCAATTTTTTACATATATGTATATGTACACACACACACACACAAACATTTTTTTTTCAAATATATACATATGAAAACAAAATTATATGCATATACATACACATATATGTCCATACACTCATCACATATACACACACATGTACATACATATATATATATATGTATATATGTATATATATAGAGAGAGAGAGAAAGAGAGAGAGAGAGAGAGAAAGTGTCCGGGAGACCGGTTTCAATTCCAAGGGAAGTCATACCAAAGACTCAAAAATATGGTACTTAATGCCACCTTGCTTAACAATCAGCAAGGGTAAAGTGCAACGATCCAGGGAATGCTATAGTAACTAATGAATCAGTCGCCTTCGACACGTGCTGACAAAGAAAAGAAGCAGAAGGTACCCCGCAAAAACAATTACCGACGCCGACTACGCCGATTACATAGCGCTATAGGCCAATACACCTAATCAAGCCGAAACACTACTGCATAGTTTGGAACGAGCTGCTGCAGGCATTGGACTCCATGTTAATGCACACAAAACTGAATTTATGGGCTTTAATCAGAAAGGTGACATGTCCACATTAGACGGAACCTCTCTGAAACTGTTTGACAAATTCACCTACCTAGGAAGCAGCGTCTCATCAACCGAAAAAGACATCGACTAACGGCTAACGAAGGCATGGAAAGCTATCGATAGGCTTTCGATCATATGGAAATCAAACCTGACCGATAAAATGAAACGCAGTTTCTTCCAGGCTGCGGTCGTGTCGATACTGCTATATGGATGCACTACTTGGACGCTGACTAAACGGCTGGAGAAGAAGCTAGACGGCAATTATACAAGAATGTTGAGAGCAATATTGAACAAGTCCTGGCTGCAACAACCCCACAAGGCACCAACTATACGGTCACCTACCACCTATCACGAAAACTATCCAAGCTAGACGAACCAGACATGCCGGACACTGCTGGTGAAGCAAGGACGATCTCGTAAGTGATGTACTCCTATGGCCCCCCGCATATGGTCAATCAAAAGCAGGACAACCAGCTCGAACATACATACAGCAGCTATGTGATGATACGGGATGTAATCCTGAAGACCTGCCAGAGGCGATGAATGAGAGGGAGACGTGGAGAGAGAGGGCCAGGGATATCCGTAATGGCAGCATGACATCATGATGATGATGATATATATATATATTTAGTGTTCACCAATGATTCAAAAGACGTGGGTTCAATCCCAGGCCGAGTCATACCAGAGAATAAAAAAATGGCACTTGATCCCTCCTTGCAAAACACTCAGCATAAAAAGGTACAGATCAAGAGTAAATTGGAGCAATCCAGGGAAGGGAGTAGCTCTCTCCAGTACACCTCGGTGTAGTAGCTATTGAAAAGGGAGTCTTCGGGTCACCCTCGACTACGGTCGCTAACTTTACTTATATATACT
>OY757938.1:70660864-70898364 GCA_963585895.1 Sepioteuthis lessoniana | reverse complement strand
TTGAAAATATGAACCAATCAAAACGGATTTGAACTTCCGATTCCAAAGTTTTAAAATGACGTGGCAAATACTGAGACGAAAGAGAATTACACACACACACACACACACACACACACACACACACACACACACACACACACACATGTTTTTTAAGCATAGTTCACATATTCATGATCAAAATGAAAGTACTATTTCCCACATAAATTCCTAGAAAAGAAATTGTTTCATTATCCTAGAATACAAAAAAAAAATAACAAAAAAAAACTTTTTTTTTATTTTCGCAATATATATTCATAACGATGTTCAAATACTTTCTTTTTTTAATAGCATATCAACCTTGCTGGGTTATTTAATGCCAGTGTCTGCAGAAGATCATTTCTCGCAACTAATTTATATTAGGAATTAAGTAAAATAATTTCAAATCTTTCATTTTAAAACAGAAGGAAAAAATGTCCATAAATTTGCGACTCAAAATTTCTTTTTATTTTGACAAATCAGAATTAATAATTCTTCCACTTGAAAGTTTTTAGTTGCCTTAAAATGTGTCAAATAAATTAGGAGGGTCGGGCAGATGTTGTTGATACTGACAGCAAAATATTCTTCAATAGATGCATTTTTGACAAACACAAGACTCTCCTTCTTCAATTGGAAAAGGGATTTTTATGGAGAGAGAGAGAGAGAGAGAGAGAGAGAGAGAGAGAGAGAGAGAGAGAGAGAGAGAGAGAGAGAGAGAGAGAGAGAGAGATTATTGAAGAACACAAAACGCATTATTCAATTTTGTTTTTTATATCAAGTAAAAGAATGGATATTTATCGCACCAATCTTGATTATTATCCGTAAAAAAAAACAATTTTTAAATGAAATATATAAGTTATTAATGTGTGTATAAATTTGGAATTTTTCCGCTCCTTATTCTTACTTAATGAAAAATATTTAAGTGGCCTCATATTTTAATGAGATATTTTTAATCTTAAGATTACTCTTTATTTATTCCTTTGTCATTCGAAAAGAAAAACCTAATGCCGCCAAAAATGAAATTTAGTATCAGGATTTTTATCCCCCTGAATTATTCATAATAATAAACACAAATAATATTTTCTCGCTGATATCATTTTGCATTTTCATAGATTTTCTCTGAATTTACACTCGTTTGTGGTAATAAAAAATAATTAGAAGTTAGTTTAGTTTAGTTTTATGATTGTAAAATTTTCACGTCATGTTTTTTGTTTTCTTTTTGTTTTTGTTTTTTTTTTAAATATTTTATTGTCAGATGGTGTGGTTTCTCGCGTCACATTGTTTTTTAAGAATATTTTGATATCAGTTAATGTGGTTTGGTTTGGTTAAGTTGGGTTAATTTTTATGCCCTATCAACTATTGTATATTATTTAATGTCATATCCTGTTATACATATATATTAAATATATATATGATTTGTAAACACATCTTGTTGATAACATTCTTTAACAAGCCTGGGCTTTTTTTTGTTACATAATAATTTAACATCAGTCATTTGTTTGCGCACAGTCTGTTCTATTTGACACATAGATAAACCCTATAAGGTGTTACCACACAGGGTCAAAGTGGACCTGGGAGCATTAGCAATGATGAGGTACTTCACATTCCCCAAATTTCCATGGCTGGTTTAATGTCATATGTAGGTTATTCGTTGGGATGGTTCTTTATCATCTACAGAGATACAGTTGGTGTATTTTAAAGCCGACTGGGTAGCAGAAGTTGTGGGTTGAAAAAAATGAAAAAGTTATCATTAAAAATGTTTACTTTTTATTTTGAATAAAAATAAAACCTTATGAAATTCATAACAATTCTATCTTTTTTATTCTGTGTTAATTTTTGTTTAAAAAAGAAATTTTAAAAAATTCTAATATAATTTTTTGACATGTTTTAATGAATTAAAATAGTTTTATCGTTGTGAATTATCAAATTTCAGATTTACAAGTCACTTGATTAACGACAAAGTTAATTCAGCAAAATACACTATTCCATTAATTATTTAAACGGACATTTTCATTTTTGATTTGTACATGACAATTTGGTCAGTGGGTTTCCAAAAGGATTGGGAAAAATGGATGATGATTGTTGAACTTGATTCTGTCTAAAAAAAACCTGCTAGGATATAAAATGTTAAAGAATACTTGATTTCACTGAAGGAGATGGAATACTTTTATCCCATTCCGTCTCTATTATCAATAAATAAGAAATAAAAAATTGTTTTGATTTGTTTTTTTGTAGGAAAAAAACACCTTGCCTTATCAGTTTGCTCGTGTTTTTCAGAACTTGGTTGCTGTTTGATTTATTTCCTTATAAAATGTATATAGGAAAAATATTTCCTGTTTTTATTTTTCTTATTGAATGATAAAAAGATGGTAAAAGTTTGAAAAAGAGATGCTAAATGTTAATTTTTACGACTCTTGGATGCTATACGTTTTTAAAAAGTCAAAACAAGGGAAAAAATGAAAGTATTTTGAGCAAAGCAAATAGAAGAAGAAAGGTCCTTCGCATCGTAATGTCTTCCTTATTATACAATGAATATTTTAATTCTTAGATAATTTATAAAATTTATCCTTAGCAAAAAAATCAAACCTGCACTTGATTTGGCCCGAAAGGAAAAGGGAGAAGTAATTCTAGACAATACGGCACCAAAAAGATACCTCCAACTATTTGTGGAGAACTACTATTGGGCCCCTCAGTGCGAATTCGGGGACCTGACTGTTAAGGTAGGAAATATAACCAGCAGAAAGGTTTTGTCACACGCTTCTTGAATGGCCGATAAGTATTTCAAACAGGCAAGAAGCTCCCCAAGAAATAAAAGTAAAATTAAACGAACGTCCACTACTAAATTCTACCAAGTAAAACAAACTGAAAGAAAATCCAACAAAACTAAAAAGAAAAAATACTCAAATTCAAAGAACTTTGTTTCCCAGACACTCTCTTAGATAATTTCCCGAAAATTACACTAAAATTCTCAACACTTTATCTTTTCTGTCCCTTTTTTATTGTTTCCTTTGTATAAAATTCCTTTTTAAAAGCTTTATTGTCTGTGTTATCTTTTCGACACAGTATCTGAACTCGAAAACAGCAGAAGTTACCGTTTGAACTTACCGTTTAAAATGACACGCTAAAAACATTACCCAGTTAAATACTAAATTTGGCTTTAGTGTTATTTCCTTCATATTAAATTTTATTCTCTTTGATTCCTATTATATTGCAAATTTTATCCTACTACTTCCTTTTTAATTAGTAAACAAATAACAGTCAATAAACAAACTAGAAGGGAAGTGGGGTGGCTGGGTGGAGTCTAGACCTGACAGAACACAATTCGAAATGTTTCAGGATTATTTATAGCAGAAAAGAATACTAAGGTAGAATGTTGGTATTATTATTATTATTATTATTATTTACTCCTCTAGAGTTTTTCATATCAGTAATAGCTGATGGGTTTTCAGTGGAGTTTGAGTGACAGCAAGTCTCCTCAAGTCTCCAGGACTCGTCTCAGGATTCTGGCCGTTCTCAGCAATGCTGTCGTTTGGATAGTCTCTACCCGTCCACCAACTTCCAAGTCCTCCAGGCCCTTTAATAATCCTTTAGTTACTGTGCCTAACGCACCAATCACAATTGGCACAATCGTTACTTTCATGTTCCACAGTTTTTTCAATTCTCTAGCAAGGTTGAGGTAATTATCCTTCTTTTCACTTTCCTTCAAATTTATTCTGTGGTCCGCCGGGACAGCAAAGTCAACAATTTTGCAGATTCTCTTTCTTTTGTTGATTATTATGAGGTCTGGTCTTCTGGCCGGGATTAGGTGATCCGTTTGTATGTTAAAGTCCCATAGGAGTTTATGCGAGTCATTTTCTAGGACGGGCGCCGGGTTGTGCATATACCATTTGTTTGTATGGTCGAATTGAAATTTCCAGCACATTTCCAAGTGGATTACCTTGCCCACCTAGTCGTGTCTCGCCTTGTACTCCTTCTGTGCTAATTTGCTGCATTCGCTTATAATGTGATTGATTGTTTCGTCTCTGTCACCGCATAGTCTACATTTACTGTTTTGTTGCGTCTTATCTATTCTCGCTTTGATATGATTGGTTCTTATGGCGTTGCCCTGTGCTGCTATTAGGAGTGATTCCGTTTCTCTCTTAAGGTTTCCTTTTCTTAGCCAGGTCCAGGTTTTCTGGTGTGAGATGTTGTTTATTAGACGTTTAAAGCAGCCATAGAGTTGTTTTTCTTCCCATTTTTGTTTCCTAGTTGTTGTCATTCTTTCGTTTATTGTGTTGCCCGTATCGACTCTGATGGTTTTAACTAGTCCTCGTTCGTGTTTTTCTATGTAGTCTTCGAGCCGTTGTATGGATGCGTCAACAGTGTCTTCGATGCTGGCAAGTCCTCTTCCTCCCTGTTTTCTTGATACATATAGTCTGTCAATGTCGTCTCTGGGGTGTAATGCCTTGTGCATGGTCATTTGTTTTCTTGTCCTTTGGTCAATTTGTTTAAGTTCCTCTCGGGTCCACTTGAGAAGGGTCCCGAATATCTGACTAGTGGCACAGCCCAAGTATTTATTCCTTTGATGAGGTTTCTGCTGGAGAGTTTTGTCTCGAGTAGTTTTCGCGTTCTCCTGAGATATTCTTTTCGGATCGTGTCTTTCATTTGTACTTGTTTGATGATGTCAGCCTCCAAGGTGCCCAAGTATTTGTAGGTTTCATTCTCTTCCAGCGTCCTAATTCTGTCGTGATTTGGTAGTTCCATTCCGTCAGCCATATGTCGTTTTCCACTTTTCATGACGAGCATGGCACATTTTTCTATGCCAAATTCCATTCCTATGTTCTGACGGTATATTCTAACTGCGTGTATAAGAGTTTCCAGTTCTTTTTCATTTTTTGCAAATAATTTAACATTATCCATGTACATTAGGTGGTTGATCTTCTCTTGCGATCTGCTGAGTTTGTATCCGGCTGCGCATTTTCTGAGTATGTGGTTCAGTGGCATTATGGCTATTATGAATAGTAAGGGCAAGAGTGCATTTCCTTGGAAAATGCCTCTGGATCTTTGTTTCAGCGCTGCTTCTTCATCCTGCTGTCAGTTCCACTTTCAAGGTTTTCATGGTCTGCTCGATGAAGTTTATGACTTCATGTGATATTTTATACATTTTGAGACAGTGTAATATCCAGCTTTGTGGGAGCATATCATATGCCCTTTTGTAGTCAATCCAGGCCATTGCTAGAATTTTCCGTCTTGTCTTGCTCTCATTTAGGATGCGTTGGTCTATGTAGAGTAATTCTGCTGTGCCTCTGGATCCTTTGCGGCATCCTTTCTGTTCGTCAGGGAACAATCCACGGTTTGTTAGCGAATAGTAGATCTTTTTCCTTATTTGTGCTGTTAGTATTTTCCACATCATTGGTAGACAGGTTATGGGTCTGTAATTGGTTGGAGCAGTTCCTTTGCCAGGGTCATTTTAGATTAATGTAGTATTTCCTTTGGTGATCCATTCAGGTACCTGCGCGCCTTGTAAGCATCTGTTCATTTCTAGTGCTAGTCTGCCCTGAATGGAGGTGAATTTCTTGAACCAGAATCCATGTATTCCATCATGGCCAGGCGCTTTCCAGTTTGATATTCTTTTTAGTGGCCAGTACTTTCTGGTTTATTTCCTCAAGTTGTACTGTTATTTTTCCCATGTTGCCTGTTCCTTCTTCGCCCTGCTTATTTCAGCACCTCTCTTTCTTATCATTCAGGCTTGTTTTCGTATTTTTTTTTTATTTGCAATTCCAGTCTAATTTCCCATCCCGGTTTTTGCTGTTTCTTAGTGCTTTTTGAGGGGATCCCAATATTCTCACAAACTAATTTTGCTCCTGCATCGATTAGTTCATTTACCTCGGTTATAGTATTCGTTGGTGTGTAAGGTAGTATGTGATTTATTTTATTCGTTTCTATCTTAAGTGTTTTCCATTCTATATTTCTTAATGAAGGTAGAATAGTCTTTTCACTACTCAGGATTCTCTTTACATTTTCTTGATTTACCTTTTGTTCTTGTGATAGTGTTTCTTCCTGGTTGTTTGGTAGTGTATCGTTTGGCAGTATGGTGCTTTCATTTGCCGAGGTTTGCGGTTCTTTTTCGTTGGATTGTTTTTGTTTGACACCCTTTAGTGTGTCTGGCAGTGTGTTATAGTTTTTTTCCTGTGTTTTTTTTTAATGGATTTCTAGTAATTCTAGGTCAGAAAACCAACCCTTCTTCATTATTGTCCTAACTTAATCCGCTAACCTTTGGCTAGTTATCTGAAATGTCGAACATTCTTGCCAGATCTCTATCATTCTTTTCCTGTATCCTCTTTGTGAAGGGTTGCTCTTGAAATAGCATTCTACCACAAGTCGGTTCTCTTCCCTAGTCCATGTTCTGTGTTTAGGTCTCTATTCATTGTGGTTTGTTACGTCGTCGTTTATATATCTGAAAAAAGAGCAGCCAAAATTCGCAGGATGACGACGGGTCTCCAATGTTGGCTATCAGGAGAGCACCTGCCGATTATGACACCCAGACCTGTTGTCGGGGTCCCATGTTGTGTAATATTGTGATTTGACATTTTTATCATGGTGGTATAATGTGGCTATACAAGACCCAGGGGTTGTTTATGATCTGCGCACCTGATACAGATGTGACCACGAATAATCAGTGACTGTTCATTAACAGCGGGTCACGAAAAAAAAAAAAAAAGAAAAAAAGAGGGAGGAAAAAAAAATTGGGAGTAAGTCTGAACCTAAGTTTTAACTTAGTTAAAGTCCGTTGACATACTTTTTATTTTTCCGCCTAGTAACTAGAGTGGTCGGCCTGACCGACTTTTACCAGGTTAATGGGAATATCTAATACTTATAAATGTGGCGATGATTGTTCTTCAAATGAGATTTCTGAAGTTTTTACGGAAAATATAGGGCTTCTACGCCTACCGATTGGAAAAGTCATCAATATGGAGGGTGACGAAGTTATTTAAATAATTCTTCAGTTAGCTCGAGATAGTTGCAGCTGGTAGAAACATTTACCTGATTAGAATAATCAAAATTTCTCATTTGAAATATAACAAAAATTCACCAGCAGATTTTACATGTCATAGAAAATCCAGTGTTTTTTTTAATAAAAATGAAAATTGCACTAACCTCTACCCAACGAGCTTTTCCCCAAAATTGTTTAGTTTTTGTATATATCCGGATATTTCTGAAGCTTTTATATCTTTCCTAAGGTTTACATGGCATTTGATTCTAGAAGATTTCATTCAAAAAGTTATGTTTGCGTTTGGTTGGGTTGTTTTTTTTGTGTGTGTGGGGGGGATATTAAGTTTAGATAACTGGGTGTGTTTAACGAATCGGCGCATATTAATTGTTAATGGTGTGTCTTTCACTGAAGTCTGAGTGACAAGAAATCCCCTCAGATCTCCAGGACTCTACTCAAAATTCTGACCGATCTATACGTTATAGTTTGGATGGTCTCTATTTGTCCTCCAATTTCCTCAACTCTTCCAGCACTCTTTCCAGTCATTTGGGGAACGTTCCAAGTGTGCATTTTACAACTGGTATCACACTCACCCTAATAATAATAATAATAATAATAATAATTACTATTATTATTATCATTATTATTATTACTTCAACTACTACTATTATTACTACTACTCTTATTATTGTTGTCATCTCTTTTCTTTTTGTGAGTATTTGTGTGTGTGTGTGTGTGTGTGTGTGAGAGAGAGAGAGAGAGAGAGAGACAGAGAGACAGACAGACTGAGACAGAGAGAGGACCGTGAATACCTAAAGGATCAGAGGGGCAAAATAGGACCTAAGGGCACTTTTCAGCTTGGCCTGGTGGATAAAAGTGCTATAAAAAAAAGTAAAAAGGAAAGAGAGGTGTCAAGAAAAAAACTTACATTCATCACCAAAAGCTTCAACATCAAATCTCCAGGGTAATGTTTCTTCCCTGTCCTATTCATCTTCTCCAAGTGAAGAACCAGAAGAATATTTGCAGCCAAAGAGTCATCCAAAAAAGCCTTATCAAATTTCCAAGATATGCTCTCGAGTTAGTCAAGGGAAATATATCTTCCAATCTTGGTGCCAGCCTTGCCAAAGCCTTGCTCTTGGATTTGAAGTCTATGGGCCTTCTTATACCCAATATTAATATAAACAATATTATTCTTGATGAATGTAAAGTTGACAGGGCAAAGACTAAAGTGAAAACAACTGCCCAACAAAAACATGATCAAAGTATGGAAAATCTTATATGTATTGGAGTTGATGGGTGAATGGATAAGGACATATTGCTGTATAAGGAAATTGTGTTGGAAAATGGACAGAAAACTATGAAAAAAACTAAGGGACTACAACATCCTTTAACTTTTACGAAGGAGACACCATATGAAAGTAAATATCTGACACATAGAGTTCTTCTTAATATTGGTGCAACAGGTGCTGTTCATGCAGAGCAAGTGATGGATGTTTTGCATGAATTCAACAGTGAGAACACTATCAAGTTTATCCTTGTTGACAACACTAATTCCAACACAGGTTGTGAAGGAGGAATGGTTGCAATTTTAGAAAAAAGTTAACAAAAACAACTTCACACAATTGGTTGCTCTCTGCACCATAATGAACTATCTTTCAGAGCCCTTTTTAAAAATATAGATGGTTGCGCAAAAGGTCCTACAGCTTCAGTGGCCCCCTGGGGAAATAATGCTCAAAGGATTGCCATGATTTACCCCAAATATCATTTCCCACTATTAGCCGTCCTTTGGATTCAATTTTGAAAATTGATAAAATACATGATCTCAGTTGTGACCAAAAATCCTGTATAAATATTCAGTAGGTATTTCTAAAGGTAAGGTTGACTATAGATATGCCTCCTGGAAAATTGGTCCTTTAAACCAGGCAAGATGGTTTACTTTGGCCATCAGGCTCATGTGTCTATGGACTCGTGGTGCATACCCACAAAGGCTCACAACAAAACTCCACAGTTTGATAAATTCTATCATAAATATATATGCTACTTGTTGGTTTGAAATTAAAAGAAATAATAAATTCCACAATCAGCAACTGAACATTTTTAATATGATCCAGAGGATTAAGGAGCAGCCTCATGAATTCCAACAGATAGCAATAAGAAATATACAAGGTAATACATTTTGTTTACTACCAGAAAACCTTTTATATTCCATGCTCAAATCTGAGGAAGTTGAAGTAAGAGAAGAAGCTTTAAAAAGAATTTTGGCCATTAAGTAAGTAAATATTTATTCATATATCACTGACTCAATTATTGCAATTTATAGAATCATTTTTAAAGATTTTATCTAATTTCCACATAATTATTAAAGCAGTAAAGATTGGAATTTTTTAATAATTCAATGAATTAATTTGTATATTATTTCAGGAGTGGGGAGTCAACCAAGAAAAGGTTAAAAAGAATACCAACAATTAATTTTAATGCCACACATTGGACACAATTAATAGATTCAACATTATGTGGTATTTTTGAACCACCAATGACGGAAGATTATTCTGAATCTGAACTTCAAGAATCTTTGTTGAATGGAACCAAGCTTGACTTGCCAGATTTGCCCTCACATTCTCAGGCAGGGGAACGAGCTGTCAAGTTAACAACGGAAGCTTCACAAACTGTATATGGTTTTGAAGAAGGCATCAACACATAACAGCCAAAGTTTTGATTCAGAAATTGAGAACGGCATTTTTGTCTAAGGGCTCTTATATGGATGGTTTGGTTTGTTTGGTTTTATGGCATATCAACCTTTGTAGGTTATCTAACGCCAAATCCATTTTTATGTAAATAATCTGTTCTATTGAAAACAGTTCAGTTTAGCATAAGTACAATTTAATTGTCAAAAACATTTCCATTTCAAACTATTCAAGCAGTTATATGTAATAATTCAGTTAAGTGTAAATACAGTTTTAATGTCGAAAAACAGTTCTATTTGAAATAATTCAGTTAAGCAAAAGCACGCAGTTTAAATGTAAGTACGGTTTAATTGTCAAAAACGTTTCTATTTCAAGCAATTTAGTTTACTTAATTCATTTTAGCATAAGTATGCTGTTAGTTCTATTTAACCCATAGATAGGGCCCTATCAGGTGCTACCACTACGGGGCCAGAGTGGACCTGGGAGCGATGGCAATGAAGGGGTACTCCGCATTCCCCAAAGCTCCAGCACTGCTGGAACCTCACCATCAGATTGTTTAGTGTCATATCCAGGACACTCGTTGGAGGGGTCTTACCCCTCTGCAGAGAAGCAGTCGGTGTATTCTACAGCCCCAGCCGACTGGGCATTCTTATATGGAGCAAAATGATTCTATATATTAAGATAGTGATTCTTTTTCCTTAACTGTTTGTTTGTTATATTTTCACTTATAACAGAAAAAAATCAATTTTTAAGGTATTCAAATATTACTACTTAATTAAAAAAGTTAAAAGGCAGTTTAGAAAAGAAGATATTGAAAATGGGGGGAAGGGGGCAGATTTTCAATTTAAAGATTAGTCATAATTTCTTTAATCAATATCATTTTTATAAAATAAAAGGACATTCCCTGATTTAAATACTAACATTATTTGGTTTTTACACAAACATTCAAGCCAAATCTTGCAAAAACTAGGAATTATCAGTATATTTTTGTCTACGATCTTTGATAACAAATTCTAAAAAAAACCGGTAAACTATTTGATCTAATTATTTTTATAAATACTTAATAGGTCCAAACGCAACTTTCGGTAAATAAGATTTTTTATCATTTTAAAAAAATTGAAAAATCAACCTACCCTAATATATATATATATATATATATATATTATGATGATCCTTTCAAGTTTCCTGATAAGTTTCTTTCAATTTTTTCGTCTTTAAATCTAAGCTTTCTCTTTTCTCTTTCATCTTCATTAATATTTTTAATTATTTTGATTAACAAATTGGTTTTCATTCTTTCTTTGATATATCGGGGTACTTTCTATACTCTGCAGGCATATATAAAGTCCGAGGATCATTAAATAAGTTTCCAGACTTTTTTCATATGGGCACTTTAGTTCATAGTACACACATGAGACTCTAGTTCCCGTCGAAGTAATCTCCTCCGGCTGCAATGCACTTGTTGATGTTCCAACAACATCTCGAAGGCCCTATGGAAGTCCTCTTGTGTGAGCGTGTCAATGACCTTTGTCACAGCCTCTTTCATCTCCTCAATTGTCTCATAACGAAAGCCTCTGAGCTTAGGGAATAACCAAAAGTCACAGGGAGCAAGGTCTGGACTATAGGGAGGGTGAGGAACTGTCTTGATGGCCATCATGGTCAAATAGTCTGTGACAAGGATGGAGTTTGTGGATTGGTGCATTGTCCTGGTGGAAATGCCACTGACCCGATTTGAAGAGTGCTAGCCTCTTCCCTAGGAATCTCTTCCTGAACTCCCTTAAAAGCTCAACATAGTATTACTTGTTGACTGTCTGTCCAGTCGGAACCCAGTGCATGTAGATCATGCCAGTGTTGTCAAAAAAGATATCATCAAAAGTTTGTGGGTGGATTTGCTCTGTCAGCCCTTCTTGGGTCTGGGAGAGCAAGCATGCTTCCACTGGGAACTCTGTCTCTTGGTCTCTGGGTTATAGCAGTAGATTCAGCTTTCATCGCAGGTCACCAGAGCATCAAGAACTGCGGGATCTAAATTGATCAGCTCGACCATCTTCCTGCTGTCATGACAACGTCTTTCTTTCTGATTTTCTCTGAGCACCCTTGGGACCAAATCTTCTGCATCTTCAGTTCCTCGCGAATAATTGTATGTACAATTCCCACATTGACATCAAACTTTGCACTTATTGTCTTTAGAGACACACTACGGTCCTTATCCATGAAATTCTTTATTTGGCCAATCAACTCTGGTGTTCTGACTTTCTTACTCCTCTCACACCTCTTATCATCCCTCACAGACCCCTGTCTTCGTTGAACCACGTATGCCACTCAAAAACCTATGCTCGATTCATGCAACATAGTCCAAAAGCATTCTGAAGCATTTCATACGTTTATGTGGCATTTTTTACAAGTTTAAAACAGAATTTTATTCCATATCGTTCTCCTAAAGTGTCCTCACGTCCAGGTTGCATTTTTGAAATTCACCAGCTGTGACAATCAGTCTTTTGTAGGATGTATTCCAATTCCTGCTGTAGGTGTTAATTTGAGCCTGAAATCATATTGATCAGTCATCTCATAAGATGTATAGCAATAACATGCTGAATTTTCAAGAGTCTACGACAATTTTAGATGCCCGTACAAAAAATTCTGGAAACCTATTGAAGGCGCCTCGTATTCAGATTTCAGACATCAACTGATTATCCATTGACTTTAGTTGCCAAATGTTCACTTGGTCACGTGGTTACTATAATAAAACAGGTTCACTATTTTTTTTAAATTCTCGGCTCGTTTCAACCTACCACCTCTCTCTTCTTTCCTTAGACTTGTTGATTCTAATCACTCCGCATTCTGTCTGCCGCGGCGACAACAATTTATGAAAGGGAAATTTATCAATTTTCCTATTCATCTGATTCCTTCGCCGCCGTCCGTCCATCCACATACACTTCTGTGAAACAATTATATGCAATAATACCCAGGGCTCCATTTATTGCTGGCACGGTGAAATGTCCAATTTTATGATGCCACTTTTTATATCCTGCTTGTATTAGGATTGACCAACAGGACTCTAATTGCTCTATTGATTCAGTTTTTTTGTTCGCACAATCTACATATTGGGTTTGATGTGTTTTTTATATTTGCCCGATAGTTTCTCGTCAGTAGACTCTAGATCTGTGCTATTATTATTAACCCCTTTATCTCCACCTTCAGTCCAGCACTTTTTAACCATCGATTAGTCTTTACAAAATCTATATCAGCATCTCTAATTCTTTGTGCATATCGTCCACGTAACATTTTTTGTCGTCTAGTGATTTTAATCTCCAGGTTGAGTCATATTAAAGACTTAAGAAAAATGGTACTTGATACCTCCTTGCTTAACATTCAGTATGATAAGGTACGTATCAAGGGTAAAGTGGAATAATCCAGGGAAAGAAGTAGCGCCTCCCCTACAATTCGATGTAGTAACTATTGAAAAGAGAATCTTCGGGTCACCCTCGACTACAGTCACCAACTTTACTTTATTGTGTACATATTTGTTAGTATATATATATATATAGGTAGTATTATTTTCAAAAACGCGTAACAGGATGGAAATAAATTTATAATCCTAATGTGACCGGTTTGTTATATATATATATATATATATAGAGAGAGAGAGAGAGAGTTAACGGTCAGGTGGGGACATAAAAGAAACCTATTGAATAGAAAAATAAAAAATTAATAACCCTCATTAAGATGTGAGTAAACAGGAACTGGGCACTAGGGTAACACGCACACACAGCAGTGAAAAAAGATGTGGAAGTCTGTAAATATTGTGCACTTTGATAATTAAAATAATTTTTTTATATAAAACCGTGAGGATATCGTGACCTGTCCACTAACGTATGCACCGGGCTACTCGCTCGTCCTAGTAAAACAACATCCGGTTACGAACGGAAGTGATTTATCTTTACGCCCATTTTTATAACTGTCTATTTGCACAAACTCCACAGCGTGGCGTTGCCCTACTTTCATATAACAAAGGCTTCAGCGATGGCAAAAACCAGAGGTCCTCGGACGCTCTCAGGAGCCGCTCTTAGCGGTCTCCAAAAGGCTCGAATCCTCCGTCACGTGGTGCATTCGCCTTTGACATCACATATTTATGCACAAACGGTCCTTTTAAGAGCCATAAGAGGTCACCTTCTGCGGGTCAGAGCATCTCTGGCAGCCTTAATTGGCTCGCCGAAATAGATGGCCTGGTGGCAAACACGAAGACGGATTCTAAGACCAGCCGGTCTTAACCCTCGCTCGGTTCCGCTTGTCCGATAAGCTGCACAGAGCTTATGGCACGGCTCAGCCTTTAGCTACCGCTTCACTATCTGCGCAGCTCTAAGATAACGCCAATCTTAGCCTCGGCCTCCTGGCCAGTCCGTTCGTTTGTGCAGAGCTTCGGCGCGGCTCAGCCTTAGCTCCCGTCCGATATGACCGTACGGCTTTGACACGGCAAAGCCTTCGCTATCGTCCGGCCGTCCGTACTGCTTCGGCATGACAAAGCCTTAGCTAGCGCCCGATATCGTCCGCACAGCTTTGACACGGCAAAGCTTTCGCTCCCGTCCGATACGTCCGCACGGCTTTGGCGTGACCCAGCCATAGCCATCGTGCGCAGGGCTTTGACACGGCAAAGCCTCAGCCTTCGTCTCGTTACGTCCGCACGGCTAGGGGGCACGACAAAGCCCTAGCTTCTCTCGACTCGTTCGCTTGATCTCGTCTGTACTATGGCTTGGCAAATCTCAACAATGGTCTCCGACCTTTCACTTGGTCCGTAACACTAAGACACGGCTCCGTCTTAGTCACTAGCTCGCCCGTCACTACACGACCAAGCTGCCATAACCGAACTCGACCTCGACGCTCCTGCAAGGTACCATGCAGTCCACGTAACGACTCGCTGTTACGGACTGTCCTGCCACTGCAACAACTGGCTCACGTACGACCCACTGTACGAGCCAGCAACCGGATCTACACACCCTCGGTTAACTCAACATACCGTCATAACCGGGAATATCGATCTACCAACTACGACCGACACCAGCTTCCTACAATGATCATCCAGCTGCATTCTTCGACTCGTCCGACCTCAGCTTTCGACTACGACCATCCAGCTGCATTCTTCGACTCGTCCGACCTCAAGCTGCATTCTGCAATCAACCTACGCCAGCTACCCGGGACTAACATCAAGCTGCGTTCATTTTTGTCTCAACTATACCAGCTATCATCGTTAATATTCTAGCTGAAGACCACATTCGACCATTACGGACTTAACACACGTTTGTAGATCTGACAATAAATTGTCATTTGTTATATTTGTTACCTCGCCTTTGTTCCTTCATTGTCTTTGGCTGTCACTTACTCACACGCATTAAACTTAATTCATTTGCGGGGTCGACATGCTTATCGGCTCCGCAAAAAGGATATCAATTACTGAAGCTAATATTCTATATCTACTATCTGTCTCTGGCAGCCTTCCTTCCTGTGTCTCTTCTGAATAATTTTATCCATTAGATATGAAGAAGTCTCGTTATTTTTTGGTATTATTGATTCACATCAATACCCATACCAGCATGGAAATAAATTTATAATCCTAATGTGACCGGTTTTTGTTTTTCTAAAGAAATTATTGCTCTGCGATGGCAGGTACATTGAGCTCTTTACCAGGAAAATTTAAATGTTCATAATTGAATAATATTTTGTCCTGACGGAATTATTTCCGGCTCCGGTTTAACTGGACCGAATAATATATATATATATATAAATATATATATATATATATATATATATATATATATATATATATATATATATATATATATATATATATATTATTTGTTGCGGAGCCGATAAGCATGTCGACCCCGCAAATGAATATATATATATATAAAGAGAGAGAGAGAGAGAGAGAGAGAGAGAGAGAGAGAGAGAGAGAGAGAGAGAGAGAGTATCTGAAATTTTAAACATACAATTTATGTATATATATATATATATATATATATATATATATATATATATATATATACTACACATATACACATATATATTGTATATATATATATGTATATATGGGATATATATTTTTTATATTATATATATGGTGTATGTATACATATTTAAGCTATAAGTAACTCTATACTTATATACGATATGTACATATAAAAATATAAAGTATATATATAAAAATATATACGAATATTTATAGAGTAAAAATAGTATATACATAAGTATGTGCATATATATATATATATATATATATATATATATATATAATATATTAATTTAAGTGGAGGAATAATTTATATATATATATATATATATATATATATATATATATATATATATATATTGAAGTGTGTATATTTAGGCAGGAAGATATAAGACAATTCTTTTAATACCTAGATCCCAACACAAGGAAAATAACAAGGAGACCTGAAAAAAACTTGACCAGCAGTGTAATATCAGTGAAAAATAGTGTAATAGCAGTGAAAAATTCTTTAAAGACGATATTTTGAAAAATTTTGAAATAATCCCTCCAAGTAAATAACCATGATGAAGTTGGATCCAACCTGGATATATATATATATATATATATATATATATATATATATATATATATATATATATATATATATATATATATATATATATATATATATATATATATATATATATATATATATATATATATATATATATATATCGTAACAACTAAATTACAAACTATTCCTTTAAAAATTTAATGCAATTAATTTATTTGGCATGGCAGCCCGAGTTCAAATCCTGCTTGAGACCGTCTTCATTTTACATTTTCCAAATCCCCTCCCGGAAGATAGGAATCTTATTATTCCCCTACCAGCTGCAAGCAAATAGTAGGATAGACTGGCTTATATTTTTTAAGTCTGCCAAAGATATCTTTGATTTCCCGTTTGTTGGAATTCTATATAAAATTTACCTTGTGTTGATTCATGCGAGCCTTTTCCGATTTATAAGAAGATATCTTAGGAAACAATATTTGATGTTTTGAGATTTTGGTTTTTGTTTAATAACGGAGATTGGTCAGAGATAATAGTTCAGTGTTTTTTTTTGGGGGGGGGGTCATTTCTTTTTTATTTTCATTTTTTTAGCTCTATTGTGAGGAGAGTATTTGTATTTTCGTAATTGTTCAATTAATATTTAAACAAACCAGATTATATGGAAGTCTGTAAATTATGTATAAATTCGATAATTGAAATCAAATTATATTTGCTGCGTTAGGGAATTCGTATATATTCTCTTCATTTTTTCCTAAAATTCTCAACTTTTTCCTAACAACATTAAAGTCTAAAAAAACAAATGTCGTTATATAATAGTCATTGTTTTCATATAAAAACGTGACGATATATATTGGTGTAACTAATATGCTGTAAGTAATATCTATCTATTTTCATGGTAACCTATTTTTAAAACCAGTCTCAATTCACAAGAATTTAACACACACACACACACACACACACACACACACACACACACACACACACACACACATACTCTCTGTCTCTAATAAAAAAAAGGTGAGGATAACTACATATGTCTATCTATTTGTCAGATCAACGCAGTCCCAATTCTCGATAATCTAATGTGCACACGCACGGACACACACGCACAAACCAAGCAGACACTCTCGTTTTATGGGTGTTGTAGTCTATGTCCTTTTGTCGCTCAAGCTTTGACTTATATTACCCTCACACGGAAGAATTATATATATATATATATATATATATATATATATATATATATATATATATATATATATATATATATATATATATAAGAGAGAGAGAGACGGAGGGAGAACTACGGAATGACAGACAGACAGACAGACAGATAGATAGATAGATAGATAGATAGATAGATAGATAGATAGATAGATAGATAGATACCATAATCTTTATCAATAGTGACCTTTCCTAAAGTTTAGAAGTATTGTCTTGATAGCAAAATACATCACCCATAATCTCATGTGATGAGACTTAGCATGTAAAACATGTAATATGATGCCATAGTAAGGTCTGATAATAAAGACGAGCTTAAAAAGATTGTCATGGTTTATACGAGATCTCATTACCATACATAGGATAAATGCAGATCCTCAGAAAAACAAAACGGAGGTGAAATGAACTTGTAGATTTTCGTGACTTACAGTCCCTTTACTCAGTGTCCGTATGGTTAATATTTAAGTAAGCATTCAAAAGGTATACAATGTCAACTGTCTCAAGGGAGAAAATTGAATTTTTATTATATAAAATAGAATGTAAAGATTCTCCAATGTTATTTTTTGTCTTTTTCAGTTCAAATGCTGTGAAAATCTATTGCAAATTAACAAAACAACAGATCTCTTAAAACATTTCTTTCTATTCTTCTGACCAGACATATTTTGAGACATATCTGGTAATGTTTAAAATTATAAATGCATAAGGGGGCATCACATTATGTGATCAGACCTGGGGCTTAATCACAACTTATTTTCAGCCCTGTACATCAAGAAAAGGAAACTGAGTGGAAATTTTCACCATGACATCTGTAGAGTGAGCAGTCAGTCAGAGTCTTGTGCAATCACGGGCTATCCATGAATCATAATATGATTTGACTAAAGTGTGACTTTGAGAAGGATATATGAAATAAATTGTATAAAAGTCAATCAATTTCTCACTTTTCTTTTTACAAATTACAATAAAAAGTTAAACATCCAAATGGTGTGTTATTTTAAACTAAATTATTGCTTTGCCGGAAAAAAAAAAAGGTTTTAATTGTTTTCTTATTAAAATATACTAAACATTCAGATTGTAGAAAATATGGGAAAGGAAAAAAAGTGAGGAATTATTTCTTCAAAATATTTATTTACTTAAATTGATAATTGTTTTTAATGTTGAATTGATTCTTTATTATTATTCTACCTGGGCAGGGGAGAATAAATAAAATACAAATTTTAAGCAATTTATGAGAAATGTGATCCAACCTGAAAAAAGAAATTTTCTACTCACCCACGAACCCCAAAGAAGAAAATTACTTCAAGAAAACGAAACAAGAAATCAGCAAAATAATACCAAAGCAATAAACTTCACTGAGTGATATATTGTAAGTAAATTATAGATTGAACATTTAAGACAAACTTGTTATATTAGACTTCTTCAGAAAATTAAAAGAAATCTTCCCAGACAAAACAATTGTCATTGAATTATAATCATCCCTAGAACTGTACCTAGGAATAGTGTAAGAGCTCTTGAATAGTTAAAGTTGTCTTCTTCCTAAATCCAACAAAAATAAAGAAGTTCAGTAAAGTGTGCATCCTTAAAAACCTTTAAATAATTCATGACCCCATGTTTCACTAAAGGATAGCAAAAAAATCACTAGAGTTCACGACTGTTTTTCATTTTGGCATGAGTGATAGATTTTATTCATTTATTTACAGAGATAAAATGCAGATCTGTTCAAAAACCTGAATTACATTTTCAATTTTAGAGTTTTAATGACTGCTTATATTTAAGAACAGTTTAAAAAGAAACCAAATGTACAAAACTGTTTTTTTTATATATGCAAGCACATAAAAGTTAACACCTCATGTAGTGAGTTTTAGGTAAGAGGAGTGAGAGAGATAGAAAGAATAGCATAGTGAGGTTGTTTCTCAGGCCACATTAGACTCTAGACACTTGCATGTAAAAGGACCAAGAGAAGAACATAATAATATTTTCTATCAATATTTTGGGGTATCATCCTATTCTCAACGCCCAAGAATAAGTTATACACACACACACACACACACACACACACACACACACACACACACACACACACACACACACACACACACACATATATATATATATATATTTCAGAATAATGGTAATCAGACTAAATGAAATATTGTTTAGAAATAAAATTAAGTGGGTCATTAAATATAATCAATAGGTTAATGATGACTAGAATCTTGTCCCCTCCCAAAAATTATTTAGCGATGTGAGACATTCTTTAAATACTTTCTTATAGAAAACATTTATTCACTTATTGAAAAATTTCAAAGTAAGAACATTTTAATTTATTTTTGTAAGACAAAGTTGACTTTTTATTACTTTTCTTTTCAAAGATCTCATTTTATATTCAATTTAAATAGTCAACAAATTTTAATTAAAAAAAACGTTATTAAAATTTCTCTGGTATAAATCATTTAAAAAGTCCTTACTTTTTTTGTAACTTGTATACTTTTTCAAAAAATAGACCAGGAAAACCATATAAGTAAAGGAAATTTATATCAAACTGAAAAATCTATAAAGACGTCTTAAAAGTGTTTCACAAAATGTGGTTAATGAAATGTGTTCTATTCTTTATCATTCATAAAAAAGATGTGTTATAGTTGATATCCACTATTATTTACATGAACTTTTCAAATTATAGAATCATTGTACCAAAGTCATTTAGAGTAATTTCTTTCTTTTGCTATACAATTTAATCATCGTTTTGATTGTTCTATTTTTCTTTGTCATAATACAGGAAAATAGAATCTCCAATCAAGATCAGATTTATATGGGATTTTCAATCAATTTTGAGCCATGTAAGTTCAAAAATCTTTCTACACAAAACTGTGTTATTCTATGTTTTTTATAATTAGTTTATGAGAAGAATTTTTAAAAACAAAACATACTCAAAATATTGAAAAATTAGGATGTAATGTGTTCTCTCTATTGTAACAATACACCACTGAACGACTTCCACCATCTCAACCTCTTAAACCACTCATGGCCATTAGATGGTCTAGTGGTTTTCCTCGTCCCCGGCCAGGGTTATTTCACATTTCTTTACGGACACACAAAACACAACACATACAATCGAGAGGGTGGAAGAAAAGAAGAAGCAATCACTGGCTTGGGCCAGCTTCAAGCGCAAGAAAGGAGAAGTCTGTAACACTTTCCTTGCATTCTCTGTGCTATCGCGAGCGTGCACCTGAGCAAAATTCCTACAAAGCCAGCAGGAATGCTGAATCATGTTCTCATGTTGGCCAACCTGGCATCTCAGTCCACAGGTTCAAGCAGTTGCCTTTCTCAATCATCAGCTTCCCCTGACTTCTGTCGACTACTCTCCTGTCGACTGCCCTGTTCTGTCGACTGCCCTGGTCTATTTTGCTTTCTTCTCTGTTCTCCCTAGGACCTTCCTTCCCACGTCTTCTTCCGGTCTTGTGTGATATCTCGTGCATAAGCCCTTAGTGTGGGTTTCGCGCCAAAACAGACAAAGGAATCTTCTGACTGGCACTTACCCATTATTAGAAAATAATAAAGCCTACATAGATTGCTGAAGTATCTCCCCACCATGAGATCATTTCCAAAAAGAGATTTATCAATCAATAGTTTTTGTCAAAACAATACAAGCCATGAGTCAGCTCCACAAGAAAAAAGCAAAATTCTGAGAATATAGTGACTGTTTCTTTATTTTCTCCTTCTCACTGGCCAACAAAACTGAATATTTTTACAAAAAGGTAACTGACCAACAGTATGCAGCAATTTATTCTTCTCTTTCACAAAAAACAAATAAAATTTTAGAATAATGAAATTTTCTCAAATCAATCAGCTTTTTATTGGCTTTCAGTTGAAAAAGAATTCCTTTTCTCTATTTTACAGCTATCTAAACAACACTTAATTAAAATAACATTTTGGGTTTTTATAGCCATTCTGTATTCTTTGCCAATTGTAACCTTTTCCAAACTTTTTAGAGGAATGATTGTATACATTGAAATATATGAAGGTCATGCAATAAATAAGGTGAATTTTGCTAAAGGAATTGACAGTAGGTAACACTGTTTATAGTTGCCCATTTTTCAAGGAACTTAATGGTGATATGTCTTTTTATATCTCAGAAAACTATCCGCATGATCTTATTTACAGATCACTACACTGAGAACTTTTTTTTTACTCGACAGAGTGTTTCCAGGGACAATCTTTTTGATTCAGGCTCATCTTGGCAAACCCAATTTAGCCCATTTGTTAACATTTTTTGACTAAAATATGCTTCTGCATACATTACACATTCTTCTAAAATTTTACACAGTTTACAATTCTCAGCCATCAAAAATTTGATGACAAACTTCTGTTCAAGCCTGGAGTACTTTGATTTGTTGCCATATTGAATAGCCTCAAAATGAATAATTTTTGTGACATTAAAATAATCTTTGCTATAAAACAATTTCAAATAATGCAGAGTTTAAATTTTGGGGAACCAAAAAATTATTTTGCGTTTTTCAAAAAATTTCCCTAATTTATTGAATGACCCTTGTACTTATTCGTTGTTGACAAATCCTAAGATATCAGCTCCAGATCTCTTTGATAAGAGATCATTTTCCTTTCTATTAAGTAGTGAATTCATGAGCTGATCATGTTTGAAAAATTGTGGCTTTGCAGTTAGGAATGTAGTTTCATCTAGAAGCCAATCAGGATAGAAGGGCTAAAATTTTCCTGTATGCCGACTAAGATGCAGCATTAGATTTTTTCAAGTTAATTTAATTTTCCGAAATATGCAACACCTAATTCAATAGATGTGTTTATACTCTCAAGCATAAGAAAGGATCCCAGCTCAATTGACTGATTTTTCTATTGTTTTACTTAATGATGTGTGGAGTAACGTTTAGTTAACTAGTTTCATTAATCTTTACCGCTGATGAGGAAGTTTTATACTCACCAAGTAGCCCCTAGTTGTTCCTTGTACTTGACGTTTAATAAATAACTAGCTGATCTCACACGTAGATGTCATTAGTAGATAAATTTGGTGCTTTCTCATGAGTTATGTTTTGCAATCTAATATAAAAATCCATTGCTACTGTGGAGAGATTTTGTTTCTCATTGAGCGTTCCTTGTAGTTTTGTACTCAGTTAAAAAATAAGAGGTCTGTGATGGAAAATAAGATGATTTTAATCTTAGTTTCATATAAATTGCTAAAACCTATCTTAGCTTGTGCCAAAAAATCTGCAGATAATATTTTCGTTTGTTTTACACAATTCTCTTGGTTTTGAATGGAATTTCCTGAAATATTTGTCATTTTTAAAGTTTTTTTCTTTCCATCTTTCAATAATTCAATTTCAGATGTTTTATTTTAAATAATTTTCCTGAGTTAACTTACAAAATCTAATGTAATTATAATTTTAATTCACTAGATACACTAAATAATATTGTGTGAATATTTGATTACCTGGCAGGGACCAAATATTTCTTGCCTCCAGTCAAGACATCTTATAATTAATGTTATTATTTGATACTAATACTTTGGCTTCAATTATTTACAAGAATATTTAATAAAAGTTAATATAAATATAGTTCTCTAACTATTAATAAATTAGGATATTTATAAATAAGCTTCATAAAAGACTTTTTTGTGGAATATCAACGTTTTGATAACTTTGTAAACTTTTTGTTGTTTTGTAATTTGATGAAAAGAGGATTTTCTCGTTTTATGTATTTTGTCATTTGTATTTATTGCCTATTGACAGAAAAGAGACTTTAGAGTTTACTGTTAAATTAATATGTACTGGATTTTCATTTGATTATTTTTTTTTGGTTAATAATGAAATGCTGGATATAACAGGAGTCATTTTCTAATTTTATTTCATTTTTAAAAGCTGTAATTGTAGTATGTTCTTTATAAAATAAAAAGAATCCTCACGTATATATATGAAGTATTGATTGAAAACATATTAAAAAAAATGTTGGATATTTTGGTAATATTTACCAAAGAAAAACAATCTGCAAAATTTATCAAAATAATGATTATAAACCTTGTGATATCAGCTTTTTAAAAAAAATGCATTTTTGTATCAAGTTGCAATAGAAAAAAAAAACACGATTTTACTTGAATTTATAAAATGGAACTAATTTTTAAAATAAAGTGAAATAATAAACATACCTTTTCAATATAAAATATTAGACTGGTTTCTTATGAATTTATTTTTACATGTGATCAAAGGCATGGACAGTTATCAACTGGCTATCGGTCATATGGAAGTCAGATCTGACCGATAAAAAGAAACGCAGTTTCTTCCAAGCAGCGGTCGTGTCGATACTGCTATATGGATGCACTGCATGCACGCTAACTAAACGGCTGGAGAAAAAGCTCCAGGGCAAATACACAAGAATGCTGCGAACAATATTGAACAAGTCCTGGGGTCAACACCCCACAAAGCAACAGCTATACGGCCACCTACCACCCATCACAATAACTATCAAAGTTAGACAAACCAGACATGCAGGACACTGGTGGAGAAGCAGAGACGAGCTCATAAGTGATGTAATCCTATGGACATCGTCACATGGCCGAGCAAAAGCAGGGCGACCAGCTCGAACCTATATACAGCAGCTCTGTGAGGATACGGGATATAGTCCTGAGGACCCACCAGAAGCGATGAACGATAGGGAGAGGTGGCAAGAGAGAATCAGGGATATCTGTGCAGATGGCACAACAAGATTAGAGATTCTTCTTCTTCTTCTTCTTCTTCTTCTTCTTCTTCTTCTTCTTCTTCTTCTTCTTCTTCTTCTTCTTCTTCTTCTTCTTCTTCTAATTCTAATTATTGTTGTTGTTGATGATACTGGTATCATTAATCATTACATTTAAATTTTAACGTGTATACAAATATATGAAATGATGTTATTACAATTATGCTGAAACAATAATTTTTATTACAAAGATGAAGTAACCAATGAAAATGAAAATGCATTGATATGATTTGGATGATAAAAAAATGAAAATGTTTTTTATATGGTAAAAATGAATCGTGTTAACAGTGACTTTTGCAATTAACATGCTTGACCAGTTTTCTGAGGGTTTTTTACTAATGAGTTTTACATTGAAAATAAAATTTCAATTTGTTTTTATTTCGAAAACTTGATCCAATTTCTTAAAAATTATTCTTGTCCTATTGATGTTCAGCTAAATTCATAAAGAATAAAAATTCTTTATAACCAGCTGGAGTTACAAAATCGCTGCGAATTAATTATTGAAATATATAATCTTCAAATTATAAATGTTTGAATAGATATATTTCTGTATTTTTTTAAACCACAAACACTGAGTAACCAATCAGAATTTTCATCATTACCATAAAAATTATATCAGGTAAAACGGGGACAAAAAAAAAAAAAATGATAGCACATAACTTTACAATTAAAGGGAAGTAAATTTGTTACTGTGAATAAATTATTTCCCTTAAAAACTTGTGGAAATGGCAAGTTTTGTTTGAGGACTACATTAAAAGTTCGCCCATTCGTAAGATCTGAAGTATTCGAATTATACCAGAGAAAAACAGAAAAAATTGTTGACTTGAGGCATCGTTGATGTCTAAGTCTTAAATGCTTAGAAATGGAATTAGATTGCTTTTTAATTTAAATTTCAATGCAGTATCCAACAAAATCTAGAAAAGCTTTAATAATTTTGCTTCAGTTTTCAACTTCACTTAGTAAATCTGCTTTCTCGACTCGGACAAATATCAGGACAAAGACAAGAGAAAATTAGAAAGTGACTGACAAAGAAATGATAACTGCTTCATCGGCAATTTGACCCAATATTATAAGAATCTATAACCCACTACCACCACCACGTCTTAAATTACCTATTGATAAGGTTTAAAAGGTCAACTGATTTAGATTTTTACTGAAAGTTTCACTGTTTTTGTATATATATATATATTGTCAAATATTTTGGTGTTTGATAGCATTATCTGAGCTTGTGGTCCCTTTTGTTGCATTTTGTTTATAATTAAAGTGTAATATTTGTTATCTCGTCACCGGGCCATTGGCGTAATGAAGAGTGTTCGCCACTGGTCCGGGAGTCATACCAAAGACTCAAAAAATGGTACTTGATGCCACCTTGCTTTGCACTCAGCATTAGAAGGTAAGGATCAAGGGTAAAGAGGAGCAATTCAGGAAATGGAGTAGCGCCCTCCCCTTCACCTCGATTTGGTAGCTATTGAAAAAGGAGCCTTCAGGTCACCAACGGGGGGTCGTCTGTTCTGATTCCGTTAGCCATAACCGGGTACAAGCGGGTACAATATTCCTGTATTGTTACTCGCCTGAAGTCAGGATTGAAGCTGCAATCTCCAGATGATTGTCTCCTTAGGGAACTAACGGCTATAACCGTTACGCCATGTGTCCTGCCGGATAATTCAGAGTGAATTTTTGGGACTTATAAACTTAATGTTCTTACTTGACTAGAATTACTACTATTATATATGATTTTTTTTACCTGTGCTCATATTCAGTTTTTTTTTTTCTTCTTTCTCATCTAGCCTTCTTAATTATCGGTTCCCATATTTTATTCAACTCTATACTTAGTCTACTCAGTAGGTCATTGTAGCCCAACATATGTGCTGATTCCTTAAGGCGTCTAATCCTATCAATTATTTCAACTTTATCCCATAAGGGCATATGATTTCCCTTTTCCTTCCATATATGCTCCGCCATACCCTACTTTTCAATCTCGCCTCGTATTACTGCCTTCCGATGTTCTTCTAGCCTTACTTTTAATGGGCGACCTGTCTCACCTTTGTATATTTTACCACAACTGCAAGGGATGGAGTAAACACAGTTCTTGGTCATGTTGAATTCCGTAGGTGGCTTGACCCGGAAGAGATACCTCCGGAGAGTTGAAGCACTTGTGAATACTGTCCTGATGTCATATGGACTACATATCTTTTGGATTATTTTTGCTAGTCCTTTGATATAGGGCAGACATACTGTGGTGAGTTTACGAGTATTATCCTCCATCCTCCCATCTAGGTTTCTTGGAGTCGATCTTATGCTCTCTGGGTAGTTGTTACGATGGAGGGTATGTCTCAGACTAATCCTTTCTTCTTGATATGCATCACTATCGCTACTAATGGTTTTTGCTTGTTGTAAGTAACGGACTATTCCTTTCTTTACCGTATATGGATGATGGAAATTGAAAGGAATAGTCCGTTGCTTACAACATCTATTAAAATCTAAAAGTCTTTTTCAACAGTGTTTTCTTGGATATGGTCACACAGTATTGATAGCACTAAACCACTTGATTTAGGTTGGGTAAAATATTTCACGGTCAGAATAGGAAACCAAAAAAAGACAGTTTTTCAGTTTAACCACTGTTATGAATTTAGACCTTGGGGATTGTCAAATTCATATTTTACTCATGAACATGCTCTCTCTCTCTCTCTCTCTCTATATATATATATATATATATATATATATATCAATAATCAGCAGAAGTAGACGAGAAGTCTGAACAGTTCAATTGGGTCATGGTTGCGTGCTGACCGATTAACGGTCAAGTTTCCCTAATGTGAGTGTATGAACTGGCAAGCAGCTCCTAGCAACAAGCGACCTATTTGAAGGCTGAATGCCGATTGGCCAGGAAGCCCATGTGATACAAGGCAGCAAAAAGGTCGAATAAACAAAAAGGAAAAATCACACAAGTCATTTTGCCAAGAGATCCCCTAACAGATAGACGTGTCTGTGATGCAAAGAGTAACCTGCCTTTCCCAGGCCAGTTCATATGGAAAGATTAAAAGGCTGCCAAAAAAGGGCTAAGAGCCGTATGAATATTTTGTTCATCTACTGACCACGAGAAAAACCAGACAACAAGAAACGATTTGAAGAAGTACCCAGAAAGAAAGAAAAAAAGAAAGAAAAACTGTTGGTGAAACACGACACCAGGAGAAAAGAAAGAGAGAGAGAGAGAGACATATTAAATATAAAAAGGCGATAAAAGAAAAGGAGAGAGAGAAGGCAAAAAAGCTTTCTTTTTAATGTTGTTTTACTTTTTGCTTACCCCATTCCTAATGCACACAAAAAACATTAAAAAAAAGTTTTTTGCACACATCATCACAAGAAAATTCTAGGTGAATTGTCCCCAAATTGTAAAAATATAAACATTTTTATTTTTGTCACTAAGACTATTTTACTTCGCATACATGTGTGACAATATTGGTCTGTGGCGTGGTACATGAAGGGTTAAACAAAAAGTTGACCAGCCAAATATAATTGCCGAGAAGTGGAAAATTGAAATTCTGGGAAAAGAACTTTTGACAATGGCCAGAAATGAGATTTGGAAGATGTTGACAGGTAATGGGGGTGGTTAAGTTGGTTACAAGTACAATCGGAAATAGAGGAAGACAAATATGTTGTTTAAGAAATGAGTGATATCATGAAACAATTCCCAAGCCTGAAAAAATAAAATGAAAATTAGAAATTTGACAATCATGGAAGATAACCCATGACCAGTGACTCGCACCTGATCGCAGTGACATCGAGATACCCCAGTTAAAAGGATGGACCTCAGAGGCGAATAAGTACAAACGGAAATTGAGGAAGAAAAAAATTGTTGAAAGGCGAACAAAGGAATCTTGTTGATGATAGGAAGGCTATCTGGCAATTAGTGAAAACACCGCGACTAAAGAGGTGAGGTAATTTTCCGGAATTACTTATCGGTGCTGAAAAAGGAATCATCAATTAGTCTGGGATGAAGACCAGCCCTTCCTCCCACGCAGGTTGAAACCCGTTCCATCAAAAAAGTGACAGGCGAGCATATTTGGGCATAAGGGGAGGAATCTCCAGCTTGACGTCATAAGCAGTAAAATGAGAGAAACTGTGCTGGTAGGAGGAGAGCTATCCTCCTGTATTCCTCATCACGAGTGCAGTGAGAGGAGCGACTTAATGGAAGAAGTGAAATATCTGATGACGAGAATTGAAACAAAGACATAACGGATGTCTGATGAGTTAAAAATTACGTTATTGAGATCACCCCTGCCTCAGTCAGAACCTACCCCAGAATATTAGCAATTATTATATAAACAAGCTGATTTTTTAACTCAGCAGTTGGTGGCAGTGAGCGAAGCAGTTGGGACCAGACGAAGTAGACGAAGGCAGGGACCAACAGATTGGAATTGTGCTTCGCGCTGCCAGCTCATATCACCATTCCGCCGCTAGAAGAAGACTTAACCCTCATTAGACCGACGCCTTAGACCATTATAAGTCACACCCGCAGATTTTGTTACCATCTGTAAACTTGAAGATTATAAAACCTTTTTATTATTAACTACTGCAGGAATCGGAGTTGTATTTTTTTTTGTTCTACAATATATGCCCTTCGGTTTTCAGTTTTCGGCTGCCAGCAACCCCTCTTCCTTTCAGACGTGATCGTCGGCCTTTCCATATAAAGAATCACAAGGGGACTAGAGTTTCATGTGTGTACTATCAATAAAAGTGCCTATACGAAAAAAGTCTGGAAACTTATTTAATGATCCTCGTACTTTTCACTGCTATAACCTTTATGGTCTGATGCTTTCGCTCCACGATACCATTTCCACCTTTCCTGTATGCAGTCCTGAAATATCTTCAATATTCTACTTATTTAACCTGTTTTGGAGGAATTATGATTGAAACACCATATCCATCATAACCTCTTCTTGTTCAAGAAATACTCCAAGCTCATCCATAACTACAGCCACTGTCACTGTCATTTCCACTCACTACTCTTTCCATACTGCAAGCCATCTAGGTCCACAATCAGCCATTGTTATGTATGTCCCTCGACAATATGGAATTATGTTGATGGCCAATCTTGTTCCGTTCTCTCCAGTTCCACTTTTATCAGAGGAAGGGAGGTTGTGTTCACTGGGATCAAGATCAAGCAACTGGCTATCTAACACAGCTTTTGACCACCCTTCTGACCTCCTCTCTTTTGGCTTATGAGGCTACTTTCCATATCAGATACAATGTTCTATCCCCTCGCACATGGTGCATATAGAGTGATTCCTTCAGTTCAGTTCACAATAATTGTTTTATCATCTCCCTTTATTTCATAGCTTATATCTCTTACAATCCTTTTTATATAGTTGCATACAAAAAAAAACATCCAGCAATATTATAGTGCCTCAGCAGCTTAACACAGATCAAGAATAATTCTTGTCAACTCATATTTTTTTTGGCACTTTATTCCCTCTTTTAAACCTCAGTTTACCTGATTTTACCTTTCCAATCGGGGCCCCAAAACTGCCCCTTCATTTAATAACTCGTGTGGCTTTGCAATTAGTCCAATTTTTTAAATTTAGATGGTTAACCACCTCTTCCACTGACACTTTAATCACATCTATCTTATGTACTTCTTCTACGAACAGCTTGGTTACTGACACTGGATCAATTTCTCTTCTTACTCTTGTGGAAGGGACGCAGGTCAATAGTTGACAAAGGATTCAGTGTGATGGCCAAAAGTTCGAAATGGACAATGCTGCGAAAATGTATCAATCTTTCTTAGAAAAAGGCATAGGTGGAGGCAACTAAATTACTCAGTTTTATTTAGTTTCTATTTTCTTTTAGGGGTTTTACGTTTATCCCCCCTCCATCTACTTTATTATTGTAAATGTCATTTGTTCATTGTTTTGTATTTTAAGTAGGGAAGACCATAGAGAGCCTGAAGGTATTTTGGTGTAAGTAGGTTGCAAAGTATTGCATGACTGTATTTATCAAGAACAAACGATCAATGAATGAAGCTAGGTAAGATAAGCCAAAGTCAATTCAATGATAATCACTCACCTCTTTTTTTTTCTTGTGTAACGACAGATAGGCTGACAAACATAGTTCCACCTTTACTTTTTCATTGTTTCCTCACATACATCAATCATGTCACGACCAGTATGGCATGCCACTCAGTCATTCAATTCCCCAAGTCTAGCACTGGCCTGACTTGGCTTTTGGTAGCTTGGATTTTACCTCCTTCTCAAACTGCTCTTTCTTCTTCTTTCAGAGGGTTCCTTGTTTTGGGGGGATTTTGTTTTAGTACTGTGAGCTCTCCCATCCAACTCCACTTCCTTCCATCAAACTTGGCTTTAAAATCTTTAATTTTGAAATAGTTCAATGTTTGGGCACCTGCAGCATAATGCATCTTCCCAAACTTAACTTTGCCATAGCATACCTTCTAAATTATTGATTATATCAATTCCAATAACAATATCTATAGCATTGATGATTTAGTCAACGAGTGCCTCTATATTCATCAATACACCTTGTATTTGCACTTCAATATGTCTGGCTCCTCTACACTGAAATAGCTTGTAGTCTACAAAGAGCAAAGTAAGTTGTGTGATGTTTACACGCATTTCTTCCATTCATCTTTCTTTTATCTTCTGTCCTTCAGTTGTTGATTGCTTCTGTCAATATGCTTCCTCGACGCTTGGCTTAAAATGATCACTAACCGATTCTGTCACTCTTGCTACCCACAATTCTTTACCCCACCAACCTTCCACTATAACTCCAGGTAAGGCAGGTAATATCCAGTGTAAATTATCTAGAACTTTCTTTTCTTTCATTCAACCCATGTATTTATATAAAATAAAATTTGCAAATCACCCTCTCTTGCTCAAATAGCTCCTACTATTTTTTTCATTTTGCAGAATTTCCACCTTTTAAAAACATTGGCTCAAAAAAAAAAAAAAAAAAAAAAAACACTCACAACTTATTTTTTAACATCTTAAAGAAATGTAATATACAGCTTAATCTACCTAAGCTTGTGATCGTCATTTTTGTTGGAGGTACAAAAAAAACCCAAACTCCTTGAGTTCTTGGTTGTTAAGTTTTCATTATATTTATTACTTTGGTTAGACAGAAAAAAAAATTTGGGTGAAGGATAAAGTATCTTCTTCAGTCATCTTACCATCTTGGATCTCATCTGCTAACTGGCACAATTCTCTGTGGGTGTTTGAGGATAGCTTCTCTTCATCTAAATTCTCATACTAAATTAGCCTGCATGGTCAGCAGCTGGTCTCTCTCTCTCTCTCTCTCTCTCTCTCTCCTTTTCAAACTAAAGGAAAGAAAAATGTTTTCCCACAATTTTAATTCTCTCTTTAAAACTTTTAATTTTCCAGGTCTTAATTAAAAAAAGTTCATTTGTGTAACTTACAAAGGTAGTTTTTTGCCTAGAGGTTAAGGAAGTGCACAGTTAAACAATAATTACGTATTCCTATCCAATAAAAATAATCAGCAAACAGATCTATTTGATCTTTAGATGGGACCTTAATAGGTACCAACATTCCAGCTCAGAGTGGTCCTGGCTGTAATGACAATTAAAGGATATCCCACACCACCTTTTGAGGGGGTAGGCCTTACCCCTCTGCAAAGGATACAGTCAGTATATTGTAAGCCCCACTGACAAGGTGTTTTGGATATTTATTTTTGACAAACAAAAGTGAATGAAGGTATCTTAAAGTATGTGGGAGTCTACTTACAATATGCATCTTTATGCAAATAAAAAAGAAGTAAAAAAAAATATCTTTCATCCTGAAAACATTCTATTTTAAAGTATAATATGCCATTTTAATGAAGCCACATTTATATCAAATAAAAATGATCACATACCGACAGTTGTCATTTACAAAACTGAGTGTAACGTTAGGAAACAAATTCCCCTCCCCAAAACTTTGAGGTTTGCTATTTGTCACTGCCTCCCAACAGACAGCACTTGACATAATGTCAATGACCCGAAGGTCGATTATAGTGGAGTTAGGGGAGGGGAAGGTTGGGAACGAGCCTTAGCTCAGGCCCTGTTGAACTATGATGCAGCTCACGGTGGCCCTGCCGAAGCCCAGAGCCTTACGGCATGGTCTTTCATAAGTTGAGAGCTCAATAAAAGTTTATCAAAGATCTATGCGTCTTATCAGTAAAATGTAAAGGTAAGTTGCTTGCTAATTTCGAGAATGAATGAAGGAAAAAGTCTGATTTTAGCTTTAATTTTTGGACTGATTCCTGGAGGCACTGTAAAACCAGGTCAACCCGTGGCAAAGGCGGAGTAAGCCCCTGACACTTCGCCTTGTTTCAAAAATCAGTTCAATATCGTAATCCTCATATCGGGGACGTATCAGATATGAAGCTGATAAGAACAGATACTACACTTTGATCTTAGCCCGCGATATTTGTGGCTGCCTCCCACCAGACAGGACTTGGCACAAGGTCAAAAGCCTGAAGACCGATTAAAGTGGGGATAAAGAGGAGAGGAAGGTCGGGAACGGGCCGAGACTCAAAACCCACTAAGTGCAATGTGGGTCAAATGAGTCAATCAGTATCACGGACCTAAATCTAGATTCGGGCACGTATGCCAGAATATAGCTTGAACTAGACCGTGAGGTCAAGTGCTATACAAGGGGTGCATAGGAGTCAAAAAAGCAGCTCGCCCACCCGAAAGTGGACCAACCAAAACTGGGGGCCTTTCGGCCTCGAATCTGCCATTGATCGATCTCACATCCGGTACGAAGGCCAGACGGCCCAGCCAAAAGGCCGAGAAGCGGATAATTTTTTACTCGTTAAGGTCTTTTTTTTTTTTTTTTTTATAGGTATGCATTTTTAGAAAAACTTACGATCAACACAAAAACGTAATAACAAAAATCTACAACAATAAATTTTAACAACAATTCATCTAAAAGATTTTTGAAAAAACTTTAATCAAGTTTTTTTTAAAACAATTGATCCTAACATTAAAAAAAATACTTTAAAATAAACAAAGTTTCGTGTTTGCTGCGTATTGTACATATCATCATCATCATGTCGTGCTGGCAGCACGGATATCCCTGACCCTCTCTCGCCACTTTTCCCTATCGTTCATCGCCTCTGGCAGGTCTTCTGGACTATATCCCGTATCCTCACATAGTTGCTGAATGTATGTTCGTGCTGGTCGTCCTGCTTTTGCTTGGCCATATGTGGGGGTCCATAAGATTACATCACTTATGAGTTCGTCCCTGCTTCTCCAGCAGTGTCCTGCATGTCTGGTTCGTCTAACTTGAATAGTTTTTGTGATAGGAGGCAGGTGACTGTACAGATGGTGTCTTGAGGGGTGTTGCCGCCAGGATTTGTTCAAGATTGCTCGCAGCATTCTTGTGTAATTGCCGTCTAGCTTCTTCTCCAGCCGTTTTGTTAGAGTCCATGTAGTGCATCCATATAGCAGTATCGACGCTACCGCTGCCTGGAAGAAACTACGTTTCATTTTATCGGTTAAGTCTGATTTCAATATAATCGATAGCCTATTGATAGCTGTTCATGCCTTCGTTAACCTCGTGTCGATGTCTTTTCGGTTGATTCGACGCTGCTTCTAGGGAAGTGAATTTGTCTACTAGTTTAAGAGGAGTTCCGTGTAGAGTGGAGATGTCACCCGTTTGATTATAGTACATATATTCTGTTTTGTGTGCATTGACATAGATGCCTATGCCTGCGGTTGCTCGTTCCAAACTATGCAGTAATGTTTCGGCTTGGTTGGGTGTATTTGCCAGTAATGCTATGTCATCGGCGTAGTCGGCGTCGGTAATTGTTTTTGCGGGATATCTTCTACTTCTTTTCTTTGTCAGCTCGAAGCCGTTCTCTCTGATTTTATCAATCGATGTTCTAAGTATGTAGTCTAGACAAACAATAAAGAGCTATGGAGCTCACGTGTCCCCTTGTAGTACTCCTGCCACAATGTCGAAGTATTCTGTTTCTCCATCCGGTGATCGTACTTTTACTATAGTGTTTCTATAGAGAATCGTTATTGCTGCGACGGTTTCTTTAGGTAGGCCGTATGCTAGTAGGATTTGTTCCATCTTTCCTCTGTGAATGGAATCGAAGGACTTGGTAAAGTCGACAAATAGTAATGTCGCTTGTAGGTTTTTTGCCCGTACACCTTCAAGGATTCTACGGATGGTTAATATTTGTGAGGTCGTAGATCTATTTCTTCGGAAGCCATTTTGGTTTTTCCTAAGGATGTTGTCTATTTTGGGTTCTATGCGGTTTCGTAGTAGGGCATTGTAGATGTTTGCTGCTATGGATGTAAGTGTTATGCCTCGGTAGTTTTTGGCTAATCCGAGGTCACCCTTTTTAGGGAAGGGAAGGATACATCCCTTCATCCATCTATCTATCGGATTTTGATTATATACTGCGTTGCATTGTCTGAGGAGTATGTCGTCGAATTGTCTAGTCTTCCATACTTTTGGGGGAATCTCGTCCAGCCCTGCAGCTTTCCTATTTTTAATTTTTCTGAGAACCGAGTCGAGTTCTTCTTATGTGAACGGTCCAAGTTTAATGTCCAATTGCTTACTAATTATTCTGGTGATTGGCTCATGTGTTACTTTCGGTGGGTTTCCTAGTAGGTTTTCGAAGTGTTGTTTCCACAGTTTTATTCTTTCCTGTTGGTTTGCAGCTTTCAGTTTTGCTTTGGCTGTGCTCTTTCTTCTACTCTCTTCGTTTATTGTTTGCCAGGCTATCCTAGATTGTCTATATTCTATCGAGTCTCTAATCTTATCAATCTGATTTTGAATGTATTCTGTCTGTTCCTTTATATATATGCCTGTTAATTGATATTGTGCCGTTTTTAGTTTTCGGGCATTTGTGTTTGTTAGCATTTAAAATCGTCCCAGCCAAAAATGCTGCAGCATTACAAGTCTTGATATTCAGTTATCAAAACAACAAATCAATCGGAGTCAAATGTTCATGTTCAAATAATTGATGGATAAATTACTGTCAAAATATTTATCTAAAAAGGATTATTTTTCTGGTTTATTCCACCTTCCAACTCAAGAAAAAAAAGGGTCAAAGTTTGAATTTTGTTTTGTTTCCTTGATTTCATTTCTGGTTGGATTATTGATGAAAGTAATCCAGTCAAGTAATCAAAGATTAATAAATAAGATATTTCTTATTAAAATCAAACACTAACTTGTACTTTAAATTAAAATTTGGATTTTATTAAAAACATTAAAATTCGGATTTTATTAAAAATTTTGGTTGAATTTTCGAGATGATAAAATATGCTGAAAATAAAAACTGTTCTGTGAATCAATTCCCCGTGTTAAATATAAATTACAATTTATTTAAAGATCGGAAAATCGGACAATTAAAAGGATCAAACTTTTTTCTTACTCGAACGTTATTTTTTTTTAATGCAAAACGTGATTAAGATTGTAGCAGCAGCCAGTAGATAATAATAATAATAATAATAATAATAATAATAATAATAATAATAATACTTCAAATGTACCTTAAAACGTGCAATGACGAGCCCTTAAAAGAAAGGTAGTACCGACCCTCCACCCACCACCGACCGTGATATAGAGGAGTGGAATTAGCTTAAATGCTAGTAAGATTAGAAATAATTCTCGCGAGCATTTGTTAAAATGGAAGGCAGTCATCCGTTTCCAAAGCTTCAAAGAGGTTAGTTTATTTATTCTACTAAACTGTTCACGAAATTTTTATTAAATGTAAATATAGGACTAACATGTGATAGTAACAAGTTTCAGAACACTGTTTAAAAAAAAATCCAACCGAAACAAAGTAGGAACAAAAATAGAACTCATTAACAATATGATAGCCTTGTACTTTAACGAAGTTAAAACTTATTGGGAAAGGCTTGGGTGTCTTTTTTTTGTGGCTCGCTTTTATGTACAGCTATCATAGCTGTTCCTGGTCACATCTGTGTCAGATGCGCAGATCATAAACAACTCTTGGGTCTGGTATAGCCACATTATACCACCCATGATAAAAATGTCAAATCACAATTTTACACAACGTGGGACACAGGTAGTAAGCCTGGGTGTCATGATCGGCAGGTGCTCTCCTGGTAGCCAACATGGGAGACCCGATCGTCATCCTACGAATGTTGGCTATTCTTTTTTCAGATACATAAACGACGACGTCACAAACCACTACGAACAGAGACCTAAACGCAGAACATGGACTAGGGAAGAGAATCAGCTTGTGCTAGAATGCTATTTTAGGAGCAACCCTTCACAAAGAGGATACAGGAAAAGAATGATGGAGATGTGGCAAGAATGTTCGACATTTCAGACAACTAGCCAAAGGTTAGCCGATCAAGTTAGGACGATAATGGAGAAGGGTTGGTTTTCTGACGAAGAATTACTAGAAATCCCATCAAAAAATACTGAAACAAAACTATAACACAGTGACAGACACACCAAGTGGGGTCAAACAAAAACAATCCAACAAAAAAGAACCGCAAACCTCGGCAAATGAAAACACTACACTCCCAAACGATATACTACCAAACAACCAAGAAGAAACAGTATCACAAGAACAAAAGGCAAACCTAGAAAATGTAAAGAGAATCATGAATATTGAAAAGACTATTCTACCTTCATTGAGAAATATAAAATGGAAAACACTTAAGATAGAAATGAATAAAATAAATCACATACTACCTTACATACCGACAAACAATATAACCGCGTTAAATGAACTAATCTATGCAAGAGCAAAATTAGTCTGCGAGAAAATTGGGATCCCCTCAAAAAGCACGAAGAAAAAGTCAAAACCGGGATGGGAAATTAGACTGGAAACGCAAATAAAAAACTACGAAAACAAGCCCGACTGATAAGGAAGAGCGGGACTTAAATAAGCGGAAAGAAGGAACAGGTAACATGGGAAAAAATAACTAGAAATAAACCAGTAAGTACTGGCCAAAGACGGAAGACTAAAAAGATATAGACAAAGGGTAAAACAATACAGACAAAACAGGATATTCCAAAACAACGAAAGAAAATTCTATCAATAATTAGGAGAGAATTACACGAAAACATACCAACAACCAAATATAAAAGAAACCGAACGATTTTGGACTAAAATATGACAACCAAAGAAACATAACAAAAACGCTGAATGGATAAACAATATCACAAGAGAACTAGTGGGACTTGAAGAAGGCCCCAAAATGGAAGTACACATCGACTTACTCAGAACAACACTAAAAAGAATATAAAACTGGAAAGCGCCAGGCCATGATGGATTACATGGATTCTGGTTCAAGAAATTCACCTCAATTCACGACAGACTAGCACTAGAAATAAACAGATACTTACAAGAAACGCAAGTACCTGAATGGATGACCAAAGGAAAGACTACATTAATCTAAAAGGACCCTGGCAAAGGAACAGCTCCAAACAATTACAGACTCATAACCTGCCTACCAATAATGTGGAAAATATTAACAGCACAAATAAGGGAAAAAATCTACGACTCGCTAACAAGCCGCGGATTGTTCCCTGACGAACAGAAAGGATGCCGCGAAGGATCCAGTAAAACATCTGAATTATTCTACATAGATCAACATATCCTAAATGAGAGCAAGACAAGACGGAAAAATCTAGCTATGGGCTGGATTGACTACAAGAAGGCATATGATATGCTCCCACAAAGCTGGATACTACACTCTCTCAAAATGTACAAAATATCACATGAAGTCATAAACTTCATCGAACAGACCATGAGAACCTGGAGAGTGGAGCTGACAGCAGGAGGAAGAAGCATAGCTGAAACAAAGAACCAAAGAGGCATTTTCCAAGGAGATGCACTATTGCCCTTACTATTCATAATAGCCATGATGGCACTGAACCACATTCTCAGAAAATGTGCAGCCGGATACACACTCAGCAGATCGCAAGAGAAGATCAACCCCCTAATGCACATGGATGACATTAAATTATTCGAAAAAAATGAGAAGGAACTTGAATATACTGTCAGGACAAAACAGTAAATGTAGGCTATGCAGTGACAGAGACGAAACGATCAATCACATAATAAGCGAATGCAGCAAATTAGCACAGAAGGAATACAAGGCGAGACAAAACTGTGTCAGCAATGTGATCCACTGAGAAATATGCAGGAAATTTCAATTTGACCATACACACAAATAGTATATGCACAACCCAGCACTTATCCTAGAAAATGACTCGTATATACTCCTATGGGACTTTAACATACAAACGGATCACCTAATCCCAGCCAGAAGATCAGACCTCAAAATAATCAACAACAAAAAAAGAGAATTTGCAAAATTATCGATTTTGCTGTCCCGGTGGACCACAGAATAAATCTGAAGGAAAGTGAAAAGAAGAATAAGTACCTCGACCTTGCTAGAGAATTGAAAAAGCTGTGGAACATGAAAGTAACGATTGTGCCAATTGTGACTGGTGCCTTAGGCACAATAACGAAAGGATTATTAAAAGGCCTAGAGGACTTGGAAGTTGGCGGACGGGTAGAGACTATCCAAATGGTAGCATTGCTATGAACAGCCAGAATACTGAGACGAGTCCTGGAGACTTGAGGAGACTTGCTGTCACTCAAACTCCAGTGAAAAACCATCAGCTAACACTGATGTGAAAAACTCTAGAGGAGTAAATAATAATAATCATAATAGTTGTTGTTGTTAGCTATTCCGATTAGCTCGCTCAACTTCGCCACGGTTTCCTCGTCCGTTCACTTGGTCCACAGTTGTAAGACACGACTCAGTCTTAGTCGCTAGCTTGCCCAACTTCGACCACGACGCTCCAGCATTGCAGCATCCAGTCCACGTACCACGCGCTGTACGGACTGCCCTAGCATTGCAACAACTAGCCCTCGTACTTCTCACTGTATGGGCTAGCAACCAGATCGACACATCCCCGGTTAACCCAAAGTACTGTCAAAACTGGGATATCGATTTACCAACTACGACCGACATCAGCAACCCACAACAATCGTCCAGGTGTATTCACCGACTCGACCAACACCAGCTTCCCGCAACGATCATCCGGCTGCACTTCAACAACTCGACCGACCTCAGATTCCCGCAACGATCACCCACCTACATCGGCTAACAGCACCGATCATCTTGCCGCTTCCTTCAATTCGACTATACCAGCTGCCGACATCTCCCATCTAGCTGAAGACAAATACAACTGTCACAGACTTTACACACGCGCTTATAAACACGACAATAAATTGTCATCTTTGTTATATTTGTTACCTCGCCTTTGTTTCCTTCATTGTCTTTTGCTGTCATTATTCGCACGCTTAAACTTAAATCATTTGCGGGGTCGATATGCTTATCGGCTCCGCAACAGGCCCTTTTACTTTAAACAACAGCCTTATGCTCATCTGATAAAGAAGTTTTCAGCTTAAACACACCTTTAAAAAAAGAAAAAAAAAACTTATCAGAATTTCAGAGTTTTATTACAATTCATGACTGTAAGATGATTTCGTCATCATCTTGTCGTGCCACCAACACAGATATCCCTGACCATCTTTCGCTACTCCTCCCTATCGTTCATCGCTTCTGGCAGGTCCTCGGGGATACATCCCGTATCCTCACAGAGCTGCTGTATTGTAGCAGCAAGAAAATTTGCATTCTTGTTTGGCGCTCAATTTAATTCGGCCGTTAAGGTCTACGCATAATTTCACCCAATCAAGATGACTTATCCTAAGCCAGTTCTCTTTTCCGGGCAGCAGAAATTGGGGAAGCTGCCAAACACAACCTCTTCGCAGAACGACTTCGTCCTGTACGGACGGATTACAGTCTGCTCTCCAATAGCAGCAGCAGCAACATGGCACCACGAGGGACGCAGTCTAATTCATTGGACCCCCTGTCTATTTTCAATAGACCAAGGGCTCCCAGTTGAATATGGATTAGATACATTCAACACGCCACACTCAGGAACAACTTTACGTCACCCCCAAAATTGGCTATGTTGATTGCGATGCCTTATCCTGCTCCGGTACCTAGCTCTTACTTCACTTCTGGGCAACATTTTCTGAGACTACACGCTTCTCCCCGAAATAACCAGAAACACAAAATCACGATGACTTCAAAGTTTATTTCCTCTAACAGCAAACGTGGCTTTTGCGCCATACGGCGAACATAATTCCCTCGCACGTCCAACAATGCCTAAAAATAACTACACTTTTCGCACAGGCATTCAGCTGCAAAATACTTTCTCTACTCTCTCATAACTTCATTTCATTCTTTACTTCTTTCCTTTCCCACGAGGCTTGCAGCACAAACACAAACTCTATATTCCAGGCTGCCATTAAAATTATTCATAAAAACATTTTGACTTCGTACTTTTCTCTCCTTTATTTACCTTTTACCCTTAGCGAGGAAGTAACGTAACACCAACACATATACTAAACAACAAATATTTCCCGCTAAAGTATGGAGGTTCGAGCTGGTCGCCCTGTTTTTGCCTGGCCATATGTGGGGTTCTATTGTTGATCCAACAATGGCCAGTGTCAAACTGAGAAAATCATGGCTTCTGCGAATAGACTCCGCGCATAGTCTATGCATAATCCCCAGAAAATTCCCAGTTATAAAAAAGTGTTTATTTTTCAACCAATCATATTTTTTTCCACAAGTACTATTTTCTGGAGCCGGTATTTGAAGTAGGGAACATATAAATAAGCCAAGCAGAGGTCACACGCCAGTTGAATCGTCGGCCGGCCGAAAAGCGTCACCGTCAGACCAGATCAAAGCAACTGCTGGTCGCCGAACAGACAACCCCCGTCAGCCGGCCAGATATTTCATCCGCTTGTTTATTTTATTTATTCAATCAACAAAATAAACTAAATCTTCTCGTCAGTCTAATTTCTTTTTGCAACCACACGCTTGTATATAACAATATTGATGAGTTCCAAAAACTTTAATGACTGCTCGAAAGATGAACCTGTACTGTGAGTCGTATAAATGGAAGAAAGTAGTTGTTGATGTCAGAGTAGGGATTAAGCATCAAATTTGAAACCTCGTGGGCCAATTTGTCGAGAAGGAATGAATAAATGATAAAGGAATGATTTCCTAGAAAACAATGGTCCAAAAATGGGACGCGCTCTCCTCATGTTGATGTTGTCTGGTCTGCTGCTAAAGAGAGAGAGAGAGAGAGAGAGAGAGAGAGAGAGAGAGAGAGAGAGAGAGAGAGAGAGAGCGTTTTCACAGCCTTTTATATTGCCCGGGAAAATCATCCGAGCAGAATGGCATAATCCATAATTTGAAATTCTTTCTTTCAGCTACAGATCTAAATAAGTGAAATTGAGTCATTCGAAGTTGGTTTGTTGTTTGTTTGTTTTTAACACACTTTCAAGAGGGAGATCGAACAATGGCCAAATTCATTATTACTTATGTGACGGCCAGTGGCCACGGTAGGGTTAAAATGTAGGAAACCAAGGACTATTATGAGGACCGGAAGTAAGGCAGGCGATTGGTGGGTTTTCGAGCCCTAGCAACAGTAAGAAATGTAGCATATGTAAGAAAGATACATATATAAAGAAAAGAAAAAAAAAACAACCACGCGTCATATTGTTTTTCCGATTCGGAACTCTTCAAGCGTTCATTTATATCACGTCGCCCTCTCGACCCTCGACACATCCTCATTCGTCCGTATCTCGAAAAATTAAACCTATACGCAAGCTTTATACTTAACTAGTTATATGGGCTTTCAAAGCTATCAATAAATTATAACTAGTTACAGAGAATATTTAGAGCTTGGGTGGTACGGTAATGTCGACGGTGATTCTCCCCGTCTTTCCAGGATAATGTAACCTCGGAAAAAAGATACAGTAACCGTCTCATGGGACTTCGTCCCGGGAATTTTTGGATTTTAAAAAATTCAAAAGAATTAAAAATACGTGTGAGAAATCTCCAGGCTTCTAGACAACGAACAAATCACACAGAGGGGTCTCGTTAGCCACAAAAAAATCCATAAAATTAAACGAGAATGGACGGAATAGAGGACTTCCTGAGAGAACCGGCGTTGGAGAAATTGGAAACGATGAGGAAGAGTTCACTGCTAGAAATAGGTGAAAAACTTGAACTGGAAACCAGAAAAGCGATGAGGAAAGAAAAATTAGTTAGAATCATCTCAGAGCACATAGTGGACGAACAAATATTTAAAGCGGATATACTGGACAGGTTACCGACTGAATCGACCAACCTCACAGCAGAACAGATTGAACTAGAGAAATATAAGCTACAAACCAGACTAGCACTGGAAAAAGTGAAAATGGAGCAAGAAATTAGGTTACGGGAAATTAGGCTAACAGAAATAGGCCAAGAACCAGACTGCAAAGGATTTGACTTGGCGAAACAAATCAGGCTAGTGCCAAAATTTGTTGAAGCGAATATAGGTGAGTATTTTCCTCACTTCGAAATAACTGCAACGAACATGAAATGGCCACAAGAAATTTGGGCTATGCTCTTACAGACCGTCCTTACAGGAAAGGCACAAAAAGCATATACCACTTTGTCAACAGAAGACTGTACAAACTACGATACAGTCAAAAAGACAATATTACAAAGCTTCCAATTGGTGCCGGAGGCATATAGTCAGAAGTTCCGAAACCAAAGAAAAAGCGAGAACCAGTCGTTCATGGAATTTGTCAAGGAAAAAGAGCGGCTAATGAACAAGTGGTATGCTGCGAAAAGGATCGGAGAGGATGTGGAAAAGTTGAAGCAACTCATCTTATTAGAGGACATGAGAATCTACCTAAATGAAAGGAAGATAAACACAGGCAGCGAACTAGCGATGCTAGCGGATGAATACCTGATAACACGTAAAAGAAAGAGAAGCAAGCCTAACATGGAAGGTCGGGTGAGCAGACCACCAGAACCTTTCATAAGGAAAGATAGCCTGGTGAATACTCGGGTGATACCCCCAAAGAAGGGGAACCAGATCACATGTTTCAGATGTGGCCAGGCGGGTCACATAGCAATAAAATGCAAACTGGGACGCAGACCCGAAACGAATAAAGCTGTAGAATCTCAGCCACAGGGAATGGTTTCAACGACACTAGTTAATGAGATATATCGACCCTTCATAAGAAAGGGAAATATTAAAGACGGGGAAGGAAATAACACCCCTGTAACTATATTGAGAGACACTGGTGCGACCCAATCCTTAATACTAGAGAGAAAATTACCGCGAGGTCAACCGCTAGGATTTACAACGATTAAAGGAATAGAAGGAAAGGCTCTGAAAGTACTCCAGAGGAAAGTGAAATTGACGACAGGGGAAATTTGCTGAGAAATAATAGTTGGGGTAGTGAAGACTCTACCTATGAAAAAAATAGACCTCCTACTCGGAAATGAATCGAAAATCGAATTCGCACAAGAAGGCAAAAATTGTGAAAGCAAGGAGAAAGGCCAGAAGGCAAATCCATATAACCTACGCTGTAAAAAACAGGACTAAACGGGAGAAAATATTCCGATGGTAAATAAGACGTGGGAAGAACTGAAGCGAGCTCAAAAAAATGATGAAAGCTTAAGAAAGTTATATAAGCAAGTAGATAAAACCCATGGATAGCAAGCATGAACATCGATATTATATAGAGAATGGAATATTAAAACGAAGCTACCAGTCCACGAAGCAGAGAGGAGAAGGGAGAGAGAGGTACAATCAAATAGTCATGTCGACAGATCATCGAAAGGATCTCCTGCAATTAGCACATGAAGTCCCATTAGCAGGACATTTGGGGATTAATAAAACGTATGACAAATTAATACGGCACTTCTACTGGCCAGGCATCAAAACCAGCACGAAGAAATTTTGTAATTCGTGTGACACCTGTCAGAAGGCGGGAAAACCCAAACCAGGCATAGCTATAGCCCCATTCAAACCCATAACCATCAAAGAGAGACCGTTCGAGCGAGTAATAATGGACTGTGTAGGCCCTCTACCGAGAACGAAGTCGGGAAATCGATACTTATTGACAATAATGTGCGCAAGTTCTAGATTCCCAGAGGCCATCCCTCTACGAGCCATATCAATGAAAAAAGTAGTCTAATCAATGATAATTTTTTCGTAAAAGTAGGACTTCCTAAAGTTATCCAAACTGACAGAGGAACAAACTTCATGTCTAACTTATTTAAGAGAGTAATTGGACAGCTAGGAGCGAAGCATGTTACATCAAGCCCCTATGCAACTTTAAAAAGCATGTTAAGAGCTCACTGTACTGAGAGACAGAATGACTGGGATAAAGAATTACCGTTTGTACTCTTCGCTATCAGGGACTCTGTTCAAGAATCGTTGGGTTACAGCCCATTCGAGTTAGTCTACGGGTATGAGTTGAGAAATCCCCTGAAAATAGCAAAGGAACAGTGGGAAGACCCTAGAACAGAAACAATGGCAAATTATGTCGGAAATCTACAGAAGAGATTGGAATCTGCTAGAAAAACAGCAGAAAACCATATGAATAAATCTCAAGAGAAAATGCGAAGGAATTATGACCAGAGGTCTAAGGGCAGACAATTCTGCAAGGGCGAGAAAGTTGTGACCTTTTTACTAACAAGGAAATCTCCCTTCGACACGAAACAAGAATAGGAGGTTGCAAAACTGGTATATTACTTTACAGGAGTACGACTAAAAAATAAACTATGCGAAAGGAAAAGAAAACTGTAGAGCCGATACTCTATCAAGATGCCAAGAAGTTGACTGACCAAGCAAGGCTCAGTGCAATATTTGTATCGTTCAGCAAGAGCTGGTTTACTCAGAGAAGTAAACATTGATCCGTTCTGAAATCTAGAGGCTAGATTTAAAAGAAAAATAGACCCATTTTTCTTTTCTTTGATGTATGGGAATGTGGCGGCCAGTGGCCACGGTAGGGTTAAAATGTAGGAAACTAAGGACTTCTATGAGAACCGGAAGTAAGGCAGGCGATTGGCGGGTTTTCGAGCCCTAGCAACAGTGAAGGACCAACCGAGAAGGGGCAAAGGTCTTGACCCAGATAGGGAAAAGACATGCGATTGGTCGAGGCAGGGAGGACGTTTTACCGCCAAAAAGAACGAAAGCCAAAAAGTCAGTTCCGAGCTTCAACAAGGAGGAGAAAGGTCACCTTTTCACGTGGTCTGGTGGAAGGTGAAATTCTAGTCGCAGAATGGCCTAATAGAAGCCGTCAACCCCGTTGGGCAAGAAACTGAGGCTCAACGTAAAAGAAAAAAAATGGTGCCTTGCGACTCGTTAATAAGAAATTAACGAATATAAGAAAAAATAACAAAAGAAAGGAAAGGAAAAAGGTTATTTCAAATGATAGACGTAACCCAAATAAAGGACCGTATCCAGAATATCCAAAGAAAAATTTTTGAAGTTGTTCATTAGCAGCTAGTTTCGGCGGAAAACATATTTGTTTAAATTTGTATATCCACTTTAAAGACGAAGAGGAGAGACTTTTGTTCTTCGCTAAAAGAAGGGAAGGAAAGAAAAAAAAAGCAAACAAATATGGGAAAGAACGAGTAGGTTCCCTCCCTTTAATTGTAAACGAGACAAGAAGACCCGGGTATAATTTTAAGACGAGTTGAAAAAAGAAACAAAGAAAGAAAGAAAAAAAGGAGAACTTTGTCTTATTGGAAGGACAGAGCCAAACACTATTGGAAGCGACTTGCCCTCCACATTTCTGTATTTTTTTTGTATTTGTTTTGCTTTTTGTTTTTCTGTTGTTATAATTGTGCTTTCTTTAAAATAAAATATGTAAGAAAGATACATATACAAAGAAAAGAAAAAAAAAAAAACAACCACGCGTCATATTGTTTGTCCGGTTCGGAACTCTTCCCGCGTTCATTTATATCACATCGCCCTCTCGATCCTCGATACATCCTCATTCGTCCGTATCTCGAAAAATTAAACCTATACGCAAGCTTTATACTTAACTAGTTATATTTAGAGCTTGGGTGGTACGGTACTGTCGACGGTGATTCTCCCCGTCTTTTCAGGATAATGTAACCTCGGAAAAAAGATACAGTAACCGTCACACTTATCAAAGATCCAAAATTGATTATGATTGATGGTATTTTACTGGAGTTTTGGTGACAGCAAGTCTCCTCAAGTCTCCAGGACTCTTCTCAGTATTCTGAATGTCTTCAATAATGCAGTCGTTTGGATGGTCTCCGCTCGTCCGCCAATTTCCAAATCCTCCAGGCTCTTTAATGATCCTTCAGTCACTGTGCCAAAAGCACACATCACAATTGGTACAATCGTCACTTTCATGTTCCACAGCTTTTTCAATTCTCTAGCAAGGTCAAGGTACTTATGCTTCTTTGCATATTCTTTCAGTTTTATTCTGTAGTCACTCGGGAGAGCAAAGTCGACAATTTTACAAGTTCTCTTTTTTTGTTGTTGTTGATTATTATTAGGTATGGTCTTCTGTTCGAGATTTGGTGATCCATGTGTATGTCAAAGTCCTACGGGATTTTATGCGTGTCATTTTCTAGGACAGATGCTGGGTTGTGCATATACTATTTATTATTATTATTATTATTATTATTATTATTATTATTATTATACTCTGATTAAATACTATTTCTACGATTGATCACGCAGCGATTTCAGAAAACAATTCTCGTCATGATTTAAAAAAAACAACTTAATTTGTTGTTTTAAAAGTTTAGTTTATCAAAATTTCATCTAATATAAAAGATAACCTAATTTTAAAAATTAGAACCCTTTCACTTTAAACAACAGCCTTGGGCTCATCTGATAAAGACGTTTTCAGCTTAAATACACCTTAAAAAAAAGAAAAATATATCTGAGTTTCAGAGTTTTATTACTATTTATGACTGTAAGATGATTTCATCATCATCTTGATACAAATACGGATATCCCTAACCCTCTCTCACCTTTCCTCCCTATCGTTCATCGCTTCTGGCTGGTTCTCAGGGCTACACCCCGTATCCTCACAGAGCTGCTGTATGTGGGTTCGAGCTGGTCGCCCTGTTTTTGCTCGGCCATGTGATGGGGTCCATTGGAGAACATTACTTATAAGCTCGTCCCTGCTTCTCCAACAGTGTCCTGCATGTCTGGTTCGTCTAGCTTTGATAGTTTTCGTGATGGGAGGTAGGCGGCCGTACAGCTGCTGCTTTGTGGGGTGTTGCATCCAGCACTTGTTTAAAATTGCGCGCAGCATTCTTGTGTAGTTGTTATCAAGCTTTTTCTCCATCCGTTTAGTTAGCGGGAGAAACTAAATGAAGATTAAATTTATAACATTTAGTTTTCGTAATATTAATAAAAAGTACGTAGCGACGGATCAGCCACAAAGTTTATTTCAAGTAGAAAACACATCACTTTCGGATATTTTTTTACTAAGTTCATTTCTTAGGACTAATTTCTGAAATGGATTTAAAACAAAAGGGCAAATTGTTAGAATTTCCCTTGTTATGTTAAGAAAAGGAGGAAAACAAATGGGTGGACGAGAATATTGTTATAGTAAAATACATCAAATCTCTTCTGATTCACCTACTTAACTCTTCAAACACCTAACTACTAAAACACACAAAACACAGACCGACAGACATCGACACTGTAGAAGAAAATAACTGCTACCGGATGTTGACCCAACAACGGCCAGTCTCAAACTGAGAAAATCATAGCTTGTATATAAAACGCTTGTATATAACAATATTGATGAGTTAATGACTGCTCGAAAGATGAACCTGTACTGTGAGTCGTACAAATGGAAGAAAGCAAGAATTAAGCATCCAATTTGAAACCTCGTGGGCCAATTTGTTGAGAAGGACTAAATAAATGATAAAGGTATGATTTCCTAGAAAGCAATGGTCCAAAAATTGGATGCGCTCTCCTCATGTTGATGTTGTCTGGTCTGCTGCTAAAGTGAGAGAGAGAGAGAGAGAGAGAGAGAGAGAGAGAGAGAGAGAGAGAGCGTTTTCACAGCCTTTTATATTGCCCGGGAAAATCATCCGAGCAGAATGGCATAATCCATCCTCATTGGTCGAAAATATAGAATCGAAACCTCAATGCTCAGCTACAGATCTAAATAAGTGAAATTGAGTCATTCGAAGATCTGAATAAGTGAAATTGAGTCATTCGAAGTTGGTTTATTGTTGTTTGTTTTTTAACACACTTTCAAGAGGGAGATCGAACAATGGCCAAATTCATTATCACTCAATGTGCAAATTAATTGCAGCTTAAGTTTTTCTCGTGAGACTCATCAAAGGTCCAAAACTGATTTAAAAAAATAATCAATAAATTAATATGGCAATTGGTTAAATAAATGTCGATTCATTTGTTATGCGTATTCTTACTGTTTATGTAGAACTATTGCTTGACTAACATTAAATTGTGCTGATTGCATAGATATGATCCCGTGTCTGTGGTTATTTAATCTAAAATAAAACGGCTTTCCTGACTTTCCAACATTGTTTTTGGCAGCCCATTCTGTGGATCTTCAGAGGGGGATTTTATTTATATTTTAATTATTTCCAACGTTAAGAAACACAACATTTTAACGTAAGGAATAATTCAAACTATAAATAAAACCATCTTCTGAAGACCTTGTAAGTTTTTAATATATATATATATAAATCATTTAACCACTATGATAGGGCTAGGATTAATGTATAAAAACTACAACTTCCACCCCTAAAAAAAAGCAAATTAGAAAATTTCCCCTTTCACACAAGTATTTAAAAATAGAAAAAACCTTCCCCTTCTTAAGTAAAATATGGAATTTGAATAATTCGATCTGTCTTGTTTGGTTTGATTTGGTTTTATGGCATATCAACCATTGTAATGTCGAATCATGTTTATCCATATATATCAAATATATGTGATTTGTAAATATATTTTGTTGATAACATTTTTAAACGAGCCTGGGCACATTTTTTATTTTTCTTTGCACACAGTTAAATGATTTCAAGTATTGCTATGTTACAGTCACAATTTAATATCAGTCATTTGTCTATTCACATTTAAATAAATTATACATGGTATGCAAGAGATTAGTTTGTCACTAATTTCATTTTTAAATGAGTTAGAATTAATTTGTTTACACGCTAGTATTACTATTGTTTCTACACAGTTAAATGGTTTTAATTATTGCAGTCTAACACTTATAATTCTATTCAATTTTAAACATTTGTTGGCACACAGTTAAGTAGTTAAAAGTATTAGTATTTAACACTAATTATTCTCTACCCAGTTTGACTGGAGCTGAAGAATAGACTCCACCTCTGCAGAGAGGTAAAACAACCCTATGAGTGTCCTGATATGACAATAAACAATCTGAAGGTAAGATTCCAGCAATGCTAGGGCTTTGGGGAATACGGAGCACCCCTTAATTGCGATTGCTCCCAGGTTCACTCTGGCACGGAATGGTAGCACCTAATAAGGGCCCTATTTATGGGTTAAATAGAATTAACGACATACTAATGCTAAACTGAATTGTTTGACTAAACTGAATAGCTTGAAATAGAAATGTTTTTGACAATTAAATCGTACTTAAATTTAGACTGAGTGCTTATTCTAAACTGAATTATTTGAAATGGAACTGTTTTTAGATATTGAAACTGTACTTACACTAAACTGAATTGTTTAATATAGAACTGTTTTGAGATTTAACTGTAGAACTGCTTGACTAAACTGAATAGCTTAAAATAGAAATGTTTTTCACATTTAAACTGCGTACTTATGCTAAACTGAATTGTTTGGTGATTGTCGCTTAATGTATAAGCACAATAATTTTGATGCACTTGATCTGGTCTATTGTTCTTATGCTATTTGCAAATGTGACAATATTCTAATCCGGCACCTTGGATGGGTTAAGATGAGACAAATATCAAGACGTCTTACACTTGACTAGCCAAACACCAAAGATTGGACTGGTGATCTTGTTATCGGCAATGTGAATTTAGTAAGTGACTGGAAAATTGGACTACACGAATTTCAGAGAGCTGTGCTGAAGATTGATGTTAATTTTGAAATAAATGCATTGGAAAAATCAGAAGTGTCTCTGAGGAAGCCCAATCAAAGGCAGGTTGGTGCTAGTTTGCAGAAAATAATTGATTTAACAGAGAAGAAGAAAATATGACGGCACATGTAAATGATGTGTATGTTCTACATGAGACAGATTCACTCGCTGAATTAATAACCACAAGAGCCCCACCACATGATTGTATGGTTAAAATTGATAGGGAAATGGTTTACAAAGCAACTCTACTTAAAAAGTTGATAGCTTCAAACCCTTTATCTCAAGATCGACTTTGACGGATTCAGGGTCTAACAACATATCATGGCCTGCATGGCAAGATAGTTCTGAGGAATATTAGACAATATTGTATCTGTTTCTGATCCGATCATTATAAATTACAATGATGCACTCAGAGTGGGAAACCTTTGTAAAATAACGAGCAGTGAAAATAAAGTACAATTTTTGTCACAAGAGCAATTAGAGCAACCATATGGAATGCTCAATGTCCAAATTCTTCAAGTAAAAGAGTTGGATGATTTCTTTTTTTTTTTGTTTAATGGCATATCATCCTTTGCAGGTTATTTAATGCCAAACCCATTCTCCTAGACGAACAGAAGTAGTACTATTTAACCCATAGCTGGGAAGATAAGGGGGTTCGTACCTTTCCCAAGGGTATTTGCCCGAAAGTGAACGTAATAGCGTGACTGGAGTACGAAGTCGAGTACTACGATTCTGCAGTCCATCGCTGTAACCATTACACCACGAGGACACCCCTTCCTATTTTGGGATGGAACTTTCATAGGATCTCCCGTTAAACTAACAGGCATCAATTTCCTTACTACAGAAACCCAAATATCCATACCCCCACCGGAAAATATGTCTGTATTTCTTTTGGAAGGAGTTGGTGTTTGATATATTCCTTTCAACTTCTGAAGATAAGACTGATAGAGAAAAAGTACCAAGTCAAGAGGAATATATTGCTTTCACAAATGCAGCTTCATATTGCATATCACATTGTTAGTGAGGTAATAAATGTTGCAAGAAAAATGAACATGTGGATTTTATGGAGGAGATGGGTGTGTAATATCGCAAAAACAAACATTCCATAAGGGTAATAAGAAATATTGTTCACTCCAAAGTCCATGCCGATACTTTTATCCATATAAAGGTATTCCTACCAAGGCAATAAAAAAATCCACGTATGAACAAAATAATTGTGTACCTTTTATGTAACTTGTATACAGGGGCCCGACAATATTTTTCGGACGCTTTAGTATTCGACTTTCCGAGTACCATAGAGTGGCGAAATTCCTTCAATAGAATAGCATAAACATATAAAGACAATACCTGTAATAAAAATGGAAGAAAATCGATTAGGTAAGGAAAAATATTTAATTTTCATCATTTTTTACAAAACACGCGTGACATTATTTTTCGGACATCGTTGAAAAACTGTTAATAGTCTGTAATATCACCTTTCTTCTCAATAACTTTTATCAATCTCTCTTCACAATGATCAAACATACGCACAATAATATCTCTACGTGTTTCTATTAGTTGTCTTTTTTGCTCCAAGTATTCGTTCCCATAGTTGAGCCTCTTTCGTTATTTCAGGTCCATCATAGACAAGTTGCGCAAGCATTTCCCAAACATTTTCTATTAAATTTACATCTGGGCTTCTTGCAGGCCATTCCAAAGTAGTCATATTCACTTTAGCCATCCATTCTTTCATGAGTTTTGACATATGGATGCTGCAATTGTCTAGGTGTAGAATGAAATCATTCCCCATCTCTCTTCTTATCCTTGGTAGGGCTTTCTCGTCCAGCAACTGTTTGTAGCTTTCGCTGTTCTGTCGTCTTTTCAGCTACTCCAACCATATATTTCCATTAGCAAAGTTCATAACCCAAACCATAAGTCCTCCTCCTCCCATCTGTCGTTTGTTCAGTACAACAGGATCACCTCTTCTCGACCAAGTACACCATCCATCAGGCCCATCAAACTTGAAACGCTTCTCATCAGTAAATATAACCTTCTTAAAGTGAACATGCTTTGTTAACCACCTTTTAGCACACTCCAGTCTTGCTCCTTTGTGTTTCTTTGTTGGTGTAATTTTTTTCTTAGCCTTTGCATACTTCAAACCAATCCTATGCAGCGTTCTTTGTACTGTTCGGACGTTTATATCCAATTCACATTTCTCCTTCACTTTTCTTGCTGTAACTTTTTCTCCAGATGTCAAAAGCCGTGTCACAGTCCTCTTCATTCTCCTTTCAGTCCTCTTGCCAATTGATCTTTTCCGACCTCTCTTCTTTTTCCGCTCGGAGTTTGTCTTCAGCTTGTATTTGACTGTTGATTTCGACAGCTTCAAATCCATGGCGATCCTTCTGATGCCAAGGCCATCTTCCCGCTTCTTCCGTGCCAAACAAACGACTTCTTTTGAATGCATTTTACCACATTAAACTTAATTGTTTTATTTCCATTTTACAACAAATGGTAGGCACAAGGCCTCAAGTTTTTTGGGGGAGGGGAAAGGAGCGGTCATGCTTTTCTATATGTTCTACGGGACCTAGCTAGCCACATTCGCCGACCCATTCAACAATACAATATATAACCATTCATCCGTCGCCATATGCACAGCAATCACCAAAATACCACATGTACTCTATGAAAAGTCCTACTTAAAACCCGAAAATTGATGGATGATTTTTATTCATGATTTATATACAAGGCTTGTGATGGGAATGGGAGAAAAACCCCGAAATAAACGAAAAACAAGGAAAAAATCCCCATTTGGTTACCCTCCCATCCCCCCGTCTCTAAAATCGGAGGCCGACTGTTTTCCGGGGCGAAAGGAACCGGAAACAAGCCGGACCTACCCTAGGTGGGACCGGGATCCTAATCTACGGGGGTAAAAGAAATAACGGGTCGGGCGCGGAATGGGTTAATACAAGCGGGTGATATGATTTTTTATATATACATATGAGTGTTCAAGATCTTCAGTAAACGTGGACTGGGACACGGGCTGAGGTACAAAAAATAATGGGGATGGGGAAGATCTTGAGAACTAGCAACTAGATGACGGGGACAATGACACACAACATACTGCTAACTAGGTACCTGGGTACCAAAAGAGAAAAGGGGAACAGTTCTACTCACCAGGGGTGGGGTCCCTAAGGACCCGTACCGTAGACGCCATGAGTCGGCAGAGGAGGGAAGGATGACTCCAATATTGCCCCCTTTCGCACGACCAGGCTCGCTGCATTCACCCACCTTTTGCTGAATGTTATGCGATCCAATGCGTTTTCTATCGCATCTGATTTTGACCCTCAGCTGATGCCGAAAATACAAAACCAGATCACGATGAGAAAAGTTTGCATCGTCATAAAGTCCCTTGTTTCGCGACGTCCACACCACCATTCTAGCTACAGCCAGGATCGCGAGAAACACCACACGCTTCTAACCCTGAAACGGAGGAAGAACGTTGTCCACGACGTAACCAACGTCGAGCAGCACGAGCTGTTTGGGCTCGATGCGGGCCGTCCACTCGCCGACGTGATCCCAAAACGGACGGACTCGCTCGCAGTAGTAGAAGGCGTGCTCAGCCGTTTCTTCCAAGCCACTGCCGCAGCGAGCGCAATCGGGCATGTCTGCCAGGCCCGCCTTGTAGTTCAAGCCGGTAAGGGGTAACGCATTTCGCACAAGTCGCCAGGTGAGCGAGAACTCGGAGTTGTTCAAGAAGCTCGATCCTGGCGCCCAATTCCAATGAGAGCGGATCTCCTCCGTCGTCCAGCCGTGCCGCTCGCTGAGAGGATCAGAAGCGGAACCCACCACTAGCTCCCGATATAGCTCTTTTCGAGGCCGTGAAAGGTCACTGGACCCAAGAAGGTTACGAAGGGCCGTTCGGCACTCGCGGACAAACAGTGTTCCGCCCACTGGCTTACGTCGACCTTCAGCCTTTGGGTCTGACTGGAGGCGAGGAAAAGTCCGACTCGCCTTCAGCCTCCACACTGCAGTCCCCGTCAAGACTCTGCCCAAGTATGCAAGTCTTTCAGCAAGCCAGTGGCTCTCCAGATCAAGCATACCTAGACCCCAGTTGCGCGTACGTTGGATACAGACCTGCCTACGGACCATCGGCCTTGCACCTCCCCAGAGTAATCTGGAAAGGGATTGTTGCAGTGCCAACCGACGTGCCTTAGGTAGAGGAAGTACAGCCAATCGGTAAAAAATCAGGGGGAAGACGTACACGGCGCACGCCTCCGCCCTACCCTTTAAGGACAACCTCCTTGAAAGCCAGATTCCCACCTGAGCATTTACCTTAGCTTGTACTTCCGACCAATTTCGCTCCAGTTGGAGGTCGGGCCCAAACCACACCCCGAGGATGCGGACGGGTCCGTCACTCCAGCGGAAGGGCCCTGGAAGAGTATCGCTACCCCTCCAAGCACCAAGCCGCAAACCTTCGCTTTTGTCAAAGTTGACCTTGGCCCCTGCAATCCGCTCGTACTCGCTAACCGCCTTCTTCACAGCCTTTATATCCAAACGGCGGGATACAAACACTGTGATATCATCAGCGAACGCGGAAACCCTTGCCGAAAGAGGGCCAGCAAAAGGGACACTGCGCAGGGCCGGAGTCGTCGTCCTATCCCTAAGCCTACGGAGCAGGGGCTCCAAAGCTAGGACATAGAGAAGAGGAGACAACGGGCAGCCCTGCCGGACCGAACGCTCGATCGCGAAAACCTCCGAACGCCTTTCGTTCACCTGCACCACTGCCTGAAGGTTGTGGTACATCATGCTAATCCATCTGCGGAACTCCGGTTGGAATCCGGCAGTCTCCAAAACAGTCGCCAAAAACCGATGGTCAACCCAATCGAAGGCCTTGGACTGATCTAAACTGATCAGCGCGGCCTCGGTGCCGTCTTCTATCCCCTCTAGGACCTCGCGAATCAAGTGCAGGTTGTCCTGGATCGATCTTCCCTTCACAGCAAAGGTCTGCTCGGGGCCGATCAGATCACTGATGACAAGCTGTAAACGATTCGCTAAGACCCGGGCCAAAATCTTTAACTCTGTGTTAAGCAGAGTTATGGGCCTGTAATCATCTAAGCCCTCCCAAACATGCCTGCCACCTTTCTTCAGCAATGTGATCATGCCCTTGGTAACGCTACCAGGGATGGCTCCCTGGGCGAACCAATGGTTGAACATATCCGTCAGAATAGGCACAAATATGTGCGACATCCTCAAGTACACTTCGTAGGGCAAACCATCCAGTCCCGGCGACTTGTTCAGGCCGACCTGCTTCAACGCGTTACGGACTTCGCATTCAGTAGCCACACACTCGCAGCCAGCCGCTTCAGCCGCCCCAAGGCGAGGGAAGTCGGCAAGGTAGCTACGAAACTCCCGGAGCGGGAGATCAGTGCTGCGGGCAAAGCGACCCCGAAAGTGCGCCCGAAAGGCATCACGTATCTCACGACTCGAACGCAGCAGTCGCCCGTCCGGGGCCTTGACAGAAACGATATACCGATCGGGGAACCTTCGCACTTCTTCTTCACGCGCAGTCGCGTTCGTCTTCACAGCTTCATTGAGAACTCTCTTTAACCTAGATCTAACTATGTAGCCGTTGTAGCGCTCGCTACTCTCGCGCTCAAGGTCCCCCCTAGCTAGCTCTACGTTTAGGGAGTCCCCCCCCCAGCCACCGCCCGGGAAAGTCTATCTTCTATTGATTTCGCTTCCTTGGCCCTATCTAAATTGAGCTGTTGACCGTACTTGGTAGCGAAATCTCTAATCCCATGCTTAAGAGATCCCCACCACCTATTCCCGGTAACCGCCCCCACTAACGCCCGCTTGATTAGGGATTCCAGCCGCTCCCGGAAGTCCCATGTCTCCAGTAGCCGGCCAGACTAGGCCTATCAGCTAACCGTAGACTGACGCTAACAAGTTTATGGTCAGTCCACGCTATCAAGTGGAACGTGGGACAACTAACAAAATCGATGTCAGCTCTTCTAACTAACACTCTTTCCAAGTAGGTACCCACTTTGGCTGAGGGTGAGCTTTCTAACCACGTCCACATCTCCCGCCCTGGGTGATCAAGACGAAACCTGTCGACCAGATCATGACGAGTCATGAGGCCGGCAAGGCTGCTATCACACCTTCCCCATCTACTAGCTCCCCGCCCGACCTTATCTATCTTGGGATCAAGGATCGCATTCCAATCACCCATTAAGACTAGCCGCTTCGAATCGTCCAGGAACGGCGCCAACCGACGAAAAAAGGGAACCCTCTCCGCAGCGAAATTGGGCGCATAAACCGCAACCAGACGAAACTTGAAACTCATTCAACTTAATTGTTTTGCCAAGAAATGTCCGGACTATTTATGCTGTTAGATTGTCCTATGTTAACATAGTAGTAGGGGCGCCAGTGCCCCAGACCATTGTACAAGCAGAAAATTTTCATACAGCAACATATACATGAACATAGCTCTTAATGAAATAAGATTTTTTGTCATGTCCGAAAAATAGTGTCGCGCAAGTTTTCACAAAAATCACAAAAAACTAAAATTATCAAAGCCAAACTAAAAAAAATGAATACACTAGTAGCGGATTTTCACTCCTCAACTACGTACTTACAATCTCAAAAGTTTTTGGCACTAGTGACCACCTTGAAGTACTTTTTTAAAAGTGTCCGAAAAATATTGTCGGGCTCCTGTACATGGAGCTATAATCTTGAAGTTTATTACAACATCAGTTACAAAAAGAAAACGGCACCAGTTCCATACGGGGCCATATTTATTAGTGAGCTATGGTAGTATTCGGTGTAAATTTCGTTCAAATTTTTCATATTGGTATTATTGTTGTTTCTTGTACAGTTCCGGACACTGATTACAATGGTAACCATTAAAGTTGGGTCATTGAAAGATTTCCTGTAGAAATGGGCCTCTAAAGTAGCTTTAAGTTAGTAGTATTATATTACACTGATTATAATTTAGTTGAAGGTGGTTTTCTGTAGTAGACGTTATTTGGTGGAATTCGAGGTAAATCTCGTGCACATTTTTCATGTTGATATTGCCTTTTCTTGTTTTATTCGAGGCTTCTGATTACAATAAAAGCCATTAAAGTTGCGTCATTGAAAGATTTCCTGTAGAAATGGGCCTTTAAAGTTAGTAGTATTCGGGGTAAATTTCGTGCAATTTTTTTCATGTTGATATTGTTGTTGTTTCTTGTAGTATTCGACGCACTGATTACAATTGAGTTGAATGTTGTTTTCTTTTTAATATCATTTTCTTTTGATATTCAAGCCTTTTTCTTGAATGAATATCTCGACAGGTTGGATTACGTTCGATTATTTTTGTATCTTTGGGCAGTTCTGGTGGCTTTTACCTTTTCTTTTTCAATGACACTGTTGATTAGGCGGTTATTGTTACTTTTGTTGATACTGCTGATGTAGGTTTTGCTGGTTGTGTTATTGTTACTGTTGTTGTGGCGGTTGCTGTTGATGATTTGATAAGGGATTTGAAAAAATTTTTGCCCCCTTTATGGGTTACCTGGGTCCTCCCCTCTTCTTTGTTGACATACCACTCGCTGTATAATGAAAAAACATACTTAAATACAATAAAATTAAAAATAGTTGCTTAAAAACAAAATGTTCATTAAAGAGGGGTAAATTAGTTAATTTTCACATAGTAAATGTTGTTAGCATACTTTCTGGTGAAACAATTATTTATTGAACAAAACCATATAACCTTCAAACTATTCAAGCCTTAACTTAACCAATAATACCAACAAAATCAATTATAGTCCATGATCCTATTTACCCAACCCCACCGCTCGGGCAGAATATGACACAAGGTCAATTTTTAAGCGGAGTTTGACAGGTTTGAATTCAGAGTTTTCCTTCTCCTAGACTAGTTGCCTCACCAAGGCTGAAGAACCCAGTCTGTCTTACTATTTACCCATAGCTGGAGGGAGAATAATTGGATTCATACCTTTCCCAAGGGTATTAGTGCTATGTGAAATGCAATCAGTCTCGTCCAGGATTTGAACTCGAGTCACCGTGTTCATTTCCTACGACGATAACAATTACACCACGGACACCTCCTATTACAGTTATAGTCCATGATCACAGGAAAATAAGCCCAATCATAAAAGTTAACAACAAAATGAAAACTAACATATTCATAAAGAAAAAACAACATAGAAACTGAGATTAACTTTTTTTTGATAAATTTTTCTACATTAATACACTCATGATAAGCTTGTTTCCTCTTCAATGCACTGAAGTCTTTCATTTATTAATTCATTCGTTTTTCTTGTTTTGTTTTTTTTAGCATTTAATATCAATAACATAAGATACGATTTTACATAAAAATTAAGTATTAACATACAAGTTTTTAAAAGATTATCAAAAATACCTTCCGTGTGTCCAATGATTTTGAGTAAATTATTCTCTGTTTAGCATCACATTAGCTTACAATTCAATTCAGAATGCATAATAAGAATTACTTCTTAATCATTCAGTGATAGTGTTTCTGAATAGCTAAATTATATTTTTCATTTCAGTAAAGAGTTCTAAACTCTTGCTCATAATATGGTATAATTTAAGCTTATAGAAATCAAAGCACAATATCAATGAAGTTGTTTGCGTTGAGGTGAATGTATCACTTCAACATAATTGTTCACTTCTGTTTAAAACGCAATCATTTTCTGTATATGCTCAATATATCATATAAGGAACACCATAAAAATAGGTTCAAAGTTATCTCCTCTTGACTATTCATAAGACAGTTCCCGCCCCGCTATAATAGGTGCATGCTAGGATACAGAAAAGGAGACATCCGCCATGACACCAGGAACTCAGCATTCAGGATTTTTCTAGGCTCTCAATGACTAAGTCTTCATTTAATTTTAACAACCGTTAGCTGTACTTATTTTCCACAAAAATAATTCTCTAGTTTATTCCCAATACTCAGCGAGTGTTATTTTTTCGTAGCAGTTTTAATTTGTTAGGTTAAAAACGTAACATATTATACAACCAAATAAACACCAAATAATCTTTATAATTTTTAAAATTTAACCATTATGATTTATTTAAATTTTAAATCATCCTAATTCATTTTTCTAATATTTTCAATGTGTGTGTGTGTGTGTGTGTGTGTGTGTGTGTGTGTGTGTGTGTGTGTGTGTGTGTGTGTGTGTGTGTGTTTTATTAGTGATAGAATTAACCAGATACTTATGCTAAAATAAAATCATTTATACAGAGAAGAAAATTCAAAAGTTATTTGTAAAAAGTATTAAATATGAATTTACTTCCAAATATTTTAAACATCATCTTTCAATTTTTGAAAACTAATGACTTTATGTTAATTGTTTAATATTATTTCTTGAAGAGATCAACAACCATGTAACTATTTATCTATGAAGTCACTTGTCCAAATAAATTCATTCACTTTTTCTAGATGTTGGAATTTTTTTTGTATGAAGAATGTGTTATTTATATAATGTTTGCTTAATATGAAAATAGCAAAGTCAAATTTATTTTCTGTTTCAAAGTATAGCAGTGATTGATTACCATCAGATAAGGGAACATATATTAGGCCTAAAAATGTGGTTGTTGTCACCAAAAGTTGGTGTTGTTTATGCTAGTGTGTTTATGTATATGTATCTAGTTATTATGTTATATTGTATGGGTCTTTTAGTCCTTGTATTTTTCTGGCATCTTGGCGACACTTCCTGTTCATGTTGTGTAGCTTTGTAGATGGTATACTTTCTGTACTTTTAATGTTGATCGTCTTTCTCTGTATGTGGTTGGGTTTTCTGTTGGATTTTCTTGCATATTTGACTCTTTGTTTGCAGTTAGCATAGTAATAGCCTCCCTTTTGTGTGTAATGTCTGTTTGGGTGCTGGAGATGGTGTCTATTGTCTTTGTATGTTGGCTATGTTTGTGGTAGGTCTTGCTTTAAAGTGTTCTCTTGTTCTTTGGTATACCTTACCTTAGATTGCCCAGTCAGCTGGGGCTGTAGAATACACTGACTGCACCTCTGCAGAGGGGTAAGACCCCCCCCAACGAATCTCCTGGATATGACACTAAACAATCTGATGGTGAGGTTCCAGCAGTGCTGGGGCTTTGGGGAATGCGGAGTACCCCTTCATTGCCATTGCTCCCAGGTCCACTCTGGGCCGGAGTGGTAGCACCTGATAGGACCCTATCTATGGGTTAAATAGAACTAACAGCATACTTATGCTCAAATTAATTGTTTTGAGTACACTGAGTAGCTTGAAATAGAAATGTTTTTGACAATTAAACCGTACTTACATTTAAACTGCGTGATATACTTAGCTGAATTATCTGAAATTGAACTGTTTTTGACATTAAAACTGTATTTACAATTAACTGAATTGTTACATATAACTGCTTGAATAGTTTGAAATAGAAATGTTTTTGACAAACTGTGTACTTATGCTAAACTGAATTGTTTTAAATGGAACAGATTATTCACATAAAAATGGATTTGGCGTTAAATAACCTACAAAAGGTTGATATGCCATAAAACCCAACAAGCCATCAACCATCTTACCTCAGACATTTATTAGGTATATCCTTAGTTGCTTGATTTAATGGGGTTGTTCTTTACATCCATAATGCTGTGTATGGGCACTTCTATTCCTCCTGTGCCTTCTTCCAAAGAGCCTTGATTGTTCCTATTGTTCTTTCTGCTACTCTGTTTGGTGGTGGTATGTTATGTTTGAGTTGTGACTTTCCCTCTTAAACCTTTCACTCATGTACTGTGAACCACAGTCAGCAATGATGGTTTTTGGTAATCCACATTCTGTTAGAACCTGGGTGAATTGCTCATAGACAGTAGTAGCTGGTGTGTCTGGAAGTGTTTTAACGACAGGGAATCTTGAGTAGTAGTCTACCACATGGAGATATTTACATTAATCTTGCTCATTGATGTTCATACCTATTGTAGCCCAAGGGTATGTGGAGAAATCTGGCTGCATCATTTGTAGTTTGGCTTGTGCTGGTTGATATTTGCTGCATGCATTTACCATGTTCCTGTTGCTCTGATTTATCCCTGGATAGAATATAGACACCCTTGCAAATAGGCTGCATTTTGTTTCTTCTTGGTGATCTGTGTGTAGTCTTTCAACGACTGAGAGTTTCAGTGCTTCTGCAACTACAATTCTGTCCCCCTTCAGAATTAATTCATCAACTAAGATGAAATTGCACATGAAGGTCCAGTTTTCACAAAGTGTTGTTGGGTATTATTTTCTGTATTCTGGTCATCCTCTGTATATTGTATCCTTCAACAGGGTTCATTGTTAGGTCAGCTATTAATGCCTCTTTTATCCATTCTGTGTTTATTATTTTCATGTTTGTCATTATGAAGTTGATGCTTTGCTGTTGTGGTGTACCTTTTCTATTTTCATTGAAGCACTCTTGACAAGGCATCTGCAGCTGGGATTGTCTTCCTTGGCTTGTACTTGACTTCGATGTAAAATTTTAGGCGCTTTAGGATGATCTGTTGAAGTCTTGATTGGGTCTCAGCTAGATTTTTCTTGAAGATTGGTTCACGTGGAGAATTGTTTGCTTCTACTGTTACATTTCACCTATGTAGGAGATATTCAAATTTTTGTAGGCCATATGCAATTGCCAGACACTATAAAATTTTTGAATTTTTTTCTTTTGTATATGGTGATTAATTAAAATTTATGAAAACTTTGTCGATAATATTTGTGTCTAGTTTGAAATTTTCGTGTCGATTTTTAAATTTGTAATTTTAAAAAAAAGGACTTTTTTTTAATAATTCAGTATATGAAGTGAGGTAAATAATTTTTATTCTGTTAAATTTCTGAATGTTTTTCTGAAATTAAAAAAAAATCATAGTTTAAAAATACGTCAAAAAGGAATAAATTGCCTTTAATATCGACCAAACTGTTAGACTGATATAAATAATGAATAAATAATGAATATTTGAACAAATTATTGCTACAAGACAAATTATATAAACAAACTGTTTGGGGAATTATAAGTATTTGGGCGAACGAAATTAATAAAAAAAGAAAAAGGATGTAAGGGCCCTTTTGTCTGGTACTTTTCAAACGTCACACCGGAGAAATGATTAAAAATGAGATATTTTTATGCTTCAAAGTTTCACTCTGAATAGAGAACCATTCAGATTCAATTGATTTCTCATTTTCTCATTTGGGACAATAACTTGTCAATTCCCCTCGTTAAAATAGGGAAGTTATTTTTTACAAAAAAAAAAAAAAAAAAAAAAAAAAAACTAAACACAAAAACAAAAACCTTTCTTTCTTAATTTCTTATGAGACTTTTTCTCGTCAATAAGTAAACTTTCTTATAAGATATCGTTTATCTTATCAAGAAGAAATATTCAGTTGGATGTATCGATTGAATATAGACACTTGTCGTCTTCAATCATTTCAATTGAAACGTCTAAATGACATCCAAGAAAATGTTTATGTACTGAATAGACCAACAAAAAGATTAAATAAATGTTTTCACAAATAATTTTAATCCGTATTTTACGCTTTAAAGAATCAAGCTTTTTAAAATATATTTTTGTAAAAAGTTGCACATTCACCAGTAAATCCTAAATAATATTATTGCGAGCAAAAATTTTTGATAATGACAAATTTATTCAAATTTCTAAACTCTTAAAGGATATTTTTTGCCACCCCCAAAACACACACACACACACACACACACACACACACACACACACACACACACACACACACACACACACACACACAAAGACCGGGGAAATTCTGTCCATGTCACTTTTCGACAGATTTTTTCATATTCGCTCAAAAGTTCCAACTTTTTATTTCACTTCATTTTTCTTTCAATTTTTCAGATTTTCAAACAAAGACTTCTAAATTCTCAACACCAAATTTTGTTGGATAATGAAAATTGGTCAGTGAAATTATACAATTTTCCTAATGGAAGGATAAATTTCTCTCCACCCCGCAATGTCAGTCCGTCAGTCTATTTAGTGGAAAATATGATAAAGACAATAAAGAAATAAAAGTTGGTCGAATTAACTTGGATTTTTACTCAGAGATCAATAGAGTTTTTATTTATATACTTTTCTTTTTTATACGTTAAATAAAACATTAAGAATTTAGTTTTTTTCATTTTAGTTTCATGTTGGTCATAATTGCTTTAAACAAAACATTAAATGTTGATGAGAATTTCACATTTGAAGATTTTTAGCTTTTGACTTTATTTATTCCTTGTTTTATTTTATCCTCTTGATTTCAGAAAGATCTTATTGCTGTAATGTTTAAAAACGATGTGGGGTCTGCATGATAACAGAAATAGTTGTTTAATTTCTAGTTGTATGAGAAGTCTGTGTTCAGTAAAAGTTTCTAGAAAGGATTCAATCCCAGTTGAAAGATAATCTTCTTTTGTATGCTTGAGCTGATTGGGTCATTACTATTTGGGATATATATATTAAACCATCAACTCGATATAACCCTAATTGTTCTGGACTAATAATTCTGGTAAGTATATTTAATATATATAAACCCTCAAGATCAGCTATTTGCGAGGAATCATAACCCCCCACCATAGGGACGTCAAAATTATCTAAACTACTTTTTACCCACGTGGATTCATTATTTTTTAGAACCGTTTTCCTACAAGCTAATATTATTTCATATTGTTCTTTATTTATACTTACATATTTTCGGGCGTAGTTAATACTATCTATTAGAAGATTTTTATAAAACCCATAATATTATATACTACATAATATACTACCCATAATATAATATACTACATAAAATATTTAATAGAAAAACGTTAAAAATTACTCCTGGAGGAAAAATATTTTTCAAATTATCAATAATCATAATAAAGAGATAATTAAGTAATTTCAGAACGAAACAATTATTATTATTATTATTATTATTATTATTATTATTATTATTATTATTATTGTTGTTGTTGTTGTTGTTGTTGTTGTTGTTGTTGTTCACTCATTAGAGCTTTTCACATCGGCGATAGCCGATGGTTTTTCACTGGAGTCTGAGTGACAGCAAGTCTTCTCAAGTCTCCAGGACTCTTCTTAGTATTCTGGCAGTTCTCAACAATGCTGTCGTTTGGATGGTCTCCACTCGTCCACCAACCTCCAAGTCCTCTAGTCCCTTTAGTAATCCCTTAGTTACTGTTCCAAACGCACCTATTACAACTGGTATAATTGTCACCTGCATGTTCCAAAGATTTTTCTGTTCCCTGGCAAGGTCGAGGTATTTATCCTTCTTTTCACATTCTTTCTGTTTTATCCTGTGGTCTGCCGGGACAGCAAAGTCGACTATTTTGCAAGTTCTCTTTTTTTTGTTGATTATTATTAAGTCTGGTCTCCTGGCCGGGATTAGGTGATCCGTTTGTATATTAAAGTCCCGTAGGAGTTTATGCGAGTCCTTTTCTAGGACAGGTGCTGGGTTGTGCATATACCATTTGTTAGTATGGTCGAATTTAAATTTCTTACACATTTCCCAGTGAATCACCTTACCGACCCAGTCGTGTCTCGCCTTATATTCCCACTGTGCTAATTTGCTGCATTCGCTTATTATATGATTGATGGTTTCATCTCTGTCTAGCCTGCATTTGCTATTTTGTTGCGTCTTATCTATTCTCGCTTTGATATGATTCGTTCTTATGGCGTTGTCCTGTGCTGTTATTAGGAGAGATTCTGTTTCTCTCTTAAAGTTTCCTTTTCTTAGCCATGTCCAAGTTTTGTCGTGTGAGATATTGTTTATTAGTCGTTTAAAGCGCCCATAAAGTTGTTTTCCTTCCCATTTTTGTTTCCTAGTTACTGTCATTCTGTTGTTCATCGTGTTCTCAGTTTCATGTCTGGTGGCTGTAATGAGTCCTTTGTGTTTTTGTATATAGTTTTCGAGTCGATGTATGGATGTGTCAACGCTGTCTTCAATGCTGGCAAGTCCTCTTCCTCCCTCTTTTCTAGATACATATAGTCTGTCAACGTCGTCTCTGGGATGCAATGCCTTATGCATTGTCATTAGTTTTCTAGTCCTTTGGTCCATTTGTTTAAGTTCCTCTCGGGTCCACTTGAGAAAGGGTCCGGAATATCTAACGAGAGGTACAGCCCAAGTATTTATTCCTTTGATGAGGTTTCTGCTATTGAGTTTTGTCTCGAGTAGTTTTCTGGTTCTTCTGAGGTATTCTTTCTGTATTTTTCTTTCATTTCTGCTTGTTTGATGGTGTCAGCCTCCAAGATGCCCAAGTATTTGTAGGTTTCATTTTCTGCGAGTGATTTTATCTTATCCTTGTTTGGTAGTTCTATCCTGTCAGTTAAATGTCGTTTGCCACTTTTCATTACAAGCATTGCACATTTTTCTATACCGAATTCCATTCCTATGTCCCGGCTGTATATTCTAACTGTGTGTATTAGGGTTTCCAGTTCTTTTTCATTTTTTGCAAAAAGTTTGATGTCGTCCATATACATTAAATGATTAACTTTTTCCTGTGATCTACCGAGTTTGTATCCGGCTGTGCATTTTTTGAGTATGTGGTTAAGTGGCATCATGGCAATTATGAATAGTAAGGGTGATAGAGCACCTCCTTGGAAGATCCCTCTCTGGATCTTTGCTTCAGCTAATTTTCTTCCTCCTGCTGTCAGTTCAACTCTCCAGGTTTTCATAGTTTTGTCGATGAAGTTTATGACTTCGTCTGATATTTTGTACATTTTTAGGCTGTTTATTATCCAGCTATGCGGAACCATATCATATGCCTTCTTGTAGTCAATCCAGGCCATAGCTAGTTTTTTTCCGTCTTGTCTTGCTCTCATCTAGGATGTGTTTATCTATGTAGAGTAATTCTGCTGTGCCTCTGGATCCTTTGCAGCATCCTTTCTGTTCGTCAGGGAACAATCCGCGGCTTGTTAGTGAGTGGTAAATCTCTTCCCTTATTTGTGCTGTTAATATTTTCCACATCACTGGTAGGCAAATTATGGGTCTGTAATTGTTGGGAGCGGTTCCTTTGTTTGGGTTCTTTTGTATCAATGTGGTCCTTCCTTTAGTTATCCACTCGGGTACGTGCGCTGTTTGTAGGCATTTGTTCATTTCTAATACTAGTCTGTCGTGAATTGAGGTGAACTTCTTGAACCAGAAACCATGTATTCCATCATGACCTGGCGTTTTACAGTTTGATACCTTTTTAAGTGTCGTTCTGAGTAAATCAGTGTATATTTCAGCTTTCGGGCCTTCTTCGAGTTGTTCTAGTTCTCTTGTGATATGGTTTATCCATTCAGCCGTTTCATTATGTTGTTTTGGTTGCCATATTTTAGTCCAGAACCGTTCTGTTTCTTTCGCATTCGGCTGTTGATGTGTTTTATTGTTATCCTCTTCCAATTGTTGATAGAATTTTTTTCATTGTTCTGGAATGTCCTATTTTGTCTGTATTGTTTTACCCTTTGTCGATATCTCTTTATCCTTCCTTCTTTTGCTAGTACTTTCTGGTGTATTTCCTCAAGTTGTACCGTACGTTTTTCCTGTGTTGTCTTCTCTTTCCTATTTATTTCAGCGTTTTTCTTTTGTTTTACCACTTTCAGTTGTTTTCGTAGGTTTTCTATCTGAGTTTCTAGTCGAAATTCCCATCCTGGTTTTGACTTTGCTTTCGTGTTTTTTGAGGGGATCCCAAGGTTTTCGCAAGCTAATTTTGCTCCAGCATAAATTAGTTCATTTAAATCGGTTATGTTATTTGTTGGTATATATGTCAGTACTTGATTCACTTTATTCGTCTCTGCCTTAACTATTCTCCATTCAATGTTTCTTAATGATGGTAAGGCGGTCTTTTCACAGTTTAAAATTCTCTTTAATTTTTTAAAAATTAACTGTTGTTCTTGTGTTAGTATTAGGTTGTTTTGTTGGGTAGTGTTTTGTTGGGTGGGGGTTTCCATTTTCCGAAGTTGGTTCATTTTGGATGGGCTGGTTTTGTTTGTTTATATTTGGTGTGTCAGGTAATGTATTTCTCCTTTCTTGATCATTTATGTTTTGGTGTATTTCAATTATTTCGAGTTCTGAAAACCAACCTTTCTTCATTATCGTTCTAACTTGATCAGCGAGTCTCTGACTAGTTGTCTGAAAAATAGAAAGTTCTTGCCATATCTCCATCATTCTTTTCCTGTATCTTCTTTGTGTAGGGTTACTCGTGAAATAGCAGTGTAGTGCAAGTTGGTTGTCTTCCTTAGTCCATGTTTTCCGTTTGGGTCTCTGGTTGGTGGGGTTAATCGAGTCGTTATTTGTGTACCTGAAAAGAGAACAGCCAACTTTCGCTGGATGACGGTTGGGTCTCCCATGTTGGCTATCAAGAGAACACCTTCCGATCATGACACCCAAGTCCAAGTCCTGGGTCCCACGTTGTGTATAATATTAATTTGACATTTTTATCATGGGTGGTATATTGTGGTTATACCAGACCCAGGGGTTGTTTAAAATCTGCGCACCTGACACATACGTGACCGAAGACAGTCATGTTGACTGTATATTGGTAGTGGGTCTCAAAAAAACAAAACAAAAAAAAAAAACACTAAGTTTTAACTTAGTTAAAGTCCAAATACTTATTCTTATTTCATAAGATATAATTTCCGTGTGAACATCCGGTTTCCTATTGCCCGATGGTCATTTTCCTATTGAGCTAGTAATAATTTAAATTTAGTTTGTGATATTTAACTAATATGAGAAAGGAAAGATAGAACTTCTTTCAGTCCCAATCGAATACAGATTTTCCAGTTAAAGAAGAGTCACATGTATGTTTGGTTGGGGAAGGTTATTGAAGGGGGTTTGGGGGGGTTGGAATTCCCTTTCGTCTACACATATTCCAATAATTAAAAATTACACTAGTCACGGACCTAGGGCGCTAAATTTAAACAAATCTATTTCGGCTTCTCAAAAATATTTACCTGTAATAAACATTGGTCATTAGTTAGCAAGTCTTCAATTAAATTCAAATGTTAAGCAAACGATTTTTACGCGACGCAAAAATCAGTGATTTAAATAGACAGTAACCAAAATTTACCTTTGAGTAGACCTCTGACCTCACCAATGTTTTTAAACTACTGTGGTCATTTATATACATTTCAACAATTCCTTAGCACGTGTTACTTCGAGAATATTCCATTCCAAGCCTATATTTTCGGAGTGGGGAGGGTTCGGTCATTCATCTTTTTTCCTTCTTTGATTTTAATTTTACTAACATTACTTTTTTGCTTTTAATTTTTAAGTCAGTCATGTTTGCTTGGGGAGGTTTTTAGGGAGCTTTTTTCTTTTTTGGGGTGGTGGTGGTGGTGGAATTCCCTTTCGTCTACACATATTCCAATAAATAAATTACTCTAGTCACGGACCTAGGGCGCGAAATTTAAACAAATCTATTTCGTCTTCTCAAAAATATTTACCTGGAATAAACATTGGTCATTAGTTAGCAAGTCTTCATTTAAATTCAAATTATTATTATTATTATTATTATTATTATTATTATTATTAATAATAATAATAATAATAATAATAATAATAATAATAATAATAAAACGAATGTAATTGTAAAACTCGAAATGATTGTCCTACGAATGGATTATGTAACTTAGATAATGTAGTATATCAAGGAATTATTAAATAAAAGATGTGAATTAATAGCTAGGTGTAGACATAGGGTTAAATCTAAACTATAGATAAATTAACATATATAATGTTTTTTTAAAAAAAAACATAATATTAAATTGAATATTAATGTAAATGAAAAAAAATAAGATAAAATAAAATAAAAGATAAAAAATGGGAAAAAACCATATCATATATACGTATTAAGCTATAAAAGTGTAACTGAATTAATATGCTCTAAAATATATTTGATTTAAAAAGAAATTTAAATTTAATTAAATCTTGAAATTTATTTAATATAATTATTTCTGTATCGTTACGTAAACTTATTGAATATAGTGAAATTGCTAATTTAGTATTAAATCTCTAGTTTTATGTCGAAAAGTAATTAGATTTTAAAAAATAATAAAATTATTTTTTTAAAAATAAATTTACTATAATTCTAACCGATAATAAAATAGAAAACGGAAGTGGGCTAAATAAGGAGATAACTCTTCACCCCTCTTCTACCACCCTTCTTTCCTGTGTCTATTCTGATTTATTTTATCCATAAGATCTGAAGAAGTCCTGTAAATTTTTTTTCCGTGTTTTTTGATTTTATCAAAAACACATAACAGGATGGAAATAAATTTATAATCCTAATGTGACCGGTTTGTATATATATATATATATATATATATATATATATAAAGATATAAATGTTTGTTACTAAACAATAATCTCCAGTTTTATACCAATAACTGGTTTAAAATTTTCAGAGAGTATTTTATTTGAATTCAGGAGTGTTTTTATATACTTATTATCCAAAAATATTACAATAATTAAAAAAAAAATTCTTAATAAGTCGTTTTTCTCCGAGAAACACCGAACGCGAATTATGAAGGTAAACATAACTTCCGTTTTCCACGAATTTTACACGTGATTTATTTTTCTGTTTCATCACTTTTCTTTCTTTTTTGGTTGACTTAAACAGAGACACTAAAGTTTAAACCATATTTCGTTGGTTCAGTTGTAAGTAATTTTTTTTTAATACTAACGAATTGTTTACAAAATATTTTCTTATATCTTTTCAACATTCCTTTTTTTAACTTCAACGAAAGACATCTATTAAAAAGTTTTCTTTCTTAAACCATATTTCGTCAGTTCAGTAGTGACGAATTGTTTACTAAATATATTTTTTTCTTTTTTCAGCATGACCTTTTCTCTCTTAAACTTCAACGAAAGACATTTCTTGATAAGTTTTCTTTCATTTATTATTATCAACAAGACACTAAACTTTAAACCATATTTCGTCAGTTCAGTAGAAACGAATTGTTTCTAAATATTTTTTTTCTTTTTCTTTCTTTGTTTAACTTCAATGAAAGACATTCCTTAAAAAGTTTTCTTTCGTTAATAAACTTTAAGCCATATTTCGTTGGTTCAGTTGTAGATAATTTCTTTTTATTCTAAAAACTTATTCTTAAATCTTACACAGAAACTGGAACTACCAAGTATATTGTGTATCCATAAGTATTGGAAAATTAAACGTATTAGAAATATGAATTTTCTTTTTTTTCCCATTTAAACAAACTGAGCCACAGCAACGCATGGTCGGGTACTAGCCTGTGCCGCCATGAAGATTAAAGGTTCAATACTGGTCAGTACAATGTATCTAAGTCCTACTAATTTAAAATGCCGAAATTTTTACAAAATTATATACTGTTAATTTCTTTGTAAAATTCCGCTTGAATAATGTATTTTAAATGTAAAGACATTTTTTTACAATAAATCCAAATTAGATATATGACTCTGGTCGTATGTATTAGTATACACTGCAAAAAGGTTTTGAATTTTTTTAAAAAGCTCAGAAGTCTCACAGTTTGCCCACCCCCATAGCAGCTAATTAGAAAACAAAACAACCCTAGTAAAAGTCCAAATGCCACCTCTCCTTAAACAACAAAAAAAACAAAAACAAAAAAAAAACACATGTTTGGGCCAGTATCGGAAGATAGGTGAAAATATACCCAAAAATCCTTATAGATTTACATTAGTCCTGGACTTTAACTAATGTAAACCTTAAGGGAAAAGAAAGCCCCCACTTTTTTATACGTACACATGGGAAGCAGCATGATGGACGTAAAGGTATGTGAATAAACCCTTTGACTGCTAAACGCAATATGTAACCTTGTCCTGGACGCGTGAGTCTTGCGGCTTAACGCTCTGGATTGTCAGTTCGATCGAGGAACTACTGCTGCTCATCTATAAGAGTGGCTTCTATAGATGAGAATAAAAACAGCCATCGAAAGATAAACATGACCCACACTCAAAACACATATATAAACCGCATCGTTCTTTACGCGGGTATAAAAAGAGGCGCGTCCAGCTGAGATTGGAACCCTGGCCTCAGTGTTCGAAAGATCAGCTACAGAGCTAAAAAAAACCTACTAAAATGCAGACAAACAATATAGATAGCGACATTTAATGTTAGAACCCTAAAAAGAATAGGTCAACTATTAGAACTAACAGCATCAGCCATAGAACATAAGATAGACATAATTTGCACACTAGAACACCGATACACGCACACCGAAGATATAAAATATCACCAAACTGACAATGGATGGACGCTAGCCACTGTATCAGCATAGAAAAGCTCTGCCCATGCCACGGTAGGAGGGGTAGGAATGCTTATAGGACCAAGAGCGTTAAAAACACTTAATAGCATTGAGAGAATACAACCTAGGATGATGGTAGTTACGTTTAATGGCAACCCCAGAGCAAAAATCATCTGCTACAGCCCTACCAATGTTAGTGAAGAAACCGAACTAGTCACCTTCTACGAGGAGCTATCCTCTCTAGTGCATTGTATTCCGAAACACAACCTACTAGTCCTTGGCGGGGATATGAATGCCCAAATCGGGAAAAACAGAAACAACAAATACAGCCTATACAACACGTCAAATAAGAATGGACAACATCTAACTGATTTCATGATAGAAAACAGATTAACATGCCTCAATACAAACTATCAAAAAAGGAAGGGACCAACACATACGCGAACAATAGTAAAGCACAGATAGACTACGTCTTTATAAACAAGAAATGGAAAAATAGCGCGATGAATTGCGAGGCATACTCCTCTTTCGAGGGTGTGTCCTCTGATCATCGAATAGTCACGGCCAAAGTACGACTAATCCTACGAAAATACGCCACATGAACAGCGACCACTAAACACTATGACTGGGCACTTCTTAACACCAGAGATATTAGAGATAAATATGTATTAGAATTAAGAAACAGATTCAACACACTATAAGAGAAGACAGAAAAAGGTACCCCAAATGACGAATATGAGAATTTCGTTGAAGCGCACCTCGAGGCGGCATATATCTAAAAGAACAGACGGAATACATAAAAATCAGATAGATAAGATTAGAGACTCGGTGGAAGATAGGCAATCTAGGATAGCCTGGAAAACAATAAACGAAGTGAGTAGAAGGAAGAGCACAGCCAAAGCAAAATTGAAAGCTGCAGACCAACAAGAATAAAACTGTGGAAACAGCATTTCGAAAATCTTCGAGGAAACCCACCGAAAGTAACACATGAACCGATCAACAGAATTATCAGTAAGCAATTAGACATTAAACTAGGTCCGTTCACCAAAGAACTCGACTCGGTTTTTAGAAAAATTAAAAATAGGAAAGCTGCAGGGCTTGACGAGATCCCCCCAGAAACATGGAAGACCAGACAATTCGACGACATACTGCTCCGACAATGCAACGCAGTCTATAATCAAAATACGATAGACAGATGGATGAAAGGATGCACCCCCCTTTCACTAAAAAGGGTGACATCGGATTAGCCAAGAACTACCGAGGTATAACACTTACATCCATAGCAGCCGAAATTTACAATGCCCTACTACGAAACCGTATAGAACCCAAAATCGACAACATCCTTAGGAAAAACCAAAATGGCTTCCAAAGAAATAGATCCACAACCTCACAAATATTGACCATCCGTCGAATCCTTGAAGGTATACGGGCAAAAATCCTACAAGCGACATTACTATTTGTCGACTTTACCAAGGCCTTCGATTCCATACACAGAGAGAAGATGGAACAAATCCTACTAGCATACGGCCTACCAAAAGAAACTGTAGCAGCAATAACAATTCTCTACAGAAACACCAAAGTGAAAGTACGTTCACCGGATGGAGATAGAGAATACTTTGACATTGTAGCAGGAGTACTACAAGGGGACACGCTAGCCCCATACCTCATTATTATCTGTCTAGACTACGTGCTTAGAACTTCGATCGACAAAATCAGAGAAAATGGCTTCGAGCTGACAAAGAAAAGAAGCAGAAGGTACCCCGCAAAATCAATTACCGACGCCGACTACGCCGATGATATAGCGTTACTGGCGAATACACCCAACCAAGCCAAAACACTACTGCATAGTCTGGAACGAGCCGGCGCTGGCACTGGCCTTCATGTAAATGCACACAAAATTGAATACATGTGCTATAATCAAAGATGCAATATTTCCACACTAGACGGAACCTCTCTGAAACTAGTGGACAAATTTACCTACCTAGGAAGCAGCGTCTCATCAACCGAAAAAGACATCGACACACATCTAATGAAGGCATGGACAGCTATCACTAGGCTATCGATTATATGGAAATCAGACCTGACCGATAAAATGAAACGCAGTTTCTTCCAGGCAGCGGTTGTATCGATACTGCTATATGGATGCACTACTTTGACGCTAACTAAACGGCTGAAGAAGATAAATAACAGTTAATAAACAAACTAGAAATGAAGTGGGGTGGAGGTGGCTGGGTGGAGTCTAGACCTGACGGAACACAATTCGAAATGTTTCAGGATTATTTATAGCAGAAAAGAATACTAGGGTAGAATGTTGGTATTATTATTATTGTTATTATCATTATTCAATTTTTTTCCATACCAGCGTTCGTAGTGTGTCGCATATTAATTGTTAATGGTTTGTCTTTCACGGAAGTCTGAGTGACAAGAAATCTCCTCAGATCTCCAGGACTCTACTCAATATTCTGACCGATCTATACGTTATAGTTTGGATGGTCTCTATTTGTCCTCCGATTTCCTCAACTCTTCCAACACTCTTTCCAATCATTTGGCGAACGTTCTAAGTGTGCCAATTACAATTGGTATCACCGTCACACTAATAATAATAATAGTAATTATTATCATTACTTCTACTGTTATTATTGTTGTCATCTCTTTTCTTTTTCATTATGAGTATTTGTGCGTGTGTGTGTGTGTGTGTATGTGTGCATTTATTAATTTGAAAGTTAACAATCCAATGAAGAAAAAGTAAATATAATCAAATTATGTTTTTATAATTTATTTACCAGAAATTCAAGTTTTATATTTAAAAACTAAGCAACTTCTTATGTATGACATTTATGATTACGGCAACATTTATTTCACTCACTTGAAGCTATCTGAATCAAAAGTGTGCCGTATAAAAAAAATCAAAGATAGTGATTTTTTTGTCGGCAATATATATATATATATATATATGTGTGTGTGTGTGTGTGTGTATGTGTGATATAGTCACGCTATCAAAGTTTAAAGAAATGTCATGTATACTCAATATATTTTTGGATTAATGAATATATGGCGAGAAATTAAATTGCAGTTTATTCAATGAACGAAGATCAAGTAGAACTGAAAGTGTGAGATATTGACACATTTTCCTGCTTTGTAAAATTACAGGTGAAAATAGTCCTAAAGAAAATAAAAGAAACAATATTCCAATACACATAATTTCTGGTAGATTTTGCTTTTGAAAAAACCGTTAATCAGGTGATAGGGTTAAAGAAGGATTTGTTGGATTGGGTAGTGTTTTAGACGAGTCAGTCGTATATACCCTTTACCACGGAGCAGTGGTTTAAGCTATTTGAGGCAATTAGGAGGTGAATGTATCCAAAAAGCAAATTCCCCCTCACTTTCCTCTATATTTTCTTTCTATCTCTTATCTCTTATGCCATCTCTTTCAAATGCCCATACTCTTTCTTTCTTTCTTTCTTTCTTTCTTTTTCTTTTGATTATCAATTACTTTTTTGTTAAAGAAATCATATATATATATATACAAATTTCATTGAACATAATAGACATTTTCTGCCAACAAATTTTCTTCTGAATCCGTTCATATTGCCGTCTTGCTTTTATCGTATTCGGTGGGAATAGATTTATGTATTGTCCATAGTTTTATGTATCCCTAGTACTTTCTGCACGACTTTGGGCCATCATCAGGGGAGGATCTATTACAAAAGTGATGTAACTTTTGTTTTTGCATATTACTACTATGTAAGAGCGTCTTTACCGTTGAAGAGTATAGCGTTTGCTTTTAAATGGGTTTCTATAAATAGTGTCATTAGCAAAAGACATTTAAGTAAATTTGCACTGGTTTGAAAATTAATTCGACGAAGTCTCGGTTGCATGTTTCTAATATGTAGTGCTTCAAGAATCTGTAGTTTTTGTTTATTATTTTGATGTTCTAATATTGTTGTGTTGTTGGAGAGAATTTCCGGATTTTCGAAGCACTAAATGTTAGAAACATGCAACCGACACTTAATAGAATTAATATTTCTGTTATTTTCCCTATTTTTAAACTTCCAGAAGTGAAGTTTTTGTAGAAACCCTCGCAACATTTTCTTGTTAAAAGGATAAACAAGGTGTATGGTAAAACGTTTTCATTTACATTTTCTCAAGTGTTAAAACAATTAGTTGGAGCTAATACTTAAAAAATGTTGTCACCATAATTTCGAATTAAACTTCCTTAAGAAACTGTTGTGCCTTAATATTTGTCTTACTATTTGTAGCTTTCCTGTCTCTTACCTTTATTACTTCCGGCCAACCCGAGAAGGAATCTATGAAGATAAAAATAAACCAATGTCTCGGACATGTGCATTGTCCATGTGGATCCTTGTCCATGGTGCCCCCTCTTTAGGCCACGTATGTATTTTAGTTTGTTTAAATGTTTTGATCTCTGTATATTTAGGGCATCTTCTTATGATGTCCTCAACATCTTTACAATATCCCGGCCACCAAGCCTTTAATCTCAATCTTCTTTGTGTCGCAGCAACTCCACCATGGATATCGTCATGCACGGTTTTTATTATGTTCTTTTTAAAAATTTTGAAGCGGTACTATTGTGTCTGCATTATATATAATGCCCCTCTCTACCGTTAACTTATGTTGGGCTTCTTTGAAGGGTCTCTCCGCTATAGTACAGTTACTCCATATATTCTTTCTTATGCGTTCAAGTCTTCCGCTTAGTATCCGGTCTTGTTTGATTTTAATAGGAACTTTTTGCCAAACAAAGAATTATGTGCTCTTTTCATACTCCAAACAATGGCTAACGCTTCCTTTTCAATACTAGAATAATTGCATTCTGTAGACGAGAGCTTTCTGGATAGATATATGATTGGATAACCTTCTTGAGATACAACAGCTGCTATATTCACTTGCGTCAGTTGTTTTTAAGGTCTAAAAGATTTATCAACGGTTTACTTGGCAAGGCCTTCTTTAATGCTTCAAAAACATTATTTTCCTTCCGTTTCTACGCTTTTGTTACGCATTTCAACAAATGGTTCAATAAGCTCACTATATCTAGAAAGATATCTGCTGTAGAAATTAATTTATCTCAAGAAGGATTCCAGCTCTTTCTTGTTCGTTGGCTTTTCCATTTTTGCAATTTTGTTGGTTAGCCTTTCGTCAGGAGATATTCCTTCTCTAGATATTTGAAATCCGAGATAAGGTATTTTTTCACTGTCTAATTTGCATTTGTCTCTATTTATTGTCATATCTGCCTGTTTTAATCTCCGTAGGACATGTTCTGTTTAACTCATTAATTCCTCTCTGGTGCAGGCTGCCAGATATATATCGTCTTGATAAATTAAGATGTTGTCCACTTTTCCTAGTAAGATTTTCTCGATGGCTATTTGAAGCAGTTTTAATTCCAAACGGCGAGCAAGACCATCTCCATAATCCCATGGGTGTGTTCAGTGTGGTAATTTCTTTAAATCTGTCGTCTATTTCGATATGGTTGTAGGCCGACTTTGAATCGATCTTCGCAAAGTGTTTCATATATGCCAGTTCGTGACCGGCGGTTTCGATACTCGGTATGGGAAATAAATCCGAACATACAAGGATCATTAAATAAGTTTCCAGACTTTTTCATATGGGCAATTTTATTGATAGTACACACACGAAACTCTACTCTCCTTCGAAGTAATCTCCTCCGGATGCAATACACTTGTTGTACCGTTCCAACAGCTTCTGGAAGGCCCCATAGAAGTCCTCTTATGTGAGCGTGTCAATGACCTTCGTCACAGCCTCTTTCATCTCCTCAATTGTCTCATAACGACAGCCTCTAAGGTTTTCCTTGAGCTTAGGGAATAACCAAAAGTCACAGGGAGCAATGTCTTGACGATAGTGAGGGTAAGGAACTGTCTTGATGCCCATCTTGATCAAATAGTCTGTGACAAGGATGGAGTTGTGGACTGGTGCATTGTCCTAGTGCAGATGCCATTGACCCGATTTGAAGAGTGCTGGCCTCTTCCCTAGGAATCTTTTTCTGAACTCCCTTAAAACCTCAACATAGTATTCCTTGTTGACTGTCTGTCCAGTGGGAACCCAGTGCATGTAAATCATGCCAGTGCTGTCAAAAAAAAAAGGTTAATAAAAAGTTTGTTGGTGGATTTAATCTGTCTGGCCTCCTTGGGTCAGAGAGAGCCAGCATGCTTCCACTAAGAACTCTGTCTCTTGGTCTCTGGGTCATAGCAGTAGGTGCAGTTTTCATCGCAGGTCACCTGAGCATCAAGAACTGCGGGATCGGAATTGATCAGCTCGACCATCTCCCTACTGTCATGATAACGTATTTCTTTCTGATCTTCTCTGAGCACCCTTGGGACAAACTTCGCGCAAATCTTCCGCATCTTCAGTTCCTCGCGAATAAGTGTGAGTACAGTTCCCACACTGACATCAAACTGTGCACTTATTGTCTCTATAGACACACAACGGTCCTTATCAATGAAATTTTTTTTTTTTTGGCCAATCAACTCTGGTGTTCTGACTTTCTTACTCCTCCCACACCTTTCATCATCCCTCACTGACTCCCTTCCTTCCTTGAATCTCTTATGCCACTCAAAAACTGTTGCTCGATTCATGCAAGATGCTCCAAAAGCAGTCTGAAGCATTCCATACGTTTTTGTGGCATTTTTTGCAAGTTTAAAACCGAATTTTATTGCATATCGTTCTTCTAAAGTGTCAGATTGCATTTTTGAAATTTACCAGCTGTGACAATCAGGCTTTAGTAGGGTGTATTCCAATTCCTTCTGTAGCTGGTTATTTGAACCTGAAATCATAAAAATTGGTCAGTCATCTCATAAGATGTATAGCAATAACATACTGAATATTCAAGAGTCTACGCCAATTATAAATGCCTGTACAAAAAAATCTGGAAACGTATTGAAGGGGTATCTGGCGCCAATTCGGTAGTCACTGCATATTCTAATATACCCATCGGTCTTTTTAATGGCGACTATTGGTGACACCTTATCGTTTTCCCCATGAGTGACCTTTTCCAAATTATCCCGCTGAATCATTTGTAAGCTATGCCACTACAATCGATAAAATATGTATGGATAATCGTCTTGCTTGGATATATCTAGGATGGCAGTTCTCTTTCAAGCAAATGCTTGCTTCATAACCCTTTAGTTATCCTATTTCTTGTTTTTCCAATTCCATAGAATTAACTAATTTCGATGTGTCAACTTTTAATACATCTATACCTAGCATTTCATGGTCTTTAGTACATACCACGACTGTAATAGGCATAATCTTAAAGTGATTCTTAGTTTCAAACGTACCATCGAATTGTTTTAGTAGCAAGGTTGACTTTTTTAAGCCTCGGCTTTTCTAAATCCTGCCAAAAGTTCACTGGAATAATTGTTATGTCAATGCCAGTATCAACTTGCATGCGAAAATATTTCCCATTTATTTTTTACCTTTTCCGTAGTTTTTGTTTGTGTGTTTAGCGTGAAAGTTTCAGCCTCTTCTCTATCCACTTGCGTGTCTTTAAGTTCCCCAATTTTCTTTTGTATCTGCACACATTCGGGGCGTGATTTGTTCGTTTGCAAATGGAGTATGCCTTGCCGAAGGCTAGGCAATTAATTTTTCCCCTGTCATGCCGTTCGCCATAGTATTTGCATAGAATTTCGTATTTGTTTTTGCTGTATGCTTCTCTTTTGTTCGGTTGTTGGTTATACTTTTTTTATTAATTCCAGTTGCTGCACGAACTCTATACATGTTTCTACCGTTAAATTAACACTTTGAAGCATTTCCAATAACTTATGTTTCAAAGCCGGGTTGTGTGTACCTTCTATTAAGCGTAGCATGACCAGGTCATCTTCTGTGGTCATTTCACCGGTGCCAAGTCTTTCGCAATATCTAGCTCTTTCTTTCAATCGGTGTACGAATTGTACAATAGACACATCGGGGTGCTGTCTTGTTTCCTGAAACTTTATTATTTCAGCGATTACTAACATTTTCTTTAGTCTGATATTCCTTTTTATTATCTCGCCATTTTTTTTTTAAATTCAGCTCTTCTAGATTTCTTGGGTAGGCCATCGTTGAAAATTTCTGGATTGCTTCTAACCCAGCTGTTGCGAGGAATATGTCAGTAATTTCATTTTGTTCCTCTTCGCTTCGTCTGTCTCTTAGTTTCTTTACCCTGGCCAGCGCCTCAAAGCATCTTATCCATGTTTCCACATACTCAGTATCGTCGAGTGGGAGCAGACGTCCTATTGGCGATGTCACTGTTGTGCCTTGGAAATCGTGTGTCAAGCCTCGTAATTTTCCGGTTTTATTTTCAAAATAGTAAAAATTACAGTTTTGGGGAGTACAAGGACCCAAGCTTTTGGTGGGGGAGGGGAAGGGAAGCGGTCGTGCTAGACTAATATATATAAGGGTCCCTAGGGTAACCATATTCGCTGACCCATAAATACAAAACTATTGGGCATTCATCCTTCACCAAGCACGTTGCACCCACCAAAATGAAAACAAGCTGGACCTTTCCTAGTCGGGAAGGGATACTTGGCTAATGAGATAAAAGAAACGCAGAATAGGGTGTGTTGCGGGAAATTCATAAGGGTTTACAGAAATGAGAATATAATTATGAATTCCAACATCTTCAGTAAAATGGGACTGGATCAAGGGTTAAGAAATAATAAAGAATAAGGGTGGGAAAGATCTTGGAGACTAACAACTAGATGACGCAGACAATGACTCACAACATACTGCTAACTAGGGAAAAAGGAAACAAGCAATCCTACTTACCGGAGGTGCGTCCTGAAGGACCCGGTCTATATTCGCCATGACAGGAAGTGGAGGGAAGGATGACTCTAACGTTGCCCTCTTTCGTACGACCATACTCGCTGTATGCACCCACCTTCTGTTAAATTTTATGCGATTCAAGTGTTTTCTGTCGCATCTAATTCTGACACAAGCTGACGCCTAAAGAATAAAATCAGATCACTAAGAGAAAAGTTAGCACTGTCATACAATTCCTTCTTTCGCGTCGTCCAAATCACCATTATAGCTACAGCTAGGATGGCGAGAAATACCACACGCTTCTCACCTTAAAACTGAGGTAAAACGTTGTCTACGACGTAACCAACGTCGAGCAGCACAAGCTGCTTGGGTTCGATGCGGGCCGTCCACTCTCCGACATGATTCCAGGACAGATGAACTCGCTCGCAGTAGTAGAAGGGGTGCTCAGCCATTTCTTCTAAATCCCTGCAGCAGGAAGGACAATCGGGCATGTCTGCTTGGCCTGCTTTATAATTCAGGCCGAAAAGGGGCAACGCGTTTCGTGCAAACCGCCAGGTTAGTCAGAATTCGGAATTGCAAAAGAAAACCGAACCTGACGTCCAATTCCAATGCGAGTGAACCTCCTACATTGACCAGCTAAACCGATTCACGAGAGGATCAGTAGCGGAACCCAGCACTAGTTTCCGATACAGTTCCTTTCGAGGCCGAGATAGATTAATGGACCCAGGAATGTTGCGAAGGGCTTTACGGCATTCGCGGACAAATGGTGTTTCGCCCCTCAGCATACGTTGACTTTCAGCCTTGGGGTATGACTTGAGGTGGGGAAAGGTATCGTTCACCTTTCGCCTCTACACTGTGTCCATCGACAAGGATTGATTCAAGTAAGCCAGTCTTTCAGCGAACCAGTGATTCTCCAGATCAAGCATACTTAACCCCCCGTTACTCGTACGTTGACAATAGACATGTCTACGGACCATCAGCCTTCAGCCTCTTCAAATTACTTTGGAGAGGAATCGTTGAAGTACCAGTTGATGATTCTTAGGCAGAGGAAGTAAGGAAAAGCGGTAAAGGTTCAAAGAGAAGATGTACTCGGCGCACACCTCCGTCATGCCCTTTAAGGAAAACCGCCTTTAAAGCCAGGTACCCACCTGGGCATCTACTTTGGCCTGTACTTCCGACCAATTTCGGTCCAGTTATAGGCCGGGCCTGAAACACACCCCGAGGATGCAGATGGGTCTGTGACTCCAGAGGAAAGACCCTGACAGGGAAACGCCACTTTTCAGTCACTTAGCAGCAAACCTTCTCTCTTACCAAAGTTGATCTTGGGCCCTGCTATCTGCTCATACATCGCAACCGCCTTCTTCACAATTTTTATGTCCAAACGGCGGGACACAAATACAGTGATATCATTAGCGTACGCGGATACATTTGCCGAAAGAGGGCTAGCAAAAGGAATACCGCGCAAGGCCAGACTTGCTTTCTCATCCCTAAGTCTATGGAACAGGGGCTCCAAAGTAAGGACATAGAGAAGAGGAGACAGAGTTCAACCCTGCTGGACCAAACATTTGATTGCGAAAGCCTCCGGGCGCCTTCCGTTCACCTGAATCACCGCCTGAGGGTTGTGGTATATCATGCTAATAAATTTGCGGAACTCCGATTTGAATCCGGCTGTTTCCAGAACAGTCGCCAAGAACCGATGGTCAACCCTATCGGAGGCTTTGGGCTGATCCAAATTGATCAGTGCGGGTTCGGTGCCATCTTCTAACCCCTGTAGGATCTTGCACACTAAATGCAAGTTGTCTTGGATTAATCTTCCCTTCACAGCGTCGTTCTGCTCAGGTTCGATCAAATCGCTAATGACAAGCTGCAAACGGTTCTCTAAGACCCGGGCCAAAATCTTTAATACTCTGAGTTATGGGCCTGTAATCGTCTAGATCCTCCCAAACATGCCTGCGACCTTTCTTCAGCAATATGATCACGCCCTTTATAATGGTACCAGGGATCGCTTCCAGGGCGAACCAATGGTTGAACGCATTCGTCAGAATAGGTAGCATTAAGTACACTTAGTAAAGTAAACCATCTAGTCCCGATGATTTGTTGGGGCTGACCTGCTTCAACACATCACGGACTTCATACTCAGTAACTACACTCTCGCAGCTAGCCGCTTTCGCCTCCCGAAGGCGGGGGAAGTCGACTAGATAGCTACGAAACTCCTGAACCGGGAGGTCAGAACAGCGATCAAAGCGATCATGGAAGTGCGTCCGAAAGACTTCACGCATCTCACGATTCGAGTAGGGCACGAACCCGTCCGGGAACTTGACCGATTTGATATACCAATTCGATATACCACACTTCTTCCTCACACTCGAGCGCGTTGCATTTCATAGCTTCATTGGAAACTCATTTTAACCTAAATCTAACTACGTATCCCTAAGCTGAATCTGATTGTTAGATTCCAGTCCTGGAGTTTTAGGAATATCGAGTACACCTCAGTACCATTACAACAACATCCAATCTGGCCCTGAACGTTTATATCTGTTTGGGTCTCTCTGGTAGAATATACACAAAACTGAATCATAGTATCTATGTGGGTCCCGCTTTTAAGTATGACTCTAAACTGAATCTGACAATTAGGACCCAGTCATGGAGTTTTGAGTATGTGGAGTACACCTTCATTACCATTGTAACCGGGTCAGATCTGACCCCAAAATTTGGTATCAGTTAGGACCCATTTTTGTGTATGACACTAAACTGTATGTGATGCTGAGGCTCAATTCCTCGAGCTTTGGGGAATGTGGAGTACACTTTCATTACTATTGCAACCAGGTCAGATCTGAACCCCAATCTTGGTATCTTTTAGCCCCCCTTTTTGTGTATGACACTAAAGTGAATTTGATGCTAAGGTTCTAGTCCTGGAACAATGGAAAATGTGGCGAACACCTTCATTTCCAGTGCAACCAGGTGGGATTTGACCCCAAATCTTGGTATCTGTTAGAGTCTCACTTTTGTGTATGACACTAAACTGAATATAATGGTAAAGTTCCAGTCCTGGAGCTTTGGGGAATGTGGAGTACAACTCCGTTACCAGTGCAACAGGTGAGATCTGATCCTAAAACTTGGTATCTGATAGGGTCCCCATTTTGTGTGTGAAACTGAAATTAATGTGATGGTGAGGCTCCAGTCGTGGAACTTTGGGGAATGTTAAGTAAACCTTCATTACAATTGGAACCAGGTCAGATCTGTCACAAAATCTTTGTATCAGTTTGGGCCAAACTTTTGTGCATGACTCTAAATTAAATCTGATAATGAGGCCCCAGTCCTGGAGCTATGGGGAATGTGGAGTACATCTTTATTGCCTGTGTAAGCAGGTGAAATCTGACCCCAAATCTTGGTATCTACTTGGGTTGAACTTTTGTGTATGACACTAAAATTAATGTGATGGTGAGGCTCAAGTTTTGGAGCTTTAGGGAATGTGGAGTACATCGTCATTAACAATGCAACAAGACCAAACCTGACTCAAAATCTTGGTAGGTGTTGGGGTCCCTCTTTTGTGTGTGACGCTAAACTCTAATTTAATTGTGAGGCTCCAGTCCTGGAACTTAATTACCAGTGCAACAAGATCACATCTGACCCAAAATCTTGGTACCACTTTTGTGTATGACACTAAACTGAATCTGATGGTGACGCTCCAGTTCTGGAGCTAAAGGAAATAGAGGTTGGGGGAATGTGGAGTACAGCTTCATTACCATTGCAACCATGTCAGATCTAACCGAAAATATTGCTATCTATTTGGGTTCAACTTATGTGTATGACACAAAACAGAATGTGATGGTGACACTCCAGTCCTGGAGCTTTGGAGAATGTTGAGTAGACTTTTACTACCATCACAACAAAGTCCAATCTGGCCCTGAACGTTTGTATCGGTTAGGGTCTCACTTATGAAATTGACACTATACTGAATCTGATGATGAGGCACGTGTCCTTTTCATTTGGAAATATGGAGTACACATTTATCACCATTGCAACCAGATCCCATTGATGGATCAAAATCAACTGCTTAATCATTTATCAATACGCAAATGAATGAATGTAACTCTGTGTTTGCAAACGATTAAAATTAAATGAAATTTATAGTTTTTGATAGGAATTCTAAAAACTATGTAACTGTGTGTTAGAAAGTATTCGTTTACCAATCACCCCCCCCATATATATATATATATATATATATATATATATATATATAGTCATCCACAGACAGATTTGTTTCGTTCTATTAGAACTCATCAGTGTGGCTAGACAGTATATATATATATATATATATATATATATATATATATATATATATATATATATATATATTTAAGTAGGATATTGCATTAAAAAACCGGGAAAGGTTGATATGTCATAAAATCAGCGAATTAACCATGCCACAGAAAATATCCTGTCACCAAAAACTATCTGAACTAAGTAATGTTGATGATTTATAAAGATATAGTGTTACATATTAAGTAATTTTTTATACAATTTGTCAATAATACAATCTCTTTTTCAGATTTACATCAATGACAATGAACAATAACCCTTTTGAGCAGAAAAAGAAAAGAAACGGAGACTTTGTTATTTCTGTCAATCTGAAAGATTGTAAAATATCAAACATACGTTTGAAGAAGCATATTATTATCAATCTTATGCAACAATTCAAAAAGGCATTCTTCTGGACAGTCGACTTTTTTATATTTTCTGATTCTTTCCTCAAATGATGTGATTGAAATGTATCAAGGGTGAAGTTTTGAATTTAGAAAATTAAAATTTCAATAAATATCTACTTTTAAAAGAATTTCGTTTGGTAAATTGTATATCAACTCACACACACACACACACACACACACACGCACACACACACACACACACACACATATACATATATGTATATATGTGAGTGTGTGTGTGTGTGTTTTCATATTTGTAAATTTACTTATGTGTGTGTGCATGTGTGTGTGTATGTGCGTAAATGTAAAAACATAAAAAATACAATGGATTCAGAAAATGATTTTATTTCTAGTTGATTTATTTGCCAACATTAAACTTACCAGTTTTTTTATATTCAACCATCATCAGGGTAATTAATAAATAATGTTGTATCTTCTGAATTATATTCAATGATATCTTTTAAAAGCAAACGAAAAAAATGGTAGCTTTTAACATTTTATTTCTTCTTAGAGCCGTCCTGTTTTAAAACTGTGTGACGTAAGTAGTGTTCAAAATTCATTTTAAAGCTCACACACACACACACATACACACACACACACACATATATATATATATATATATATATATATATATATATATATATATATATATATATATATAACTATCACCGTATACACATGCTTAATTTTTGAAGCAGTCTGTTGACTATTGCAGAGGAGAAAATGTACCGCAGAGTCTTCTTCTTCTTCTTCTTCTTCTTCTTCTTCTTCTTCTTCTTCTTCTTCTTCTTCTTCTTCTTCTTCTTCTTCTTCTTCTTCTTCTTCTTCTTCTTCTTCTTCTTCTTTATCTGAAGACAGAATTGAATGTGATAAACGTAAAGGAAATTAAGAATCTGCTTTTATTGATTCTTCCATGATATTAACTTACTTTTAGACAAATACAACATTTTTCTTTCAGTTGTTTGTTATACAGTTTACCATTGAATTAACAAAAACACTTCTAAAGCAATAAATATGTTATTATAAATTAGTCGTGAATTGTTTTATATTGACGAGGCCGGAACGAAGAGGGAGAGTTTCAACTTTTCCACGCTTTTTTTATAATGCTACGTTTATAACACCAGCTAACTGGCACAGAAGAAATACAAATACAGGCACGACTTGATAGGGAAAGTTATTCACGAGTAATTGTGCAAGTAACTAAACTGTTCCCATATGTATAAACGGTATATGCACAAACCAGAATCTATCCAGCAGAACAAGACAAACTCCCTGGGATTCTGAAAGACAAATTGATCATTTAATTCCAACCAAAAGACTATTTCTAGTTTTTCTTACTACTAATAATAAGAGAACTTGTAAACTGGTTGACTTGGTCGTTGCAGCAGATTACAAAGTGAAAGTAATAGAAAGCAAAAAGTCGATAAAAACCTGGATCTTGTCAGAGTGCTAAAAAAGCTATGGAATATGAAGGTGAGAGTAATATCCCTTATTTTTTATGCCCTCGGAACAATCCCGAAGAACCTGGAAAAGAGAGTGCAAAAAGCGGACATCCAAGAAACAATTGAGACTGTTCACACAACAACACTACAGAGGTTGGGTAGAATACTAAGAAGAGTCATGGAGAACTGAGGAGACTTGCTGTTAAACACACTTCAGTGGAAACCACCTGTTACAACTGATGTAAAAAAATCTCCCAATGAGCAATAATAATAACAATACTAAGCGAAAGCAGCAAACTATCTCAAAAAGAGTACAAGACGAGGTACATTTACGTGGGAAAGTTGATCCACTTAGAATTGTACAAGAGATTAAAATTTAACCATACAACCAAATGCTATATGCACAAACTAGAATCTGTTCTTTGAAATTAAATGGATAAAATTCTCCGGGAAATTCAAGAACAAACTGATCCGCGAATCCCAACCAGAAAACCAGAACTAGAGTTAATTAACAAGAAAAAAGAACTTGTCATCAAGTGGATTTTGTCGTTCCAACGGATCACACAGTAAAAATGAAAGGAAGCGAAAGGATAGACAAAACCCTGGATTTTGCCAAATAACTAAAAAAGCTATAGAACGTGATGATGACAGTGATACCAATCGTATTTGATGCACTTGAACCGGTCTCCAAATGCTTGGAAAAAAGACTGGAGGAATTGGAAATCAAAAGAAGAATCAATCATCAGTATTTTCAAGATCGGCTAGAATACTCAGAAAAGTCTAGAAGACAAGGGGAGACTTGCTATCATTCACACTCCAGCTAACGATCACTAACACTCAAGGAGAGAAATGATGATAAAGAAACAAACAATTAAAAATGGTCAATTTTTTCAAAACGTTACGTACATGACGATTGTTGGTGGACGTATATCTTTAACTCAAAGCTGCAAAAGCCGTTGTAGAAATTCTTACATTCAAGCTTCAGTATTTTACTCCAACAAAATAATCCCCTACATTTTAGCTGATTAGAACAAGAAAAAAAAGAAACCACATTGCTTTATACACATTTACGGGGAAAAGTCTTGGAATGTAATTGTTTGTGATTTATAAAAGATTAAATCTTTAGCCAGGCAAGTTGCAATCATAAGAGATTAGGTTCTATTTTGCATGTATACTGTGATATCTGAAAAAGAAATGATTAAAAATGTCTGTACGAGATTTGTTTATTCAAAACTTCGAGGCATTTCTTGAAAGTGATCGCTAAGGACATATATAGAAAATTGCCAAAAGAGGTAATAGATTTGGTCTGTGCGAGCTGTCTAATTCCTCTCAATTTTGGATTACCACTATATCCCTCCTTCCACCAGTCCATTGTAGATGTCAGGCCTTCCATTTGGTCTGTAACACTTGGAGAATAGTGAGACTTACTGAAACATTGTTGTCAGATTCGATGGTTGTTTATAAATACCTTGAAGTAACGAAAGACGAGACGATGACGGTTTATCTCGATGAAAAGAAAATAAGCAAACAGACAGACAAATAGACAAACAACAACAAGAACAACAACAAAAAACAACAACACATAGACACGTAACTGTTTTGCCCCTACTTTTATCAATATGATAATAATTCAGGCAGGATATTTTCCTAATCGTTTGTCATAGAGAAAGAAAGTCTCGTCCTTTTCAAAGGAAAATAGCAAAGCCCCTAAAAAAGTTCTTCAGAAACATTTAACTTAAAATCACATCTGTTCTGCAGCAGCACACCAGAAATACGACTCTGATCAAACTACAATACAAACTTTCTCATTTCTTGTTTCAAACAAAAATAACCTTTAACACTACCGGTATGTTAAATTTCTACATCAGCATCCAGTGGATTGATGTTGGGGGTGATAGTGGGGCCATTACATATGTCTTACTCTAACATGATGCTTATTGACAGAAGCATTATTTTTGATTCAGTTCAATCTTTCTTCTGGGATTTGTTAGTCCACTAAGGCTAAAAAAGCCCATCTGCCCTACTATCTTATCCAGAAGTTGGGACAGAAGAGATGGAGTCATACCTTTCTTGATGGCCTAAGCATGAAGTGAAGAGTTTAATTCAGATGAAAACCGTATATCCCAGTATACATATACAGAAACGCATTGATATTAGTACTAACACACGCCCGCTTGTACGCGCGCGTGAACGCACACACACACACACCATATATTATTTTGGTTTCTTTGTTTTAATTTCATATCAATCTTCGTTTCAACAAGATATGACATCGCATTTGCAATGAAAATAACACGAAGAGGAAAATATTACTAAATTTCTTCGTTTGTGCTAATTTACTCATCCAGAAAATATAATCTATTTTAAATGTATTGAATTATACATTATATATGTTATTCAACAGATTTTCTAATTGTTGTGTAAAGTATTTATTCTAAATATTACATTTGCAATTTAAAAACATAAACAGCAACCTCCAAATCCGAGGAATGTACTATGGCCATATACATTATTAAAATCAAACTTCTAAAAAACTAAAATGAGCAATCCTAATATGATTTCTTGAAAATAAGTTGTATAATCCGGTAAATTTGAATTAGGTTATATTCTCTGCACGAATGAAATACAATAAAAACAAGCACTCCTTTTATATTTTCGAAATTTTTTAATATCAATCAGCAAACAAGAATCATTATTTAGGCCATTCACGCCAGACTAAGCAAAGCTTTTTATGTAAAAAAAAGCAAGTATTAGCTATTTACGCCAGACTATGTAAAGACTACGTGTGTCTGTCAGTGTGTGTGTGTGTGTGTGTGCGCACGCGCATACACACGATATTTGTGATCTAAAAAGCATAGCTGAAAATTGTTATTGAAAATTTATTTATATTCGTAGAAACACAAAATGAGAATTTTAAACTAATTAATATAAATTTCTGATGTAAAACTGATTATTAACGACGATCAGTTATGTATAATGATTTGTAATCTGTAAAATTTATAGTGATTGAGTATTATATCAAAATATCATGGACTTCTTAAAAATATATTGTAAAATCCTTATTAAATTCTCTGTTAAATATGATATATAAGCATACAAAATTGAAACAAATCCACAAGGTTTCTGAATCAACAGATAAACAGAAACATATACAAATTTAATGTATATGAAATACTAAAAAAATTTAATAATGATAAAGTAAATAAGTAAAATTGGCAACCATTGTCGAGGGCGACCAGAAGGTTCCCTTTTCAATAGCTATTACACCAAGGTGTAGGGGAGGGCGCTACACCTTTCGCTGGTTAATAATAATGATAATAATAATAGAGATATAAACAGATCATCTAATCTTGGTCAGAAGACTAAAACAAATGATAATTCAGAAAAAAGAAAACTGGCCGTATAATAGTCTTTGCCGCCCCAGCGGACCACAGTGAAAATCTAAGAAAGCAAATAAAGAGATACCTTGGCCCTTTAAGAGAACTTAGAAAGCTATGGAACATGAAGGCGACAATGGTATCATTTGTAGTAGGTGCATTTGGAACGGTTCCTAAAGGCTTGGAAAGGTGGGGACTGGAAGAATTGGAACTCGGAGAACGAATTGAGATCATTCAAACTGTGGCATTGTTGAGGTGGGTCAGATTACTGAGAAGAGTATTAGAGATCTGAAGAGACTCGTTGTCACTCATACTCCGGTGAAAGATTATCACGTTACTGTGAAAAGCTAGACAGAAGAAATATAATATTTTAACGTTATACTTTATGATATTAAAAATGCAATAAAGCGAAATAAATAAAATCATTGTGTTCCCTAAAAAACATGAGCAGAAACTCAAAACCAAAATAAACCAGAAGTTACTGGCAAAAGAAAGAAAATTAAAAAGATATCGAGACAAGCAAAACAGGACATTCCAAAATAACGAAAGAAATTCTACAAGCTAGTTGGGGGATAATGCACGAATATAGTAATTTACAAAGCTCTTTGATACGATGTGGCACAAGGCCTAATGAATAGGGCGCCCAATGAGACTCAAACTCACTCGTGTAGGTTTGCTAGCCTAGCTTGCTAACCGTTACACCACCAGAGAATGCACGAATATATACCATCATCCGAATGACAAGGAAGCAAAACAATTCTGGAGTAAATACGGAAAGGAAGAGAATATAATAGAAAAGCCGAATGGATAAATAACATGGAAAAAGATGTAGAAGAACTCGAAGAAGGACCGAATGCCAAAATAAACTTTGATTCACTCAGAGCAACACTAAAAAAAGTACCAAATTGGAAAATTCCAGGCCATGATTATCACACGTAGATGCTGGTTTAAAAAAATCACTCCCACTCTTGACAGTCGCTATCGAAATGAATAGATGCCTTAAGAGAACAGTCATACCTGAATGGATGACAACAGGAAAGACCATACTGATCCAAGACAAAAAATATCAAAAAACAAAAGACCCAAAAAGGAACCGCTACCAACAACTACAGACCCATAACGTGCCTACCGATGATGTGAAAAATATTAACGGCACAAATTAGGGAGGAGATGTACGATTCGCTAATAAGCCACAGATTGTTCCTTGCAGAATAGAAAGAATGCCGCAAGTGGGCCAGAGGTACAGGAGAGCTACTATAAATTGATCAATACATTCCCAACGAGAGCAAGACGCGACGGGTAAACCCAGCTATGAAGTGGATTGACAACAAAAGGCATATGATATGGTCCAACAAATCTTGTTCATAGACTGTCTCAAAATGCACAAGACATCCAAATAAATCATAAATTTTATCAAAAATACCATGAAAAATTGGAGAGTGGAACTGACAGCAGGAAGAAAAAGTTTTGCTGAGGTGAAAATCAAGGGAGGGATACTCCTGGGAGATACCTTATCACCATTACTGTTTCTGAGAGCAATCATGTCATTCAATCACATAGTTAGGAAATGCACAGGCGGATACCAATTTCATAAATCGCAAGAAAAAAATCGACAACTTAATATACATGGATGACATCAAACTGCAAACAATGAAAAAGAATTGGAAACACTAATACAGGCAGTAAGAGTATACAATCAATATATAGGGATGGGATTTGCCAGGAAAAAATGTGCCGTGCTAATAATGAAAAGGTGAAAACGATTAATGACGGAAGGAATAGAACTACCAAATGAAGACAAAATCAGAACGCTCGGAGAAAAGGAAACCTACAAATACTTGGCAATATTGGAAGCAGGCATGATTAAACATGCAGAGATGAAATAAAAAAGATAAAAAAGAATACCGTTGGAGTACGGGAAAGCTACTCGAAATCAAACCACATAACAGAAATCTCATCAAAGGTGTGAATTTACAAGAAACAGACATACCCGAATGAATGACTGGGTGGGCCAGGTGATCCACTTGGGAATTGTGCAAGAAGTTTAAATTTGACCATTTGAACGTGTAGTATATGCACAACCCAGAATCAGTCCATAGGAATGAGACGCACAAAATTCTCTAGGATTTTGAGATACAAACGAATCTCTTAATTTCGGCCTGACGACCACTCTCGTGATAATAATAATAAAAAAGAACCTGCCGAATATCAGCCTTTGCCGTCTCAGCCGACCATAGAGTAAAATTAAAAGAAAACGAAAAGAGAGATAGATATGGTTAGAATTCTTGTCATCATTTTGGTCTTCTGCTCAAAGACTCTCGTGTTGGTAATACAAAAGATAAGTCTTTCTGGTAGAAAGTATAAGTTGCAATTGAGTAGCTGAGGAGAGTTGCAATTGATATAAATACTTTTAGTCCTCGTCTCTGATTGGCAATTTTCTTCCAGAAATACTAGCTGCCACTGACTGGAAAATCAATAAATAGGATCGACCATTCTTTGCACAGCTTAGAGCACAAACTGCTTTTTAGCCAGTTTTTGGACAGTTTCTGGACCCTTATTAGACTTTATCATTTTCATCTTAATCTCGACCGACCCCCCGCGACTTGTCATTCCATTCTGTGTCATCTTCTTTCGGCCAGACTGATATACCTGACCATGACCCCATCTCGAGATAGAAAAGAAAAAGAAAATGAAAGAGAAACAACTCTTTTTTTTCATCTCCTAAACATAATAATAGTGGTGGCCCAACAAATGTTTGGCAAGCACCGCCCAAAATACAGATCAACGTCGTGCAAAGGCCATCTCCAGCGAAGTGCAAGAGAAGGGTTTTATGTTCAATGGAGGAAGTAAAACAAGAAAAGAATGGTGTCTGTCTTTGCTGTGGATAAGAGGTCTCGAAAGACCGTCAAGCCCACCAAAACATGATTATCCGTCAATTATCTAGCATAGACGTAAAGGTGCTGATCGTAATAGCTAGAGCCTCTTTTGGGGTGTGTTGGCACTGACCGCTGAAGTTGCTGTTGCCCTGACACATAAAATTATCGAAAATAAAGAGTACATATTCCGAAACGAATACATGGGGCAGCAAATATACAAGGTCCCTAGCTTCGGAGGCGCGAATTTAGCCGCTTACATGCTACAGTTCGGTGACATTGTGTCCGCTACACATGATGGAATGCGAAGGGAATGGAGGTTAGACATAATGTTGGACGTCAAGATGTTCTACTCCATTCCTAACTGGTTAAATTTGGAAGGGCGCAGGCTGTTAACATTACGGCAAGATTGGTCACCTTTCCGTAATTTGCCCGGGGAAGAAGGCCCCGAAAAAGCCCGACCAGAACTGTAGCTCTCTCCCACCTGCCACCGCGAAATGTGAAAAGAAAGTTCTTCCAGTATCGCCTGCAGTCAGAGTATCGGCCCCTGAATCGGCTTGAGGAAAATACCCCTCTCCTCTCAAGACTTCGGTTGAGGTCGAATGAGTCAAAGGCTGACAGTAGGAAAAGGTGACAGGAAGATCCAACCTGTCGGTTTTCAATCCCGAATGGTATCCCACGTGGACACCGACAGTTCGGAGCCCTCATATACATATGCCAGTATTACAAAATCTGCTACCTATCTCAAACCAAAAACAAAAACAACACCAAGTACTCCCCATAAACAGTCTACACAATCTAGGGTCAAGTGTTTCAGTTCAGGTCGGGAGAAGTTTGAGCAACTATTAGAATTTAAGAAACGGCTGGACCAAGAACAAAAATCTACTCCCCCTCCAGTATCCTGGATTCTGGCTTTCGGTAATCGAAGATCTACCCCCTCATCACCAAAAGCTAGAATCATCCACATCATCACCCAGGAAGATGTCTCCGCCAGCATCAACAATGACAGTCCTGAAACCAAAAAAGAGGCTCATCCCTACTCTGTTGCCGTCAACAACTTCGTCACCAAGCAATTTATCACCAGCAGATAAAACAGCAGCTTTACCACCAGTAGACTCAGCCAATCACCCCAAGCCATGGCTACAACTCCGTCATCACCTTCACCTCAAAAGAAACGGCAGTGGAGTTCATCTATCGACAGCTCAGTGGTCAGTAGATGAACAATAGAAACAACGAAAAAAAGACAAAACTTGTCATTACACTAAAAAGAACATCTGAACTAGAGGATCCTGGATCGGCAGAACAAGGTCCAGCCGCATCAATTAAAAGCTTTAAGGGTCCTATTCAAGTTGATGGGCTTAGTGTGGAGGACACTAAAAACTTTCCTGATACACAAGTTACACCTGTCATCCGGTTGGGTCAAGGATCCAAAGGAATCATGAATATGTTAGATAAAGGTAGCGAGAGGCCCTCGGCATAATACAATACATCATTACTAAGACAATCATAAATCATGTAAAAATTTTGTTGGGAGGGTTCTAATTGTGCAATACCCGTCTGTATATAAAGAACCTTTCCGTGCGATATCGGGGGTCTCGCTCATGACGGAGTCATTACAAATGAGATGGCCACAGGATCCATCAGCCACACTGTCGGTGTTCTGACCCCAGCCATGTTCAATCGAGGTACTCAACCTCAATAAATGTTCATGACGGATTTAAGGCTTCTTAGTTTGAATGGCCGCTGGCTGAGGTCGGGTTCTTAGAGATACCACCTGCTTTTATACCTCGGTCGCTGAAGCATTAATATATGTTGTTTGCAGGAGATGTGCTTCGATTTAAACTTCCATGATGGTATTCTTGAGGTTTCAACTGGTAAGTAAGTAGATATCTGATCGTTTCATGTGCTCTTGTTTTTGCAGATCAGACAAGAAAACTTTGAATACAGGATATCACTATAAAAAATATGGCTTTTTAGTTGATTATAGACCCAATGTTATCAGTGAGCTTCCTGGCTTTTTCGGCACAGCGTGCCGTACGTGACGTCATTGAGGATGGTAGGAGATTGGAACGCCGTTCTTGATCCAAATTTGATAGAAGAGGTTCTAGTTCAGGTAGTAACAACTTGGATGCTAGGCACTTTCGTGAGTTTGTCGAATGTCATGACTTCGTCTACAAATTTCACGAGAGACATACAAATAAGTTAGAGTGGACTTGAACCGGTAGGGGCACCTCGGCTCAGCTCTATAGTTATCTGGACCGAGTGTTGGGCAGGCGAGTCGACTTGGATTACTTACGTGGTCTGTTTAGAAGCCTATAAAGATTCCGACCTCTAAGTGTGAGGTTCGGGACGCACAAGTGAGCTGGGATCGATGGCCTACTCTCTAAAGTGTACATGAGGCTGTGGCACATGTTTGTAGCCTTGCTAGCGACGATCTATTACAATTGGACGAGATAGGACTCTATACCTAGGCGTTTCACCAGTATTATGAAGTTGCTACGTAAGGACAAACGTGGTGGGGATGGGGTTAGTAACTTTCGCTCTTTGTTAAATACGGGCTTGAAAATTTGGGTGAAGATCTTGATAGCCTATTTGCAGATTGTCCTACCAAGTCTCATAAGCCCGATTAGTCTTGCGCAGTAAAGGACACGACTATCCAGGACAGTTTTCATATGGTTTTCACGATCATTGAAAAAGTCGATTGTAATGCTGCACTGATCAATTTGGACGAGTCTAATCGCTTTGATAGGATGAACCACGGTTTTCATGAACTTGTCTTGTCTGCAGCTAGTTTCGGGGTTCATTTTCGCGGCTGGATTCACCTACTTTATGCGTCCTCCGAAGTCGTGGTGGAAGTGACCGTGGAAAGGGCGAACCCCTTCACTTTGACTCGCTCGATTCGTCAAGATTATCCACTATCGCTCATGCTGTACGTCCTTACGCTGGAGCTGTTCCTACGCAGGTTTAGGTTGAACCCAGTTCAACGTGGCCTCACATTACCTGACTCCACTGAGGTTGGCCTGTACACTGCATACGCTGACGATGTTAGCGTGCTTGTAATGAGCAGTGCCAAAGTAGTTGAGATGAGCAAAGAAATCAGAAGGAACGAAGTTGCAGCGGTGGCCAAAATTAACCAAGAAAAGTCCATCGGTTTTTGATCGGGTTCGTGAAAGAGCTATGCCCTTATACATATATGTGTGTACATATATGCATATGTATATATATGTAGAGAAGTTTGTATATTTATATACATGCATATAGGTGTGTGTATGTACATATATTTGTGTATGTATTTTAATGTCTGTAGGTATATGTATAAGTCTTCATATACGTATATAATTATGTATATATATATGTACGTATTCATATATACGTGTGTACATATGGACGTATCTATGTGCGTATGTATAAGAATCTCTCTCTCTCTCTCTCTCTCTCTCTCTCTCTTTATCTCTCTCTCTCTCTAAATATATATATATGTGTGTGTGTGTGAGTTAGTGTATATTTATCAATCCTTTTGCACAAGAAGGATGTAGTCAATTCTTTTGCAGAATTTCAACATGTTTCAATTCAGTGTTTTCCTTCATCTGGACCGGTTGCCATACCAATGTTAAAGGTTTGGTTTCTTTGTTTAATGGCATATCAACTCTTTTTAGGTTATTTAATGCCAAAGCCATTTTCCTTGAAGAACAGTAGTGGTACTATTTAACCAATAGCTGGGAGGATAAGGGGGTTCATACCTTTCCCGAGGGTATTTGCCCGAAAGTGAACGTAATAGCGCGTACTGGAGTACGAACTCGCGTACTACGATTCCACAGTCCATCGTCAATGTTAAAGTTTCCAATATATATATATATATATATGTGTGTGTGTGTGTGAGTGTTTGTGCGTGTATATATATATATGTATACACGTATATATATATATATATATATATTAATATGTATATATGTGTGTATGCATGTGGATGGGTATGTAAACATCTGTATATATTTATATACGTTTGTCCATGTATATAACTAAAAATATGCAAATATATGTAAAAATGCGTATATGCGTTAGTGTGTGTATATATATATACATATAAGATGAATTCAAAGAAAATTCGTTTGACTGTCATTATGCCATGATAAATTTATTTTGACGATTTATAGACTCGGCTTGCCTCATCAGATAGCTTTTTACAAAATGTAAAGAGAGATCGACAAACATTGTTCATTTGTTATTATATCCTTACTATTTTTTACCTATATCCACGTAAGATGTGGATATTCTGACTTACATTTACCCATTCTAACATTACGTCCTTCATTTTACAATTATTTCTATTTCTATTCAAAACCATTTTTCAATATTAGTTTAAAAACTCTTTTCATGTCGGCATTTGAATTTTAGCTCGGTTCATATATTTAGTAACACACAAATGACTTTGTATTTAATTATACTTATTTCTCCCACCAGGCATAAGTTACATCTACTATTGAAGATATTCGCCGTCGAAGATTTTTTAAACATTTTTTAAATTCCAAAACCACTTCGATAGAACTGGGGAAATAATGGCTACGGTTATATAATCTTTGTTTACAATTCCCCTCGGATATTCCTATGTAGACTTTATTATCATTACTATTTTCCATGGGGGAAAGGTTAGCTTGGTGTACCACCTTCCACCTATGGGGCATTCTTTTTTTTTTTACAACTACAATATAATATATTTGTTCTCTTATTATCCATATGTGATTTATCGATAAGTTTTCTATTATGGTTATTTATCATTTTTGAAATATTATTGGTGTCGGAGTAACTAATTTTTCAGTATTTCTATTAAAAAGTTTGCTTATCGGTTCTTCACTATGGAAGTGTTTATCAATTAAATTGAAGTAGTATCTTACTGTATTTTCCTATATTAATAGTAAAAAGTTGTTAGAAAGGTTAAAGGTTAAACCAGATTATCATTCTTTCTCGATTCTTACTTATTATTTCCTGACCGGACATTGGCCTAGCGGTTAGAGTGTTCGCCAATGGCCCGGGAGACCTGGGTTCAATCCCAGGTCGAGTCATACCAAAGACTCAAAAAATGGTACTTGATGCCTCCTTGCTTAACACTCAGCATTATAAGGTACGGATCAAGGGTAAAGCGGAGCAATCCAGGGAAAGGAGTAGCGCCCTCCCCTACACCTTGGTGTAGTAAGCTATCGAAGAGGGAGCCTTCGGGTCACCTTCGACTATGGTCGCCAACTTTTTTTACTTATTATTATTATCATTATTAATTTCATCAACCATTCTATGACTACAATTTATATTACTGCTGTTTCTGATAATTGTCTTGTATCGTTCAGTGGCCCTTCCTGTGGTTCATATATTTCTAGTTTTTGTTGTAATCCGCTATTTTCCATTGACTCGGTATATGTTCTCTTATTTTCTTCAAATATGTTTTTTCTAAACGTTAGCCCATTTATCCTGAAATTAACGGCATTTAGTATTTGTTGGATTATTTGATAGATTGATAGATTGAAAGAAAGAAAGAATAGATAGATAGAAAAAGATAGATAGAATTAGATTATGATAGATAAAATCAAAATTGGATATTTTTCGATATAGATATGTATATATGTATATGTATGTGTTTGTGTGTGGGCGTGTATTGCAGTGAATCGTGTATGTTTACATAATTCTATATTATCCCCTTATCTATATATATAGATGGATATATAAATATACATATTGACGGATATATGTCTATATATATATATATATATATGTATTTGTGTGCATGTACTTAAGAAAATTATGCGTATATATAAGAATATGTTACTCGTCACATATAAATAGATGTGTGCAAATAATTGTGTGCGTGCGTGTGTGTTTATGTATGTGTATGTGTGTTTGTACGTGTGTGCATCTACTTGATGTCATTAACCCTTGACCATAAGATGGATTCTCATTTTGCTTCTTCATAAAATCTTTTTTACTCTTAATATGTATATGTGCATTTATCAAGTTAAAGCAAAAATTTCAATTTTTAATGTCTTTATGGAACTTCATTTTTTATGACCATATTCAATATTTTAAGTGGATTTTGCATTCTATAATAAAAGCCCGCTATGTTTATTTCTTATGGAAATATCCTAATATGTCGTCAAGGATTTGAACTCCGGTCACCGTGTCCATTTCCAATGATGTTAACCATCATCCCACTGGCACCTCTGCAATCATCATTTTATTATGTATATATACACATATATATATTAGTCTGGTCTTCTGGCAAGGAATAGGTATCCATCTGTGCTTCAAAATCCCAATGAATTTTATGCGTCTCATTCTATACGACTGATTCTGATTTGTACATATATTATTTGATGATCAAAATTCAATCTCTTGTACAATCACTTTTCCTACCCAGTCGTGCTTGGTCTTGTAGTTCTTTTGTGCTAGTTTTCTGCATCAACTTATTATATTATTAACTGTTTAACGATTTGAATTCGAATCTTTGACGAAACATTTTGTGTTTTACTTGATGCTAATGCTCTTAGGAAAGGCATGAACTTGTCTCTTCTTCTTGAACTCTTTTAGCTATTGTAAATAGTAGAGTAAATTGGGCTCTTAAGCTTTAGTTGGGTAACCTATGCGAAAGAAATAAAAAACTTTGAATTCAAAGTCTAAGGAGAGTTCGAAAAATCTGGAGCACATTATATGAAGGTCGATTGAAAAGTTTATGGGCTGACCAAGATTATTTCATGGAATGTGATCAGATGAGATTTTTTCAACATAATCCACTGTGTGGTCCCCACAAGTTTTCCATCGGTGTTGTACTGCTTGTATCCCTTTGGTAAAAAGTCATCAACATCAGATATGATATCATCATACAAATAGCCCGGCCTTGTATTTAATATCTAACTACTTTTAGGTTAGATATAGTAACAACAGTTATTTAATACCAATGAAAAGGTAGTTTAAATTCATCAACGGAAAGAGACTGTTCTAATTCTGGTCCATGTCTTGAAGGAAGAACCAGGGATTGAATTCACGTCTTAATCGTCTCAGCTCTGTGTTCTAGTGGACAATTCCGACTGTCATTTTGGGATTTAAAAGCATAAGACCACAAATAGTTTTTCATCCATCATTACAACGTTTGAAAGAATTAATATGACGATGAACATAAACGATGAACGAATGATATGAATGAGAGAGGGAATGAGATTGAAGAAAGGGGATGAGAGTGGGAATAAGATTGAAGAAAGGGGATGAAATTGAACGAAGAGATTAAAAGAGAACAGATATGAATTTATTTTTCTTAAAATTACAATTTGTTGTAGCTGTATGTTAATCTCACTGGTATCTAAACGGTGGTATATATATATATATATATATATATATATATATATATATATATATATATGTTTGAGAAAAATGAAAAACGACGGGAAGTAAATACAAGCAAGCAAAATATTCAGATGACGTGTTTTTTTTATCAATGATAATTGTTGAATCTTGGTAAGGAAGAGATACGCAGTGAAATAAAGTTAGTTATTTATTAAATGAAGTGGTACTGCCCGACAAATATTATAAGTCTCGCGCTATGGGTGTTACGCCCGAAGTTGATCTTACTACTGACCGAGAACTTTCAATACCGTTTATTTCCATTTTATGTACAAAAATGGAGGGCTCGTGCCCTATGGTTTTGTGGGGGGAGCGGAAGGGAGCAATCATGCCATAACTAAATTGTCTTAGGGGCCCTAGCTAGTCGCATTATTTACAAAATGTCATATGCTTGGAATGAAAGAAAAACTCCGGAAAGGGAAAAGAAAACAAAAAAGAATAAAACCAAAACAATTCCCGGTTTGGTTGCCCTCCTATCCCCGCTTCTACGATATGGAGGTTGACTGTTTTCCGGTGTTCGAAAACACCGAAAACAAGCCGGGCCTTCCCTAAGTGGGAGGTATTTCTAATCTAATGGGACAAAAAAAGCAGGGTCGAGCCCGGTGAGGACATATACCATGAATTTATAAAAATGAAGTTCCAAGATCTTCAGAAAAGGTTTGGTTGGAGTAGGGCTGGGTCATTAAAATTAGGGATGGGGAAGATCTTGGAGACTAACAACTAGGTGACGGGATGATGACTCACAACGTACTGCTAACTAGGGTTGAAGGACAATGAAAACTTGTTTACCCAGCATGGGGTCCCGAAGGACACGGACTGTAGATGCCATACGCAGAAAGAAGAGGGAAGGATGACTCCAACATTAATCTCTTTCGTACGACCAGGCTCGTTGTATTCACTTACTGTTTGTCGAATATTATGCGACCCAAGCGTTTTCTATCGCATCTGGTCTTGACTCTAAGCTGATGTCTAAAGAACAATATCAGATCACGCTGAGAAAGGTTTGCATACAATACCTTCTTTCGCGTCGTCCAAATCACCATTCTGGCTACAGCAAAGATCGTGAGAAACACCACACGCTTCTCACCCAGAAACGGAGCTAAAACGTTGTCCACAACGTAACCAACGTCGAGTAACACGAGCTACTTGGGTCCGATGCGAGCCGTTCACTTCCCGAGGTGATCCCAGAACTGGCGAACTCGCTTAGTGTAGTAGAAGGCGTGTTTAGCCGTTTCTTTCAAGCCACTGTCACAGCGAGCACAATCGGGTATATCTGTCAGGTTAGATCTAACGCTCAAGCCGAGAAGGGACAACGCGTTCCGTGCAAGCCACCAGGTGAGCGAGAATCCGGAATTGTTCAAGAAGTCCAAATCTGGCGCCCAATTCCAATGGGAACGAACCTCCTTTGCCGTCTAACCGTGCCGCTCACTGAGAGAGTCCGAATCAGAGCCCACCACTAGTTTCCGATACAGTTCTTTCCAAGGCCGTGAAAGGTCACTGGACTTAGAAAGGCCACGAAGGGCCGTACGGCATTCACGGATAAGCAGTGCTTCGCCAATTGGTCTACGTCGACCTTCGGCGTTTGTGTCTGACTTGAGGTGAGAAAAAGTCCTACTCGCCTTTCGTCTCCACACTGCGTCCACCGACAAAGATCGGCCCAAGTATGCGAGTTTTCAGGGAGTCAATGGCTCTCCTGATCAAGCTTACCCGGACACCTATTGCGCGTATGTTGAATGCAGACCTGTCTACGGACCTTCGACCTTCGAACTCCTCAGAGTAATCTGGTGAGGGATTGTTTCAGCGCCAGCTGATGAGCCCTAGGCAGAGTAAGTACTGACAATCGGTAAAGGATCAAAGGAAATAGGTACACGGCGCACACCTTTGCCCTGCTCTTTAAGGACACCCTCCTTGGAAGCTAGGTTCCCACCTGGGCGTCCACCTTAACAAGTAACTCTGACCAATTTCGCTCCTGTTGGAGGTCGGGCCCGTACCACATCCGAGGATGGGCTCTGGCAGGGTATAGCTACTCGTCCAAGCATCGAGTCGCAAAACTATGCTTTTATCAAAATTGATCTTGGCTCCTGCTATTGATTCATACCCTGCAACCGCCTTCTTCACGGCCTCTATGTCCAAGTGGCGGGACACAAAGATCGTGATATCATCGGCGAACACGGAAACCCATGCTGTAAGAGGTTCAGCAAATGGGATACCGCTTAGGGTCGGATTTGCCCCCTCATCCCTAAGCCTTCGGAGCAAGGGCTCTAAAGCAAGACCAGAGGAAAGAGGAGGCAACCCTGCCAGACCGATCACCCGATCGTGAACGCCATCGAAGTCTTCTGTTTACCTGCGCCACTGCCTGAGGGTGGTGGTACATCATACTAAACCATCTGCGGAATATATACGTGCGTGTATATAAATATATGTACATATATAAATGCATATATGTCTATATTTCTATAAGAATGAATATATCCATATATTATCATCATCATGTAGAGACATCAGTATGGATATCTCTGACCATCTTACACCAACCTTCTCTATCGCCCATTGCTTCCGGTAGGTTTTCAAGGCTTTCTGTATGTATGTGTGTGTAAAATTATCTATATATTGTACATGTCTATCTAAATAGTATATGCAAGCATAACTATGAATAATACACACACACACACACACACACACACACACACACACACACACACATATATATATATGGTACATGTACATATTTACATATATAGTATATGTATATATTTACATATATCGCATATGGGCATATAATATATATATATATATATATGTACTTCGTATACATATATACATATATATATAGTGTATGTATATATGGGGTATATATATATATATATATATATAGTTGATGTATAAATATATAAGCTACGTGTATATATGTACATATATTGTATATCTATATATATATATATATATATTCCTTGAGTAAAAACTGTGTGTGTATATATATATATATATATATATATATATATATATATGTTGTGGCCTTGTTAGGGACAAGCAATAAAGACACAAGAGAGGAATGGAGTTAAACAAATATATTAAGAACAGTAATACAACATATACAAATGAGAGGGGTAACAGCGAAACCTTTCGGTCTGACTGTCAAGGCTATCCGCTGGAAGATTTCTTTCTGCCTAAGAATAGTACCTGCTGCTATTTATAGCTGGGAGAGGTCATGTATGCATGAATAGATGACCATTTCCCACTTCGTAAGTATTAACTCCTTTTTCTCTTTGCGTTAACGATGATAAAGTCCGTCATTTTCCTTTTCTCCTTAAACGATGTTGTTCCGAGGCCGCTTACGGTATTGGAATGTCAAAAGTATCGTGAATAACATCTATGACGTCTTTTTTTTCAGGAAGATCGCTGTCAGCATCATATGACAGGCGTTTCCTGATTTGATTCAAATGTCTTTTGTGAGTTGACTGGTGACCTTTAATAAAGTAGATCCTATTTCCTACTCTTTTCTCAATTCTATCCATTTCCTAGAAAGATTTATTATCATGAAATGTCTGGAAAAACTTTTCTCTCCGGGTCGGTAGCGTTTTTTGGGCACAGTGTTTGTTCAACCGGGTTTTGTTTGTTTGGGGAGTAGCTTGTTGAACACAGACCTGATTTTACGTGCAACCATTACCTCGGCTGGGGTTAAGGATAATGGTGTGTTGTCGTTGGGCATAATTTTATATGCCTGAAGGAACTGTTGTAGGGTTTTTCCTGTAGGTGTACTCTTTGCAGCGTATCCACGAAGCGCTCGCCTGTTCGTTGGACCTTGGGTGATTTGGGGGCGATCGTGATATGATTGATCTAGGTCACACAAAAAGTCGCTGGACGTAACTTGTGTCATACTTTCGGACACTAGACAATCAACTACTCCAAATCTGGTGAACAGTTCATGGAGGAAATTGATTGTAACTTTTGTAGTGGGATTTCTACATCTAAGGACTTCAAGCCATTTCGAAAAACTATCTAAAATGGAAGAATCCGTCAAGCGGACCTTAGCTGCCAAGGCTCAGCCTTTTCAGGGTTTTACGATGTTTTCAGTAACCTTATTCATGTTCGGCCAGTACACGTAACTGCGCAAAAAACTTTTTATCCTTGTAATTCCTCTGGGGACAGCATGAAAATCTTTCAAGTTTCTCCTTTTTAGTGTTGTGGGAATGACGTCTCGCTCACTATATAACTACTTCGTCGCATAGGGAGAAAATATTTGGAGTCTGTCAGTCCTTTTAATAAATCTTGGCTTTTCTTTGCCAGATAAAATCATCATTTAGAGCTTCTTGTTTGATTTGGTCGAGAGTCACAGAGTGTTCCCTTACTGTGTTGCATAATGTGGTTTTAAATTCTCCGTCTGTTCAAAGAGAAGCAATCGCAGTATCTTCAAGAGGTTCCCTGAATTTCCGGATTAATCTGGACAGTCCGGCGGCACGACAGAGTTTTTAAGACGGTAAGAATTCCGTTTTAAAGTTATAATTTAATAGGATTGTTCTCCATCTCCGCAGTCTATTTGCTGTATGCATAGACAGACTTCTTTTAGAACCGAAGATAGTAAGTAATGGTTTATGGTCCGTTTGCAATGTAAAGTGTCTACTGTGAATGTACCAGTGAAATTTCGTTACTGCGAAAATAATCCCTAACGACTCCTCCTCAATTTGGGAGTAGTTTTTTTCTGCAGGAAAAAGTGTTCTTGACGCGTGAGAAACTGGCTTGTAAGATCCATCTGGCATCTTGAGCAGAATAAATGCTCCAATGCCATACGAGCTGGCGTCGCTGGTAACTATAATGCCCAGGTCTGGGTAATAGTGGGAGAAAAACTAGTCCGACATCAAGACTTCTTTAATTTTGATGAATGCTTCCTGGCGTTCAAGTGTCTACTTTCAGTCCTTGTCTTTTTTTTCAGAGGTTTATTTAAAAAAGCACGTAAGTGCACATTAGGTATAAGCACTTGGTAGTAGTTTTCCAGTCCTAAAATACTTTGTAAGGAAAAAATTTCCGGGAGATGGCATGTCATTGATCGCGGTAGCCCGTTTTGGATCTGGCCTTCTGCCATCTCGGTGGATAATGTGCCCTAAGTATTTAATCTTCACCATAAAGAAGTCTCATTTGAATTCTTTCAATTTGAAACCGTATTCCTGAATTCTTGAAAAGACTTTATGAACGTGTTGCTTGTGTTGTTCTACAGTTTGACTGTTCATTAATATGTCGTCCAAATATGCAATTGCGAAGTCAAGGTCGCTCAGCATAGGGTCTGTTACTTGTTGGATGATTGCCGGCGCAACCTTGACCCCGAACGGAAGACTCTGAACTTGTACAATCCACGATGAATTGATACAGAGCAACTTAGAACATTCTTCCTTCAGCGTTGTTTGAAGATACGCGTCACTGAGGTTGATTTTCGAAAAAAAATTCTTCATTTAGTTTCCTGAAATTTCTTTTGGGCTTCGTAAAGAATAGTGATAGACTTTGAGTGCAGCATTAAGCCACATCGAGAAATCGGCGCAGACCCAGATCTCCTTTGACTTCTTTTTCACATAGACGGTCGGTGAAACCCATTGACTGTACTCAATTTCGACAAGACCCCGGTTCTTTCAAGTCTGTCGAGTTCTTCATTTATTTGTGGTAAAGAAGCAAAGGGCGTATTTTTTTCCTCAAAAACTGGCTGGATATAATCTTTTAACTCGAATCTTGTCGTCATCTTATTACACCGACCAAGGACCCCAGAAAAAACTCCCGGAAAAGTTTCTTTTAAATCTTTAAAACATTTTTTGCCTCGGTGTCCAGGTTTTCGAGTTTTTAGCAAAATAAATTAATTGGCATATCCCACAACTTAAATTTCTCCATCCAGTCGGTGGCGAATAAATTCTCAGGATTCTTTAATACGAACATTTTTAGTTCTAACGTCCTTCCTTGAAAGGTTACATTTGTGATAGGTTCTCCCTCAAACTTGATTTTCCCCCTTAACACAGACCTGGCCATTTTATTAGATCTTAGCAAGGTTGGTTTTACCAACTTTTATCAAGTGTGAAGATTTATGATTGTCCAATGTAACCCAAAATCCAACTGTAATTTTATAGTTTTATTTAGGATTTGTACTTGCACGTATTTCCTAATGTTTAACTCGTCTTGTTCATCTGATTTTGTGCTTTTAACGAAGCTATTAACCTCTTTTCTCGCTCGGCTGTGTGAGCTTTTGTGCTCGACGCGGCTACCAGTTAAACACTTCACTTCTTATTCTGGTAAGGGCAATCCTTTTACCAACGTAGCGACCCACAACCGGGCCACTGGTTAGGGGACAAGTTGTCTTGTTTCTCTTTCTATTGGTTTGAATTAGAGAGAGAATTAGATTGATTTTTCTTTTGATGTACGCTTCTAATGTGTGCTATGCCAGATTAATCATCTTGGCGTACGCTTACAAATCTCTGACAGTCTTTCGCTATTTGTTGGAGAGAAAGGTTTGACTCTTTTTCCAATTTATTCAGAACTCTACATCTAATTTCAGCGTTTTAAAATGAAACAAGTCCCTGAACATATATCAGATAGTTGAAATTATTCGCATACAATTCTGATAGTTTGAAATCGTCGCAATGCTTGATTACGACCGACAAAAATGCAGTGTAATCTTTACTATCATTTCGGGTTAAATTCATACACATCCATCTTTTATGAAATAGTGAAGTTTTTGGACTAAAAAGTTATGTAAGAAGTTTAACGGCTTCGGTAAATGTCAGTTCGCTTGTTTTACTGGGTAAGATATAGTTCACAAATTTGGTGTGCTCCGTGGTGCCTAATTTTCGAAGTAGTAGGCGAACGTTCTTAGAGTCTGCCTAATTTACTCAATCTGTGGCGTATAAACCCTCGAATCTTCTAAAATTAGAGGCAAAGGTTATATCCTCGTCCAGAAAATATGTAAAATCGTCTTTTGCGCCCCAGATTGTGTTTTATGAGAATGAATTTTTGTTTTCATATTGTCAGTTCAAGCAACTTTCTTTCTTCTTGTTGAGTTTGAAATGTAGTTTCTTTAAGTTTTTGTCTGATTTTTGTTTGTTTTTAAATTTTAAGCCGTTTTATAAAATCAGTTGGTGTTGATCCATTCTTTTTTGCTGCTCAAGTTGGATCTAAAGAAAATCGAGCATTGTGGATTTAAAATGCTCCATGTTTGTTTGTATCTAAAAAGATTTTAAAACCGAAATAGAATCTAATTGAGGTGAAAAACCTTTCTTTCTTTTTTTTTGTTTTGGAATAAAAAAAAACGAAATAACTTTAATTTCTTACTTAATCAGGGGATCACAAATGCTTTTTTTAATAAAATAAATAAAAAATTTAATTTTTTACTCACTAAGGAATCACAAGTGCTTTTGATTTTTATAGAACATGAATTTTTGCTGTTTAGCGGCTCGCATTCAATTCCAGTGTAAGTTAGTTTTCTGGATTGCCAAGTACTGTTGAGTAGAACAAAGTGTGAAACAATTAAAATGTCTAATGTTGAACCAATATTAACAATTTCCACATAGTCCGTTTGGGGTCCTCAAGGGTCTCTAAGGATCACTGTCACTAAGTTGTTTTGGCCTCCTTCTTAGCTGCCAGGAATAAAGAAACAAGTGAGGAATTGTGCTAAACAAATATTTAAAAAAATACAACTGTAATACAGGATATAAATATGAGAGGGTTACCAGCGAGACTCTTCGGTACGACTATCAACGCTATCTGCTTAAATATTGTCTTCAGCCAAAGAGCAGTAACTACAATTTATTACAGGGGGAATACATGCATGCTCAGTTAAATTACCATATATATATATATATATATATATATATATATATATATATATGTGTGTGTGTGTGTGTGTGTGTGTGTGTGCGAGGTGCATACGGTAAGTTTCCAGATTTTTTTCGTATGGGCACTTTCATTGATAGTACACTCATGAAACTCTTGTCCCCTTCGAAGTAATCTTCTCTGACTGCAATGCAATTGTTGTACCATTCCAACAACTTCTGGAAGGCTCCATGGAAGTCCTCTTGTGTGAGTGTGTTAATGACCTTCATCACAGCCTCTTTCATCTCCTCAAATGTCTCATAACGGTTTTCCTTGAGCTTAGGGAATAACCAAATGTCACGGGGAGCAAGGTATGAACTATAGGGAGGGTGAGGAACTGTCTCCATGCCCATCTTAGTCAAATAGTCTGTGTCCTGGGGGAAATGCCACTGATCCGATTTGAAGAGTGCTGGCCTCTTCCGACGAATCTCTTCCTGAACTCCCTTAAAACCTCAACATAGTATTCCTTGTTGACTGTCTGTCCACTGGGAACCCAACTCTAGTGTTTTGACATCCTTACTCCTCCCACACCTCTCATCATCCCCCACAGACTCCCTGCCTTCCTTGAATCTCTTACGCCACTCAAAAACTGATGTTTGATTCATGCAAGATGCTCCGAAAGCAGTCTGAAGCATTCCATACGTTTCTGTGGCCTTTTTCCAAGTTTAAAACGAAATTTTAATGCATATTGTTCTTCTAAAGTCTAGATTGGATTTTTTAAATTCACCAGCTGTGACAATCAGGCTTAAGTAGGGTGTATTCCAATTGCTTCTGTAGCTGTTCATTTGAACCTGAAATCATAAAAATTGGTCAGTTATCTCATAAGATGTATAGCAATAACATACTGAATTTTCTAGAATCTACAGCAATTTTAAATGCCCGTACAAAAAATCTGGAAACTTATCGTATGCACTTAGTATATATTTGTCTATCTATATATTATAATTGCCTCATGCCCCCAGCCTCGTCCACCTCCCTCCAATCCTCTGCTACTGCGTGGGGACAAAAACAGACGGAAAGTTCTCTTCAGGGAAAGTGACCAAACACTGCCCCACCCCACGTTGGGATTCCTTTTTAAGTGGCAAGGCGTCGAAGATTCACGTCTGAGAAGAAAAGGGTTGCTGGTAGCTAACGACTGGAAACCGGAAGGGTATATTGAAGAAAAAAAAACACACTGCTTTTTGTAAATATAACAAAAAGTTTATAAATTCTCGAGTTCTACAGATGATAATAATTCTGCGGGTGTGACTTCAAGAATGGTCTAAGGACGTCAGATTGGCGAGGGTTGAGTTCTTATGAGCGGCAACTTCGTTGGTGCGTCCTGGCGGCAGGCTGGCAGTGTGTTGGCAATGTGCACGATTGTCCGATCGCTCGATGGCACGATTGTACGATTTGTACGATTGCTCGATGGCACGATTGCAATGAGCTCAACAATCAGCTCGTTTATATAATATCTGCCAAGATTCTGGGATAGGTTCTGATTGTGGCATGGGTGATCTCCATAACGTCATTTTCAACTCATCCGACATCCGTTATGTCTTTGTTTCAATTTTCGTCATCACTAAGGGTCCAACCCTTTTTTACACTACTTTCACAAAGTCCTTCCTATCATCACCACTCGTGATGAGGACAACGGCAGGAGCGCTTTCCTCCTACTAGCACAGTCTTTCTCAAATTCCCACTAATGACGTCAGACCGGAGACTCCTCCCCTTCTGCCCAAATATACTGGACTGTCAATTTGATAGGGCTGATTCCAAAAATCAGCGGACGGAGGGGTGGCCCTTCGTCCCAGACTAATTAACAATTATTAATCAGCCCTGACAGTAATTTCCAGACAATTTCTTCACATTTATTTGCTAAGGCGTGTTTGTAATCAGATACCAGAAACTTTTTCACCATCAACAAAGGTTCCTTTGTTAGTACCTGATTTTCATTTCCTATATAGGCACCAACGCAACCAAACGCGTACCAGGCGACCCCCTCTTAACATCTCATTGTCCGTTTTCTTATTTTCTCCTTTCCCAGGTTTGGGAAAATCATTTTAACAATATTACTCATTTCCAAGTAATATCTTTTCTTCCTTAAATTTTCGCTTGTACTTGTCAACAACTTAATCTTCTTAACCTTTCAAAACTTCCAATTCCCATTTCAGGTTTTTATCAAAAGTCCTTTTTTTTCCAGAATTTTCAATTTTACACTTCTTGGCAAATATCGTTAGCCGCTCAACTTTTTGCTTTTAACCCTTCATGTATCAACACCATAGACTAATATTGTCACATATAATATATAATCATACCTATACTATATATATATATATATATATATATATATATATATATATAAAATGGATCCTTTCTTATTCCAAACAACTGTCAGTATCACCGGTTTTACAGATTTCCTCGTTTGGAACTGTTTCTTTACTGGAGAGTCAATACTTTAGAAAGAATTTTCTTTGGAGGTGATTTTCCCAAATGTTCAATTAATATTTAATGTTACTTCGCAGAATATGTAGAAATCTATAAATTTTATTCAATTCAATAATTTAGATCAAATTATATTTCCTGAATGAGGAATTTCGTGTATATTTTCCTTTTTTTCTTAAAATTCTTAAAATTTAACACACGCTGCGTCTGTATCTCTGTCTCCTCTCTTTTTGTCTTAAATTACCCGCAAACACACACACACACACACACACACACACACACACACACACATACATATATATATATATATATATATATATACATATATATATATTTATTTATTAGATTCATATATTTAATGCCATGAAAGAAAATAAAATAAATAACTTTAGAATAAAATAGATAACTTTACTTTATTTTATAAATAGATAACTTTCTTTACGAATAATTCTATTTAATAACTATTCATTTTTAAATAAATATCTTTATTTTATTTTATTTTCTTCGAAATGCAATGATGATGTTTTGTTCCTTAGTTATAACCCACTCCACTAATGTGCCCACCAGTACATAAAAAAATAAAGAATTTTTTCTCGGCCCTACTGAAGTGTGCTACAACTGCATTCTTCTATCCGGAAAACAGCCCCAATTTTTTGCGCTGTGTATGTATAGTCACACACACACACATACACTAAACACCACTAATGATTGTTGTTTGTAAAACTTCATGAAACCTAAGGCCACAGAAAAACTTCCATGGCATTAAATATATAAATCTAAAATATATTTATTTATTATCATTATAAAATAGCTGTATTACAGATATTGAGAACTCTCCAAATTATATCGCACTTGGTTTACCACAAAACCACAAAGTGAATTACTGAAAACCAACATTGTTACAATATATATATATATATATATATATATGGTCAAGTGGAGGTTCAAATGATAACACGACTCGGAAATAAGTGATAAGAAATATATTGAAGGAAAGCAGTACATACACGAACGATAGCTTGGAGAAACCCTTCCTCATCTTAACAATCAAGAATATTACCGCTCTTGGTAACTGCTCGCTGAGACTGTTTATTTCATTATTATTACAATAATGAAGGCACAAGGCCTTGGAGTTTTTCGGGGAAAGGGAAGGGAATGGTCTTTGCTTTAACTAAGATTTCTAAGGGGAACCTAGCTAGCCACATTCGCCGACCCATTCAACAATACAATATATAACCATTTATCCATCGCCATGCGCGCTGCTACCACCAAAATACCACATTTGCTCTATGAAGAAAGACCTACTTAAAACCCCGGAAGTGATGCATGATTTTGTTTACAAATTGTGATTTTTTACAAATGAATTCATATGATGGGGATGGGAGAAAACCCCCGAAATATATACAAAAGCAAAAAACAAAGGAAAAATCCCCCGTTTGGTTGCCCTCCCATCCCCCCGTCTATAAAATTGGAGGGCGACTGTTTTCCGGGGCGAAAGAACCGGAAACAAGCCGGACCTGCCCTAGGTGGGACAGGAATCCTAATCTATAGGGGTAAAGGAAATAAAGGGTCGGGCGCTGTATGGGTCGATAAAAGCAGCTAATATGATTTTTATACATATGAATGTTCAAGATCTTCAGAAAAAGGGGACTGGGATACGGGTTGAGGTACAAAAATAATAGGGGTGGGGAAGATCTTGAGAACTAACAACTAGATGACGGGGACAATGACTGACAACATACTGCTAACTATGTTACAAGGGGAAAACATTGCCTTATTACCGGGGGGGGGTCCCGAAGGACCCGTACCGTAGACGCCATGGGCCGGCAGAGGAGGGAAGGATGACTCCAATATTGCCCCCTTTCGCACGACCAGGCTCGCTACATTCACCCACCTTTTGCTGAATGTTATGCGATCCAAGCGTTTTCTATCGCATCTGATTTTGACCCTCAGCTGATGCCGAAAATACAAAACCAGATCACGACAAGAAAGGTTTGCATCGTCATACAATCCCTTGTTTCGCGTAATCCAAATCACCATTCGAGCTACAGCTAGGATCGCGAGAAACACCTCACGCTTCTCACCCTGAAACGGAGGAAGAACGTTGTCCACGACGTAACCAACGTCGAGCAGCACGAGATGCTTGGGTTCGATGCGAGCCGTCCACTCGCCGACGTGATCCCAAAAAGGGCGAACTCGCTCGCAATAGTAGAAGGCGTGCTGAGCCGTTTCTTCTAATCCACTGCTGCAGCGAGGACAATCAGGCATGTCTGCCAAGCCCGCTTTGTAGTTCAAGCCGACAAGAGGTAACGCATTCCGTGCAAGTCACCAGGTGAGCGAGAACTCGGAGTTGTTCGAGAAGCTCGATCCTGATGCCCAATTCCAGTGAGAGCGGATCTCCTCCGCCGTCCAGCCTCGCCGCTCGCTAAGAGGATCCGAAGCGGAACCCACCACTAGCTCCCGATATAGCTCTTTCCGAGGCCGTGAATGGTCACTGGACCCAAGAAGGTTACGAAGAGCTTTTCGGCACTCGCGGACAAACAGTGCTTCGCCCAAAAGCTTACGTCGACCTTCAGCCTTTGGGTCTGACTGGAGGCGAGGAAAAGTCCGACTCGGCTTTCGTCCACACTGAGTCCACCGTCAAGGATCGGCCCAGGTATGCAAGTCTTTCAGCAAGCCAGTGGCTCTCCAGATCAGGTATACCCAGACCCCCGTTGCGTGTACGTTGGATACAGACCTGCCTACGGACCATCAGCCTTGCACCTCCCCAGAGCAATCTGGAGAGGGATTGTTGCAGTGCAAACCGATGTGCCTTAGGCAGAGGAAGTACAGCCAATCGGTAAAGGATCAGAGGGAAGACGAACGTGGCGCACGCCTCCACCCTGCCCTTTAAGGACAACCTCCTTGAAAGCCAGATTCCCACCTGAGCATTCACCTTGGTTTGTACTTCCGACCAATTTCGCTCCAGTTGGAGGTCGGGCCCGACCCACACCCCGAGGATGCGGACGGGTCCGTCACTCCAGCGGAAGGGCCCTGGAAGAGTATTGCTACTCCTCCAAGCACCGAGCCGCAAACCTTCGCTTTTGTCAAAATTGACCTTGGCTCCTGTGATCAGCTCGTACTCGACAACCGCCTCTTTCACAGCCTTTATATCCAGACGGCGGGATACAAAGACTGTGATGTCATCAGCGAACGCGGAAACCCTTTCCGTAAGACGGCCAGCAAAGGGGACACCGCGTCGGGACGGACTTGTCCTCTCATCCCTCAGCCTGCGCAGGAGGGGCTCCAACGCGAGTACATAGAGAAGAGGAGACAGGGGGCAGCCCTGCCGGACCGAACGCTCGATCGCGAATACCCTCGAACGCCTTCCGTTCACCTGCACCACTGTCTGAGGGTTATGGTACATCATGCTAATCCATCTGCGGAACTCCGGTTGGAATCCGGCAGTCTCCAAAACAGACGCCAAGAACCGATGGTCAACCCTATCGAAGGCCTTGGACTGATCTAAACTGATCAGCGCGGCTTCAGTGTCGTCTTCTATCCCCTCTAGGACCTCGCAAATCAAGTGCAGATTGTCCTGGATCGATCTTCCCTTCACAGCAAAGGTCTGTTCAGGGCCGATCAGATCACTGATGACAAGCTGTAAACGATTAGCTAAGACCCGGGCCAAAATCTTTAACTCTGTGTTAAGCAGAGTTATGGGCCTGTAGTCGTCTAAACCCGCCCCAACATGCTGGCCATCTTTCTTCAGTAATGTGATCACGCCCTCGGTAACGAAACCAGGGATCACTCCCTGGGCGAACCAATGGTTGAACACATCCGTCAGAATAGGGACAAACATGTGCGACATCCTCACTTACACTTCGTAGGGCAAACCATCAAGTCCCGGGGACTTGTTGAGGTCGACCTGCTTCAACGCATCACGGACTTCGCATTCAGTAACCACACCCTTGCAGCTAGCCGCTTCAGCTACCCCAAGGCGGGGGAAGTCGGCAAGATAGCTACGAAACTCCCGGATCGGGAGATCAGGGCAGCGGGCAAAGCTATCCCGAAAGTGCGCCCGAAAGGCATCACGCATCTCATGACTCGATCGCAGCAGTCGCCCGTCCGCGGTCTTGATAGACGCGATGTACCGATCGGGGAACCTTCGCGCTTCTTCTTCACGCGCAGTCGCGTTCGATATCACAGCTTCGTAGAGAACTCTATCTAACCTAGATCTAACAACGTGTCCCTTGTAGCGCTCGCTACTCTCACGCTCAAGGTCCCTCCTAGCTAGTTCTACACCTTGGGAGTCCCCCACCCAGCCGCCGCCCGGGAAAGTCTATCTTCTATAGATTTCGCCTCCTTGGTCCTATCTAGGTTGAGCTGTCGACCGTATTTGGTGGCGAAGTCTCTAATCCTATATTTCAGAGAAACCCACCACCTATTCCCAGTAACCGCCCGCATTAACGCCCGCTGAATTAGGGATTCCAGCCGGTCCCGGAAGTCCCGTATCTCCAGTAAGGAGGTATTGAACTTCCAGTAGCCGGCTAGACTAGGCCTATTTGCTAACCGCAGACTGACCCTAACAAGCTTATGGTCAGTCCACGCTATCAGGTGGAACGTGGGACAACTAACGAAATCAATGTCAGCTCGTCTAACTAACAATCTGTCCAAGTAGGAACCTACTTTGGCAGAGGACGAGCTATCTAGCCACGTCCACATCTCCCACCCTGGGTGATGAAGACGAAACCTGTCGACGAGGTCGTGACGAGTCACGAAGCCGACAAGGCTGCTATCACACCTTCCCGTACGACTAGCTCCCCGCCCGACCTTATCTATCTTGGGATCAAGGATCGCATTCCAATAACCTATTAAGACTAGCCGCTTCGTATCGTCCAGGAACGGCGCCAACCGACGAAAAAGGAAACCCTCTCCGCAGCGATATTGGACGCATTAACCGCAACCAGACGAAACTTGAAACTTTTCACGGCAACATCGACCACAACCAGCCGGCCCCCGTCACCTGTAAAGACAACGTCAACATCAGCATCAAGGCTGCGTCCAACTAGCAAGGAGACCCCAGCGCTGACGTGGCTGCCGTATGCTGAGAAAACGCTAAAGTCGTTTTCCAGCACCCGACAGTCAGCATCGCTAGTGAAGTGGGTCTCTTGCACTGCAGCAACATCTACCCGAGGTTTTTGAGTTCACCAAACAAGCGTGCACACTTGCTTGAATCCCTCACATTCAAACTGGCAAGGTTTAAAGCCATCAATCCAACTTACCTTACTCAGTGTCGACTACGGACCGGAAATCCTTGGGTGTGAGGATGCCGACGGCCTGACGCAGGGAACAGGTGCCGAGTTCAGTTGTAACCCGGTTGTCCCTGGTGATTCCGACGACAGCTATTGGAAACCTCAGCTTTAGGGACATATAAAGAGACAGGTGAACCAAAATAGGGACCCTACCCGAACAGAAAGGAATACATTTTTTTTAGGGAGGAATGCTCCAATTCCGCCAATTCAGACTGTACTCAAGAACTTCCACACGCCCTTGGTACGGTCGCCAGCTGACCGGACAAAAGTGGTCACCATGGCTGCACTCCTGAAATTTGCGGGGTTTGAAACTTTTAAGTCCTTCACTTTGTCCAGACTCAGCAGTGACTTTAGTGCCTTTTGAAGCTGGAAGTCACCGACTGCTTCCAGCTCTACTGAGCAGAAAGCCGCTGCCTGCTGGATCTGTTGTATGCTTAGTTCTTCACCCTCCTGCCGATTTGTTTTTTTACTAGCAGGAGGGCCATGTCTTTGTTTGGCTGAGAATAGTTCTTGTGTTGATAAGGCAGATGGGCTAAGTGACGGAAGGGATGGCGTTCTGGTTAGATTTGGGGGCTGGGACCGATCAGCTGATTGTGACCTTGGGAGGGGAATTTGATAGGAGCGGCGGCATTTTTTGAAAAATTGTTCTTGCTGGGGTGAGAGGGTGACAATTTGGTGAGGGGTTTGTGTGGGTTGTAAGATTTGAGGGGGTAAAGGTGGTGGAGACAGAGGTGGAGATGGAGGAGGTTGTTGCTTTTGTAACTGAGAGGAGGGGCCTGCCTTGGGTTGCTCAGGGCATATTTTTTTGGCGGCCCCTTCCCCACTGTCCCTTCTCCTCTTCAAGTTCACACTGGTTTCCATTTCTTCTATTTGGTTTTGTTTGGTTTTCTTTTTGTTCTTTTTGGGGGATACTGGAGGTACTGCTGCGGCTGGTGTCTTTGGGTTGGCTGTTGATGTTGTCGGTGATGCTGCTGGTTTCTGAGTTGCTAGAGTTGGTATTGCTGGAGTCGGTGTTACTGGTGCCGGTGTCGGGGTTGCTGGTGGTTCTGGTGTTGCTGCTACTGCTACTGCTGGTGGTGGTGGTGGTGGGGCCTTTATTTGTTTTTGAGGAGGGGATGAGGATGGACTTTTTTCCCCTTTTTTAGGGGACCCCCTCCTCTTTCGGGTCACTTCAGTCCAGCCCTCCTGGTTATTTGATTTGGGCTGGACTTGACCCGGGCCCTGGGCCTCCGCTTCCTTGTTGATGGTGGTGGTGGTGGTGGCCGCTGCGTCTTTTGTTGTTGTTGTTGTGACTGACGCCTTTTCTTTGTTTTCAGGTCGCTGGGGGAAAAACTTAGCGATATGGCCAATTTGCTTACACCCCCAGCACCTGGGGCGTCTTCCTTCCACCATCACCATCATTTGCCGATCCCCGCTTACTAGTGTTTCAGGGATGGCTTTAAAGCCATCCCTTGTCAGGCACAGCCGGAAGGCATAATCCCCGTAGGCTGTCCCGGCCGGGGATCTGAGGAGGTTATACTTTTCAACTTGGCCAAAGGCACTGAGGTACGCCGCCAAGACTTCCCCAGTGATGATGGCCGGGACATTGCAAACCGTGACGCGGAGCCTACGGGTGCCTTTGTATTCCGGCTGTAGCCTGAGTGCTCGCTGAGACTGCGCAGAAGAGAACTTAGTCGGTATATGTCACATGAGGACGAGTCTATTTATAGGGGATACCCCAACACACCCTCCCAAGCCTTTTGGATAAGGCTTCTGTGCATTTCCTCTTCTGCTGACAACTTCAATTTTTGGAATCTGCCTACGCGTCAGTTTTTGTAAAAGTTTACTTTGTGTACTCTATGCGTGATTGAATTCCTTTTTTGAAAATTTTTATTGGTAAGACTTGGTTTGACCCAGTTTTAGTTTAAGTTTTTGTTGTCTTACTAGTTTTATTTATTCGCATGTGACTTTGTCATTTATTTTCTTGTTTGACTTTCGCCATTTTTTTGTTTGACTTTTTGTCATTATTGCTTGTCTGTCATTTTTGCCTGTTTAACCTTTGTTTGACTTTTGTCGTCTTTTGCCTGTTAACCTTTTGTCGTTTTTTACCTGTTAATTATTGGATTGTTTGACTATTGTCAAATTTATTTTGTTCTGATTTTGACAGGAGTTCTACTATTTTATATTTTTACGGCTTGCATTTTAGTTTTTATTGCCAGTAGAACCCCCCCTCCATTTTTGCCATAGTTGGAGGTTTTTTGTTTTTACGTTTTACCCTCTTGGTTGCTTTTTCACCGCAGCCATGGAAGGTTCTCCTCCTTCAAGTAGCTCGGAAATGCCAAAGATCAATGACAGCAAAAAGGAAGACCAGACAAGACTAATAGGATCAAATTGGCCTTCGCTACCGGTTCCTGCTGACTCAGACAGTCCAATTCAGCCAGGGCAAAAAAGTCCAGCGCCGTGGAAAGTCCAGCAGAGAGGACCAGACGACTACGAAAGGGACAGGGTGGGCAAGTATGCCCAATATTTCATAGGCAATGAAGTCTTGTCCATATCAGAAATAGTCCAACAATTAGAGCCTAGTATCCTCTTGCTGGTCGTTTCCGACCTTAAAACCCGGCGACTGGTGGGACTAAAGAAAGAGGCGTTTGAGGAGCTACTGAAAAAAGCAGGCATCCCTTGCCAGTACTTTTGCCGTAAAGGTTTTGCCACTTGGGATGTCCTGCTGTCCACAGAGGCGGAGGCTGCTAAAGCAGCGAAAAACAACCCACCACTAAGTTTTTTAGACAACAGCCGGAGTATAAAGGGACCCGCAGGATCCGTGTTACAGTGTGTAACGTCCCGGCGTACATCACTGTGGAGGTTCTGGCCTCTTACTTGAGTGCCTTTAGCAGAGTGGAAGAATTCAACCTCCTCAGATCTTCCACCGGGACAGCCTACGGGGACTATACGTTCCGGCTGTGTCTGACGAGGGATGGCTTTCAGGCCATCCCCGAAACTTTAGTCAGCGGGGACCGGCAAATGATGGTGGTGGTGGAAGGGAGACGTCCAATGTTTTGGGGGTGTAAACAAATAGGCCATATTGTCAAGTTTTGCCCCCCAAAAACACAAAAAGACGCGAACATCGAAACCACAACAGCCACAACAGCCACCACCACCACCACCATCAACAACAAGCAACCAAACAAGGAGGAACAAGGCCCGGATCAGGTCCAGCCCAAGACAAATGACCAGGAAGACTGGACCGAAGTGACCCGGAGGAAGAAGAATTCCCCCAAATCCGGGGAATCAAGCCCAGCCACCATCTTTCCAGTCAAAAAACCAGAATCACCAACACCAGCAGCTTCGTCCAAAAAAAAAAAAAAGACCACAAGGGAGACTACAGTTAATTTAAAGAGGAGAAAGGAGAGCGGAGAAGGGGGCTTCAAAAATGTGTTAAGAAAATCCGTCTTAAGACAGGCCCCTCCTCTCAAGCTCAACCTGCAGCTCCATTGTAGCCACCACCTCCATTACCACCTCCACCACCTCAACAAGATGTACAGCCTTCACAACCTCCCCAACAAATGGACGTTCCCTCCCCCAACAAAAACCTGACCCCCCAAAACAAACTTTTACCCATGAACTCTTCTCCAAACAGCGCCGTCCCTACCAAATCTCCCTCTCAAGATCCCAATCAGCTGAAAGAACCCAAACAACAAGTCTTAATCGCACCTCATCCCTCCCCCTCTGAGCCCCTCTACATTTTCCTCACAAGAACTATTCCCCGCTTCACCCGTTTCACCCAAAACACCAAAGAACCCTCCCGCTCGAACAAAACCAAGCCGGCAGGAGGAGATAAACAAGGACTTGAGCATGGAAGAAATCAGGAAGGCAGCGGCTTTGTGTTCAGTTGAGCTGGAAGCACTCGGAGACGTTCAGCTTCGAAAGGCACTAAAGCCGCTGCTGAACCTTGAAAAAAAATCAAAGGCTTGAACGTGTCAAACCCAGTAAATTTTAGGAGTGCACCCATGGTGACTACTTTTGTCCGGTCTGCTAGCGACCGTACCAGGGGCGTCTGGAAGTTCCTGAATACGGTCTGTCAGTTGGCGGAGTTGGAGCACTCCAACCGTAAAAAAATGTTTGCCCTATTTTTCAGGGAGGGTTCCCATTTCGGTTCACCCCTCTTTTTATAGTTCCCTAAAAGTGCGGTTCCCGCTGGATGTCGGATGAATTACCTGGGACGACCGAGTTACCACTGAACTCGGCGCCGGCTCCCTGCGTCAGGCCATCGGCATTCTCACCCAGAAGGATTTCCGGCCCATAGTCGACAGTGATTAAGGTAAGTGGGTCTGATGGTTTTAAACTTTGCCACTTTGAATGTGTAAGCGCTTGCTTGGTGAACTCAAGAACCTCGGCGTAGATGTCGCAGTGCAAGAAACCCACTTCACTTGCGGTGCGGACTCTCGTGTACTGGAGGGCGATTTCAACGTCTTCTCAGCATACGGCAGCCGTACCAGCGATGGGTTCTCCTTGCTAGTTAGACGCAGCCTTGATGCTGATGTTGACGTTGTTTTTTCAGGTGACGGGGGCCGACTGTTTGTGGCCGATGTTGCCGTTAAAAGTTTCTAGTTCCATCTGGTTGCGGTTTATGCGCCTAATATCGCTGCGGAGAGGGTTTTCTTTTTTCGTTGGTTGGCGCCGTTCCTGGACGATAAGAAGCGGCTAGTCTTAATGGGTTATTGGAATGCGATCCTTGATCCCAAGATAAAATAGGTCGGGCGGGGAGCTAGTAGGTTGGGAAGGTGTGAAAGCAGCCTTGTCGGCCTTATGTTTCGTCATGACCTGGTCGACAGGTTTCGTCTGGATCACCCAGGGCGGGAGATGTGGACGTGGCTAGATCGCTCGCCCTCTGCCAAAGTAGGTTCCTACTTGGACAGAGTGTTAGTTAGACGAGCTGACATTGATTTCGTTAGTTGTCCCACGTTCCACCTGATAGCGTGGACTGACCATAAACTGGGTCAGTCTACGGTTAGCTAATAGGCCTAGTCTAGCCGGCTACTGGAAGTTCAATACCTCCTTACTGGAGATACAGGACTTCCGGGAACGGCTACAATCCCTAATCAAGCGGGCGTTGGTGGGGGCTGTTACCGGGAATAGGTGGTCGGTTTCTCTTAAACATAGGATTAGAGATTTCGCCACCAAGTACGGTCGACAGCTCAGCCTAGATAGGACCAAGGAGGCGAAACTAAAGACGATAGACTTTCCCGGGCGGTGGCTAGGTGGGGACTCCCTAACCGTAGAGCTAGCTAAGGGGGGGGGCTTGAGCGCGAGAGTAGCGAGCGCTACAAGGGACACGTTGTTAGATCTAGGTTAAAGAGAGTTCTCAACGAACCTGTGAAGAAGAAGTGCGAAGGTTTCCCGATCGATATATCGATTCTGTCAAGACCCCTGATGGGCGACAGCTACGATCGAGTCGCGAGATGCGTGATGCCTTTCAGACACACTTTCCTGATCGCTTTCCTGATCGCTTTGCCCGCTGCACTGATCTCCCGCTGCAAGAGTTTCGCAGCTATGTCGCCGACTTCCCTTGCCTTGGGGCGGCTGAAGCGGCTAGTTGCGAGGGTGTGGTTACTGAATGCGAAGTCCGTGATGAAGCAAGTCGTCCTCAACTAGACGCCAGGACTAGATGGTTCGCCCTAAGAAGTGTACTTGATGTCGCACATGTGTACCTATTTTGACAGATATGTTTAACTATTCATTCGCCCAGGGAGCCATCCCTGGTAGCGCTACCAAAGGCGTGATCACATTGCTGAAGAAAGGTGGCAGGCATGTTTGGGAGGGTTTAGACGTTTACAGGCCCGTAACTCTGCTTAACACAGAGTTAAAGATTTTGGCCCGGGTCTTAGCGAATCGTTTACAGATTGTCAATAGCGATCTGATCGGCCCCGAGCGAATTGCAGGAGCCAAGGTTAATTTTGACAAAAGCAAACGTTTGCGGCTCGGTACTTGGAGGGGTAGCGATACACTTCCAGGGCCCTTCCGCTGGAGTGACGGACCCGTCCGCATCCTCGGGGTGTGGGTCGGGCCCGACCTCCAACTGGAGCGAAATTGGTCGGAAGTACAAGCTAAGGTGAATGCTCAGGTGGGAATCTGGCTTTCAAGGAGGTTGTCCTTAAAGAGCAGGGCGGAGGCGTGCGCCGTGTACGTCTTCCCCTTGATCCTTTACCGATTGGCTGTTCTTTCTCTGCCTAAGGCACATCGGTTGGCGCTTCAACGATCCCTCTCCAGATTGCTCTGGGGAGGTGCAAGGCTGATGGTCCGTAGGCAGGTCTGTATCCAACGTACACGCAACGGGGGTCTAGGTATGCTTGATCTGGAGAGCCACTGGCTTGCTGAAAGACTTGCATACCTGGGCCGATCCTTAACGGGTGACGCAGTGAGGAGACGAAAGGCGATTCGGACTTTTCCTCGCCTCCAGTCAGACCCAAAGGCTGAAGGTCGATGTAAGCTTTTGGGCGAAGCACTGTTTGTCCGCGAGTGCCGAAAGGCCCTTCGTAACCTTCTTGGGTCCAGTGACCTTTCACGGCCTCGGAAAGAACTGTATTTAGGAGCTAGTGGTGGGTTCCGCTTCTGATCCTCTTAGCGAGCGGCGTGGCTGGACGGTGAAGGAGATCCGCTCTCATTGGGATTAGGCGCCAGGATCGAGCTTCTCGAACAACTCCGAGTTCTCGCTCACCTGCCGACCTCTGCGGAATGCGTTGCCCCTTCTCGGCTTGAACTACAGAGCGGGCGTGGCAGACATGCCCGATTGTGCTCGATGCGGCAGTGGATTAGAAGAAACGGCTGAGCACGCCTTCTACTACTGTGAGCGAGTTCAACCGTTCTGGGATCACGTCGGGGAGAGGACTGCTCGCAACGAACCCAAACAGCTTGTGCTGCTCGACGTTGGTTACGTCGTGGACAACGTTCTTTCTCCGTTTCAGGGTGAGAAGCGTGTGGTGTTTCCTGCGATCTTAACTGTAGCCCGAATGGTGATTTGGACGACACGAAACAAGTGATTGTATGACGATGCAAACCTTTCTCATCGTGATCTGGTTTTGTTTTTTCGGCATCAGCTGAGGGTCAAAATCAGATGCGATACAAAACGCTTGGATTGCATAACATTTAGCAAAAGGTGGGTGAATGCAGCGAGCCTGGTCGTAAGAAAGGGAGCAATGTTGGAGTTATCCTTCCCCCCTCTGCCGGCCCATGGCGTCTACGGTACGGGTCCTTCGGGACCCCACCCCGAGTAAGCAGGCATTGTTTTTCTCCTTGAAACCTAGTTAGCAGGATGTCGAGAGTCATTTTCCTCGTCACCAAGCCGTTAGGTATCAAGATCTTCTCCATCCCCATTATTTTTGTACCTCAATCCATACCCTAGCCCGCTTTTGTTGAAGATCTTGAAAATTCACATGTAAAAAAATCATATTACCTGCTTCTATCGACCCATACCACACCCGACCCTGTATTTCTTTGACTTAGTAGATTAGGGTCCCCGTCCCACCTAGGGTAGGTACGGCTTGTTTTCGGTTGTTTCGGACCCGGAAAACAGTCGGCCTCTAATTTTATTGACGGGGGTATGGGAGGGCAACCAAACGGTGAAAATCTTTTTCCTTGGTTTCGTCTTTTTTGTTTTCGGGTTTTTTTCTCCCATCCCCATCATATACTTTCACTGTAAAAAATCATATATTGCAAATCAAATCATACATCGTATTCGGGATTTTAAGTAGGCCTCTTTCATAGAGTAATTGTGGTATTTTGGTGATTGCTGCGCGCATGGTTATGGATGAATGATCATATACTGTACTATTGAATGGGTCGACGAATGTGGCTAGCTAGGTTCCCGTAGATTACATAGCCAATGAAAGACCGCTCCCTTCCCCTCCCCACAAATAATTTTACAATGAGATAAATTCTGTGGATTTCCTCTTCCTTTTCGATCTTCGTAGTCCGGAAGTGTGTTGAGAGGGTTCAAGGTTAAACGTGTCGTAGATAACCTCGATGGGTTCTTCCACTTCGTCTTGAGTGTTCTTAGAATCCATTTCATGCCGTTTTTTCAGTTGGTTTAAATGTCTCTTATGGGTATGTTTTTGCCCTTGAATTATGTATACCATTTCGCCGATCCTGTTAAGGATCGTCCCCTCTTCCCAGTACGGCATATTCTTTTGAAAATTTTTGTAACATGTTCAGTCGTATTTGTGTTAGATTCTCGTATTTGGATGAATTTGTCGAATGCAGATCTTATTTTCCTGGCAAACATGATTTCTGCCGGTGAGCCGGTTGAAGGAGTATTTGGGTTCGGTGTATTTGGGTTACGATACACTTGTAGGAATTATTGTAAGGCTCTTTCGGTCGGTGCTCCTTGTCCTTTCTTGCGTGCTCTTTTTAGCATGTCGGAAAACCTCTCCGTCTGACCATTCGATCTTGGGTGTTTTTTTTTCTTTTCTTTTTGAAAAGGGGCAGAGCATTTCCTTTTAGTTCGAATCTGGATATTGCCTTGGTGCATTTTCCGAGTACCCCCGAAAAAACTTCCGGAAATCTTGCTTTTCGTTCGTCTTTTAATTCTTGCGCCTCTGTAGTTGAATTTTCTATCTTGTTGCAGAGATTGTTAATTGGTTGGTCCCATAGTTTGAAACGCTCAATCCAATCCGTTCCAAATAGATTCTCAGACTTTTTGTGAACGGAAAGTTTTACTTTTTTAGTGGCACCGTTCAGGGTTACGTGTAGTATTAGTTCACCCTCGAACCTCGTTTTGTCACCTGTTACTGCACGGGTTGTTTTATTTGTTTTTCTCATCGCTGTTTTTTTCAATTTTTTTCCATGTGTGCATATTAATGATTGATAGGTCCGAACCGGAATCTAGTTGTAAGTCCACTTTTTATCCAGAATGTTGACTGTTACGTATTTTGTCCATTCTTTTCTGTTTTAATATTAGATCTTGCTTGTCTGACTGTTTTTATTTCCTTTGTTCCTACAGCGTTTTGCTTTGTGGCCAATTTTACTACACTCGTCTTTGGATCGGTTGTCGATTCTTTGTGTCTGGACCTACTTTTTGTTTTCACTGCTTTTCTAAGGGGCGTAATTTTTTGGCTTGTATCTTGTCCTTCTCACCTACGCTACTCCCGATTCCTCGATGTTTTTGAAGTCGTTTTTGACGCTAACTACGCGTTGACAGTCTTCGGCCAGTTTCTGTATAAGTTCGACAGGAATCTCCGTCTTATCTCCGAATTTTTACAGAGACAAGGTTTTGTGCGAATATCAAGCATTTAAAGTCATCGGCTTATAATTCCGCCAAACGAAATTCCTCACAATGGTTGTTTACAATAGATGCGAATGTGAGGTAATCTTTGTCGTCCCGCTTCGACAAGTTAAATCACTTCCAGTATCTAGTTCGGGCTAAATAATTCAGATAAGAGTTTAACTGCTTCAGAGAATTCCAATTCGCTTGTCTTCTTCGGTAAAATGTTGTAGACAAACTTACTATATTCAGCGGTTCCTAACTTCCTTAAAAGTAAGCAAACCTTCTTAGCATTGGTCTAATCTTCGCAATCCAACGTGAAAAGATATTCGTATATTCTGAAGAAAGTACCGATTGTCTTATCTTCCTCTGGAAGATAAATGAATGTCTCCATGGAATTCCAGATTGTGTTGTGGGAAAAGGCAGTGTTATTTCAGCTGGGTTCCGTTTTATTTAATACTTTCAGGAATAAGTCTTCTTGTTGTTTTCGTTGGATTTGTTATTCCTTGTCGTTAAGTAATTTTTCTTGTTTTTTTCTGTTGTTGAAGTAATTTTTCTTCTTGTTCTTTCTGTTGTTGGTGTAATTTCTCCTCTTGTTCTGTCTGTTGTTAATGTAATTTCTCCTCTTTTTCTTTCTGTTGTTGAAGTAATTTCCCCTGTTGTTCTTTCTATTGCTGAAGTAATTTTTCTTCTTGTTCCTTCTGTTGTTGATGTAAGTAATCTTCTTGTTCGTTCTGTTGTTGAAATAATATCTCCTATTGTTCTTTCTGTTGTTGAAGTAATTTTGTTCTTGTTCTTTTCTGTTGTTGAAGTAATTTTTCTTGTTCTTTCTTTTGTTGATATACTTTTCTTCTTGTTTTTTCTGTTGTTGATGTAATTTTTCTTTTTGTTCTTTCTGTTGTTGAAGAAATTTTTCTTCTTGTTGTTTCTGTTGTTGAAGTAATTATTTTTCTAGTTCTTTCTGTGGTTGATGTAATTTTTTTCTAGTTCTTTCTGTTGTTGAAGTAATTTTTCTTCTTGTTCCTTCTGTTGTTGAAGTAATGTTTCTTCTTGTTCCTTCTGTTATTGAAGTAATTTTTCCTCTTCTTCCTTCTGTTCTTGAAGTAATTTTTCTTCTTGCTCTTTCCGTTGATGATGTAATATTTCTGGTTCTTTCTGTTGTTTAAGTAATTTTCTTCTTCCTTCTGATGTTGATGTAATTTTTCTTCTTGTTCTTTCTGTTGTTGAAGTAATTTTTCTTCTTTTTTCTGTTGTTGATGTAGCTTTCCTTCTTAGCCTTTCTGTTGTTGAAATAATTTTTCTTCTTTTGTTGTGGTTGAAGTAATTTCTACTCTTGTTTCTTTCTGTTGTTGAAGTAATTTATTTTCTTGTTCTTTCTGTTGTTGATGTAATTTTTCATATTGTTCCTTTGTTGTTGAAGTAATTTTTCTTATCCTGCTTTCTGTTTTTAATATAATTTTTCTTCTTGTTCTTTTAGTGGTTAAAGTAATTTTTCTTCTTGTTCTTTCTTTTGTTGAAGTTATTGTTCTTCTTTCTCTTTATGTTGTTGATTTAATTTTTCTTCTTGTTCTTTCCGTTGTTGAAGTAATACCTCTTCTTGTTCTTTCTGTTGTTGGAGTCATTTTTCTTCTTGTTCTTTCTGTTGTTGACGTAATTTTTCTTGTCGTTCTTTCTGTTGCTGAAGAAATTTCTCCACTTGTTTTTTCTGTTGTTGAAGAAATTTTTCTTCTTGTTCTTTCCGTTGTTGATGTAATTTTTCTTCTTGTTCTTTCTGTTGTTGAAGTAATTTTTCTTCCAACATTTGTTGCCGCTCTTATTTTTCTTTCTGCTCTTTATGAAACTGCAAGAAAAATTGTTGTTGTTGAATATGCTCCTCTGCCTTCCGCTGATATTTGTTTTGAGCGTTCATTAGTTGCAATATCATTGCCTTATAATCCTCCATACTGATATCGGATATGTATTTTCAGAGGCAAGCTTAAAAAAATTGTTTTCCTTGTAAAACAAAATGGCTTCTCTCTCAATAAAATTTGCATAAATGGCTATTGACCGCATTCATCCCATAGAGAAAAAAAAATGACTTTTCTTTTTCCAAGACACGGGGGAATGTAAAGGCAGTTTTTACTTTTAAGTTGATGGGAAAAGAAGAAAAAAATAAGGTAAATAATAATCCTTTACAGTTTTTTCTCTTTCAAGAAAACGAAGTCTTTTCTTTCTATCAATAGTTTAGAATTTATCTCGTCTTCACCTTTTTTTTTATATACAGAGGGGGACGAAAAATTAATACACTACAACACTGGGGTAACTTGTATCAAAAGAAAAATATTCTACTTTTATTTTTGTTTTTCTTTGGGTTTTTTTACGATAGAGAACTACAGATAATTTGCTTAAGAACAAGGAAAATTTTGGTCAACTCTTTCATTTTCTACGACAGAAAAAAAAACTTACATAATTTTTGCAATAAAGAAATTGAAAACCACATTTCACAATTTTACAAAATGCTTTGTTCTTTCTTTTTTCTTTTTTCACCAGAAGAAGAGGAAAAAATAGTAAGTGAAATTGATTTTTCTTAAAGTTTTACCTTCCTTTCCAATATATCCCCGTCGCGTTTTCTTCTCTTTCGGTTTGTGAACTCGTTTTTTCTTCTTTTCGTGTTTTTAGCGTATGGTCAAATTGGAAAACGTGTAGTTGAAATTTTCCGAATTTCTGATTGTTAATTGTTGACTGAGTTTCACGTAAGTACTTATTTCTTCGAATCCGACATCGACAGTTGTTATGGTCAAGGGCAGGTTCAAATGATAACACGACTCAGAAATAAGTGATAAGAAATATATTGAAGGAAAATAGTACATACACAAACGATAGCTGGGAGAACTCCTCAGCTTAACAATCAATAGTATTACCGCTCTTGGTAACAGCTCACTGAGATTGCTCCGAGACTGCGACTGAGACTGTTTATTTCCATTTGGAATACAAATGGGAGTCACGCGGTCTTGAAATTTTGTAGGGGAGAGGAAGGATTTGAGCCCTCTTCTTTGGAGAAAACGTCTCGTTTTTCAAAAGTTTATTTTGAACGCTTTGTTGTTATAATCTCTTGTTACGTACGACTTGTTAAATTTGTTATCTCGGTAAGACATATTTTTGTTTAATCTTTATTTTTTAAGTCTTACTCGAGAATTCTTTGTTTGCGACTTTTAGTCAACCTTTTGTTATTGTTTGACTTGTTATTTTCACTTGTTATCCGACTTTTGTTTTGTTGTCGGAATTTACTTGCTTTTTTGTCGCTTTGTGTATTTTTCTTTTTTCTTTTTAGGGGTTCTACTTGTTTTAATTTTTGCAATCTCTTTGTGTCGTCTTGTTATACTTTTACTTAAGTCTTGTATTTTTCAGTCAAACAGTAGAACCCCCCTCCAGTCTTGCTACAGTTGGAGGATTTATTTTTACCCTCCTGGCTGCAATCCCTACGGCAGCCATGGAGGGTTCTACCTCTAAAAGAAGACTACGACCCAGACAAAGCCGAAAAGGAGCCCTCGCAGGAAAGTCTCATAGCGGCAAATTGGCCTTCGCTGCCGATCCCCGCTGACACTCAAGACACACAAGAGACCCAGGACAGTCCTATACAGCTGGCCCAAAAAAGCCCCACACCTTTGAAGGGCCAGCAGAGAGGACCAGCCGATTGTGAAAGAGACAGGGTGGGTAAGTACGCAAAGTACTTCAAGGGAAACGAGATACTGCCCATCCCTGAAATCGTTGAAAAGCTAACACCTAGAATCCTCTCGCTGGTCATTTCCGATCTAAAAACAAAAAGGCTTGTGGGGCTGAAGAAAGAAACATTGGAGGTGCTGCTGAGGAAGGTAGGCATCCCATGCCAGTACTTCTGTCGCAAAAGTTTTGCGACATGGGATGTCCTGCTTCCTACTGAAGACCAAGCGGCTAAGGCGGCGGCGAGCAACATTACCACCAAACACTTCAGGTTACAGCCGGAGTACAAGGGCACCCGTAGGTTCCGCGTCACGGTGTGCAACGTCCCGGCCTTCATTACTGGGGAGGTGTTGGCCGCTTACTTAAGCACCTACGGCCAAGTGGAAGAATTTAACCTCTTCAGATCCCCGGCCGGGACAGCCGGATTACACCTTCCGGCTGTGCCTGACGAGGGATGGCTTCAATGCCATCCCCGAAACATTATTCAGCGGGGACCGGCAGATGATGGTTGTGGTGGAAGGACGACACCCGAGATGTTGGGCATGTAAAAAAGTTGGCCACATCGCCAAATTCTGCCCGGAAAAAAACTGCAAACACAGCAGAAACAGATACAGCAGCAGATACAAGAACAACAGCTTCAGTAGCAGCCACCAGCACCACCATCAGCAAGCAAGCGGAGGCACAGGACCCGGGTCAGGTCCAGTCCAAAACAAATGACCAGGAGGGCTGGACCGAGGTGACCCGGAAGAGGAAGGGATCCCCTAAACAAGGGGAAAAAGTCCCGTTTTATCCCCTCCTCAGAAACTCACCAAGGCCCTAACACCACCACCACCACCACCAGCAGCAGCAGCAGCAGCAGCAGCAGAATCACCGGCAGCACAGCAACAGCATCACCAGCAACTCCAAAAAATCAGCAACTCAAAAGAAACCAGCAACCCCTAAGACACCAGCCACACCAGCGCCATTCCCAGTATCCCCCAAAAAGACAAAAAGAAAAAAGAAAAACACAGAAGATATGGAAACGAAAACACATTTGAAGAGGAGAAAGGACAGTGGGGAAGGGGCCGCAAAAAGTGTGCCCAGAAAAATCTCATCCTGAGACAGGCCCCTCCTCTCAAACACAGCTACCTCTCCCATCTCCACCATTAACTTCACCACTACCTCCACTACCTCGACCACCGTTTCCACCTCCAAAAATAATATTGCAGTCTCCTCCCCAACAAATGGACCCTCTTTCACCTCTTTTACCCCAACAGGAACATTACTTTAAAAAATACCACCGCCCATATAAAATCCCCTACCCCAGATCTCAGTCTGCTGAAAAGGCACAACCCTTGAGCCTAGCTCGAACCCCATCTCTTCCTTCACTCAGCCCTTCAGACATATCATCAAAGGAGCTATTCCCAGCAATATATTCTCCCAAAAGAAAAACTGACCCTCCTGCCGGAAAAAAGAAACCAAGTCGGCAGGAGGAGGAACTATCAATTGGATAGATACAGTGGGCAGCGGCTTTGTACTCTACGGAGCTGGAAGCAGTTGGAGACTTCCAGCTCCGGAAGGCACTAAAGCCGTTGCTTAGCTTAGAAAAAGTCAAAGAAATGAATGTCACAAATCCCGCAAATTTCCGGATTGCAGCCATGGTGACCACTTTTGTCCGGTCAGCTGGCAACCGTACCAGGGGCGTGTGGAAGTTCCTGAGTACGGTCTGTCAGACTGATACGGGCATGAAGTTGGCGGAGTTAGAGCACTCCTCCCTGAAAAAATGTATACCTTTTTGTTCGGGTAGGGTCCCTATTTTGGTTCACCCGTCTCTTTATAGGTCCCTAAAGCTGCAGTTTCCCATGTCGGAGGAATCACCAGGGACAACCGGGTTACTACTGAACTCGGCACCGGTTCCCTGCGTCAGGCCGTCGGCATCCTTACCCCGAAGGATTCCGGCCCGTAGTCGACACTGAGTAAGTTAAGTTGGATTAATGGCTTTAAACCTTGCCAGTTTGAATGTGAGGGGACTGAGGAATTCAAGCAAGTGTGCACGCTTGCTTGGTGAACTCAAGAACCTCGGCGTAGATGTTGCTGCAGTGCAAGAGACCCACTTCACTAGCGATGCTGACTGTCGGGTGCTGGAAAACGACTTTAGCGTTTTCTCAGCATACGGCAGCCACGTCAGCGCTGGGGTCTCCTTGCTAGTTGGACGCAGCCTTGATGCTGATGTTGACGTTGTCTTTACAGGTGACGGGGGTCGGCTGGTTGTGGCCGATGTTGCCGTGAAAAGTTTCAAGTTTCGTCTGGTTGCGGTTAATGCGTCCAATATCGCTGCGGAGAGGGTTTCCTTTTTTCGTTGGCTGGCGCCGTTCCTGGACGATACGAAGCGGCTAGTCTTAATGGGTGATTGGAATGCGATCCTTGATCCCAAGATAGATATTGTCGATCGGGGAGCAAGTCGAGCGGGAAGGTGTGATAGCAGCCTTGTCGGCTTCGTTACTCGTCACGACCTCATCGACAGGTTTCATCTTGATCACCCAGGGTGGGAGATGTGGACGTGGCTAGATCGCTCGCCCTCTGCAAAAGTGGGTTCCTACTTGGACAGAATGTTAGTTAGACGAGCTGACATTGATTTCGTTAGTTGTCCCACGTTCCACCTGATAGCGTGGTCTGACCATAAGCTTGTTAGGGTCAGTCTGCGGTTAGCAAATAGGCCTAGTCTAGCCGGCTACTGGAAGTTCAATACCTCCTTACTGGAGATACGGGACTTCCGGGACCGGCTGGAATCCCTAATTCAGCGGGCGTTAGTGGGGGCGGTTAACGGGAATAGGTGGTGGGTTTCTCTGAAATATAGGATTAGAGACTTCGCCACCAAATACGGTCGATAGCTCAACCTAGATAGGACCAAGGAGGCGAAATCTATAGAAGATAGACTTTCCCGGGCGGTGGCTAGGTGGGGGACTCCCTTGGTGTAGAACTAGCTCGGAGGGACCTTGAGCGTGAGAGTAGCGAGCGCTACAAGGGATTCGTAGTTAGATCTAGGTTAAAGAGAGTTCTCAACGAACCTGTGAAATCGAACGCGACAGTGCGTGAAGAAGAAGTGCGAAGGTTTCCCGATCGGTACATCGCGTCTGTCAAGACCTCGGAAGGGCGACTGCTGCGATCGAGTCGTGAGATACGTGATGCCTTTTGGGCACACTTTCGGGATCACTTTGCCCGCTGTACAGATCTCCCGCTCCGGGAGTTTCGTAGCTATCTTGCCGAATTCCCCCGCCGGACGGATATGTTCAACTATTGGTTCGCCCAGGGAGCCATCCCTGGTAGCGCTACCAAAGGCGTGATCACATTGCTGAAGAAAGGAGGCAAGCATGTTGGGGCGGGTTTAGACGATTACAGGCCCATAACTCTGCTAACGCAGAGTTAAAGATTTTGGCCCGAGTCTTAGCGAATCGTTAACAGGTTGTCATAAGCGATCTGATCGGCCCCGAACAGACTTTTACTGTGAAGGGAAGATCGATCCAGAACAATCTGCACTTGATTCGCGAGGTCCTAGAGGGGATAGAAGACGACACTGAAGCCGTGCTGATCAGTTCAGACCCAAAGGCTGAAGGTCGACGTAAGCTTTTGGGCGAAGCACTGTTTGTCCGTGAGTGCCGAAAGGCCTTCGTAACCTTCTTGGGTCCAGTGACCTTTCACGGCCTCGGAAAGAGCTATATCGGGAGCTAGTGGTGGGTTCCGCTTCGGATCCTCTTAGCGAGCGGCGAGGCTGGACGGTGGAGGAGATCTGCTCACACTGGAATTGGGCGCCAGGATCGAGCTTCTCGAACAACTCCGAGTTCTCGCTCACCTGGTGACTTGCACGGAATGCGTTACCCCTTCTTGGCTTGAACTACAAAGCGGGCCTAGCAGACATGCCTGATTGTCCTTACTGCGGCAGTGGATTGGAGGAAACGGCTGAGCACGCCTTCTACTACTGCGAGCGAATCCGCCCGTTTTGGGATCACGTCGGGGAGTGGACGGCTCGCATCGAACCCAAGCAGCTCGTGCTGCTCGACGTTGGTTACGTAGTGGACAACGTTCTTCCTCCGTTTCAGGGTGAGAAGCGTGTGGTGTTTCTCGCGATCCTAACTGTAGCTCGAACGGTGATTTGGACTACGCGAAAGAAGGGATTGTATGACGATGCAAACTTTTCTCATCGTGATCTGATTTTGTATTTTAGGCATTCGCTTAGGGTCAAAATCAGATGTGATAGAAAACGCTTGGATCGCATAACATTCAGCAGAAGGTGGGTGAATGCAGCGAGCCTGGTCGTAAGAAAGATAAGTAGGCAATGTTTTTCCCACTTGAAACCTAGTTAGCAGTAAGTTGTCAGTCATTGTCCCCGTCATCTAGTCGTTAGTTCTCAAGATCTTCCCCATCCCCATTATTTTTGTACCTCTACCCATACTCCAGCCCGCTTTTATTGAAGATCTTGAAAAACTCACATGTACATAAAAAATCATATTACCTGCCTTCTCTTATTGTCCCATTCCGCGCCAAACCCTGTATTTCTTTATCCCACTAGAGTAGGATCCCAGTCCCACCTAGGGTAGACTAATCATAGTTGACAGGAATATCATTGTCAAAAAAAGAACAAACAGAAAGACAAAAAACAAATTGGGAAACAGAAATGAGAAGAAAAACGATGTTTTAAGCGAAAAATAGGTGCGATGGAATGAGAGAAGACCTGGAGATGACGACAAAAGGAAATTCTCACGATAGATAAGTCCAAGGTGATCACAAGAGAATTTTAAATTGCTGTTGATCATGAGAGTGACGACCAACTGGTAAGATGGCACAAGGGGAGACCTAGACATGAAGACAAAAGGGAAATCTCAAGAGAATAACTCTTGTCTCTCCAAATAGCAGCACAAAACGACTTTACAAGGATTAATTATATCAATTGATAATACTCAACAAACATCAACTAGACTTTCCCTTTCCGGCTGAACATAGAGGGGAAAAAACAGAAAACGAAGATTGGAAAAGGAACATAAATGTAATAATTGTAGTAGTAGTAGTAGTAGTAGTGTCCTCTTCCAGTTCCTAAATCACGTGACTAGAACTCTTTTCGACGAAAAGCCACAAAAGAAAAAGCGTCCGATAGAAATGGTTTAAGGATTTGGAATACTTGAAATGCTGAGCAAAGGTCGGGCATTGACGAATATTAGAAAATTGTCTGGGTTTGAATATTTTAACAGTATCATCAGTTATACGTCAATCCAATCACTAAGTAGTAGTTTGTGTAATGAATGGAGATGTAAGCCGAATATTTTTATGTGACCATTTCACTTTTACTAAGTTAAAACCTTAGTAAATTTACATCCAGAGTATTTTTGTGACCAATTGAAGTGTGCTCTTATATGTATGATTGGGGTACAGATAATAACCAACCCCTGGGTCTGGTATAACCAAAATATACAACCCATGAAAATGAGCAAATCTAAAACTAATTCAACGTGGGAACCAGACAAGAGGTCAAGGTCTAATGTATCCGGCGAATGCTGGCCGTTCAAATTTTAGGTACACAAACAATGACCAATGCAATTACTCAAATCAGAAACACAAACGGGAAAAATAACTATGGAAGACAACAAACATGTACTTTACTGAAAAGAGGGATAAGTACTTGAACCTTGCTAGAAAACTAAAAATGCCGTGGAGAATGACGGTGATGTTGACTCCAATTGTAATTGGTGCACTTGGCACTGTTGGACCCTTACAGGTAAGATCAATCCGTGCATAAAATATGTGTGTGTGTGTGTGTGTGTGTTACAATACAAGATACAACGTACACTGAAACCTTACGAAGGCTAATGTCATTAAATACAAGGAAAGCATTATGAAAGCCAAATTGGTATTATAATCGGCAAAAGCCAATCTAAAAATAAACGATAGATTTCAACGAACGAGATATGATATCATCCAGTTTTTGTTCATTATATTTAGTTGAGAGGAAAATCAATTCTTAAGATTTTTAGGATGGAAAGAATGTGACGAAAGGTCAATTTTTAAGCAGAGTACAGCTGATTTGAATTATCCTTCTCTTAGCCTGGTTGCCTAAACAAGGCTAAAGAACGCAGTCTGTCATGCTATTTACCCATAAGTGAGTGCCATGCCTTCCTCAATGACTTTGGCGCGAAGGAAAACATAAAAGCCTTGTTCAGGATTTGAGTTTACCGATCCCATTTTATTCCGCAAAAAAAAAAAAACGGTTACACTATGTACGCCTCCTCTTTCCTGATGATAATTTATATATATTATTATCTATCAACCCCTCATCACGAGTAGGATGTAACACAAAGTGAAATTGAAAGAGAATTCTAACAGGTTTTAATTCAGTTTTTTTCCTTCTCATAGACCAGTTGCTATAGGAAAGTTAAAGAACATGATTTTCGCTGCTATTTATTCATAGCTGGAGGGAGAATAATTGGATACATACATTGTCCCAGAGCATTAGCGTTATAAGAAATGCAAACAGCCTTGTCTGGGATCTGAACTCGGGTCGCCGAGTCCATTTTCAATGACAATAACCATTATATCACCAATATAGATTGTGAACGGATTGAGACTGATAGAAAGAAACAGACTAAGAAATAAAACGACTTAAAAGAAAATAAGGAAAGATTTGTTTGGTTGGGCTCGGTTTTATGGTATATCAACTATTGTAGGTTATTTAATGCCAAATCTGGTTTATTCATATAAATTAGATATATGATTTGTAAACATAAGTCAACAAAGTTGAATAGTTGTAAGTATTGCTAAGTATCACCAAAAATTTAATTAAAAATCAGTCATCTGTTTACACTTAGTTAAAGTATCAAACCGTTTTATTTGACCCAAATATAGGCGCCTATCAGGTGCTACCATTCTGGGCCAGTGTGGACCTGGGAGCGATGGTAATGAAGGAGTACTCCACATTCCCTAAACCTCATTATCAGATGGTTTAATGTCATATTCAGAACACTCATTGGGGGTGGAGATAGATAGATAGATAGATAGATAGATAGGTTTGGTTTGGTACTATCTATCGATCAATCTATAAGTTTTGCAAGCAAATAGTTCGTAGATAACATTTTAATTGTACCTGGGATCATTGATTTGAACACAGTTTAATGACTTTAAGTAACCCTATTTATTGTTTGCACACAGTTAAATAGTTTCAGGTATTGCTATTTTTGGTTTACCCTCAGTTACTTGGTTTAAGTTCTGCGATTTCTTGTTTGCGCGCCGTTAAATGGTTTAAAGAATTGGTATTTATTATTTGCGCATAGTTAGATAGTTTTAAGTATTACTATTCATTATTTGCGCACAGTTACTTGGTTTAAGTATTGCTATTTATTGTCGGCACACAGTTAAATGGTTTCAATTATTGCTATTTATTGTTTGCACTTGGTTAAATAGTTTTATGTATTGCTGGTAATCGTTTGAAAACAGTGAAATGATTTTAAGTATTGCTATGTTTTTTGGCACACAGTTAAATGGTTTCAACTATTGCTATTTATTGTTTGTACACAATTGAATGATTTTAAGTATAGTAAACGATTCTGTTAGACCACTAGATTAGACCCTAACAGGTACCACCACTCCTGGTTAGAGCGAACCCAGGTACTCCGCATTCTCCTAAGCTTCAGGACTAAAGAGTCATCATCAGAAGCAGGGCACTCTTTTGGGTAAGATATAACCTCTCTGTCCTGACACACATAGCATATTCTACAGCTCCTACTGACTTGTCTATAGATAAATAGATTCTCTTTAACATAAAAGCAATAGCCTTTCACAAAATTGTTACCTAATATTCGTGATCTCCTCGTTTCTCACCGAACCCATCCTTCCCATTAAAAAATAATTCAAGAAATAAAGATACCTTTGCATTCATAGTTGACTGATTTTTTTCTCTCGTATACATTATATTAAAGTCTGGAAAATTAGTTGTATTTTGCAATCTAATGTTCAGTTAATTTATTTGGGGGTTAATTTATTTGGGAATGGGAATTAAATTAGGTTACAGGGTTTGCTGTTTGAGAAGCTTCTGCAGTAAACAATCAGCTGTCCTACATTCAGTATATTTTCCTAAGTTTGTTACATCTGTACCTCATGGATTCTGTCTTTTTTATATGTGTTTTTTCTTCTTTTTTTCGACTAATTTTTGTGACCCACCATTCAGAATAGCTTCCTCTACTCAAACAATATGTCAGTTTTGAAAAACTAGCCACTTAGTAAACTGTACGTGGCAACAACTACGCAGCTGAGGCTGAGGCTGAGGAATTCACCGAGTGCATCTCTGCCGCCAACGACGAGTGCCCTGATATATGACACTAAACAATCTGATCGTGAAGTTCCAGTAATACTGAGGCTTTGAGGAATGCGGAGTACCATCGCTCCTCGGTCTACTCGGACTCGGAGTGGTAAATACAATCCCAAAACTCTCCTTTTCTATCACCGAATAATTCTTTTCGGTTGGAGAAAGCGTCCTGGGTGTGTGAGTAATAGGTTTAATCTAGCTGTCTTTGAGTTTATGCATAATGCAGGCTCCTATTCGATATGAACTAGCGTCACTTGTTACGATTATTTTTTTTAGATCGTAATGAGTGAAAAACAAGTCTGGCGTTCGCATTCTTTTATTCTTACCGGCATTCCACCGTTGAAACCCATTTAGCGTCTTTTTTAATAGTTTGTTTAACGAAGCTCGCAACCCATGCATGTTTGGCACAAATCATCATCATCATCATCATCATCATCATCATGTCGCTACCGCTAGCACGGATATCGCTGACCCTCTCTTGCCACTTCTCCCTATCGTTCATCGCCTCTGGCAGGTCTTCAGGGTTACATCCCGTATGCTCACAGAGCTGCTGTTTGTATGTTCGAGCTGGTCATCCTGCTTTTTCTCGGTCATATGTAAGGGTCCATTGGGGTATATAACTTATGAGCTCGTCCCTGCTTCTCCAGCAGTGTCCTGCGTGTTTGGTTCATCTAACTGGGATAGTTTTCGTGATGGGAGGTAGGTGGCTGTATAGTTGGTGCCTTGTGGGGTGTTGTCTCTTTGCCAAACCCAGAAAACTTTTTAGGGGGCTCACATTTTCAGGAGCAGGCATGTCTTTTATAGCACTGGCTCGTGTTAGATCTGGTCTCTTGACATTTTATGAATTATTTGTCCCTGATATTTGATTTGTTTTTTTTCTTAAATCCGCATTTTTCTTCTTTCTGCTTGAATCCATAGCCCTGAATCCCTCTGAAAACCTCGAAAACATTTTTCTTGTGTTCTTCTGGATTTTCACTTTTCAGCAAAATATCGTCTAGATAAGCGACTGCATAGTCTAGTCCACTAAGCATCGTATCTATTACTTGCTGAACAATAGCAGAGGCGACCTTTGTCCCGAAAGCTAACCGATTGAATTTAAAAATTCCTCAATGCGTGTTTATTTTCAGTAATTTGGAATATTCGTCGCTCACTTCAATCTGCAGATAAGTATTGCTTAGGTCGATTTTCGAAAATATCCGAACCCGCTAAATTGCGCAAAAACCTCTTCCGGACCCAGAAGTGGGTAATAATAATTTTTGAGGGTATCGTTTAAGGCCGTGGAGAAATCTGCGCTGACTCGTATCTCTTTAGACTTTTTCTTTATATATTCCCAAAGGTGAAGCCCAATTGCTATAGTCAACTTTAGATAAAACACCTATTTTTTTCCAGTCTGTCAAGCTCGTCATCAATCTCTTTTAACGATGCAGAGGATACATTCCTTTTCTTTTTGAAAACCGATTGTACACTTTCCTTTAGCTGTAATCTATCTTTCATATTATTGCACCTGTCTAAACCACCAGAAAATGCGCCTGAAAATTTAATTTTCAATTCTTTCTTTAAACTTTCTACTTCGTTAGTGAAATTTTGAGTTCTTGGCAAAACAAACTATTTGAACTCTTCTATAATTCAAACTGCTCCATCCAGTCCGTTCCAAAAAGTTTATATGTATTTTTCATTACAAACAGTGTTAATTTTAACGTTTTCTCGTTCAACCTTACATTTGTTATAAATTCCCTTTGGATTTTATTTTCTGGCTAGTAACACTACGAGCAGGGTTCTTAAGAAGAAAGACTTGTTCTCTGAACCAAAAACTTTTTTGTGTCGTCATTGTGAGACCCTTTCTGTTGGATTTTATCTGTGTATCAAGACACCTCATTGACCAATCATTCAACGTCAACTTCTTGCATCGGGACTGAGTTTCTGCCCTGCTTAGACACTGTCCTGTCACTTCAAAAAATGCACTCTTTCCATCATTTCCAGCTCACAACTCAAATATCATATCATCATAATGTAGGCCCTTCTTTTTCACCCTCCCCTTATGACCAGCCCACCGAGCAGCTTGATCATTAAGGTTATTTTTGACTCTTCCCCTAAAAAGAAGAAAAAGATTATTAAAGAAAAGTCAAGTTCACCCCCTCAAAAATATTTCCCCCTCAAAAAAAGAAAATCTTTTCCCCCTTAATGTTAATGAGTCGCCACCTGAAATCATTACTTGTCCCCACCAAAAGAAAACGTGACCCCACTCCAAACAAAATGACCAGAATGTTACTCCCAGCTCTGAAAATACCACACCCCAAAGATATTGACAGTAACGTATGGAAAGCTCCACCCAAAATACAGGTCAACGTTGAGGACCTTCTCCAGTGGGTAAAAGCCATATCGAGCGATGTGCAGGAGCATGAGCTTATGTTCAATTTGAAGGAGGCTAAAAATGATCAAAAGAAAAGAACGGTTTCTGTCTTTGTGGTAGATAAACGTTTACGTAAGATCGTCAAGATCCATAAAGATATGGTCGTCCGTCAACTAACCAGCCAGGGCGTAAAGGTACTGGCTGTAATAACCGGAACTTTTTACGATTTCTGGGATGTACTGTTGCTGACCGCTGAAGTGGCCATCGCCCTTCCCCGCAAGATTCTTGAAAACAAAGATTATATCTTCAGAACAGAGTACATGGGGCGGTGGCGGACTACGGTTTCAGTATATAAGATTCCTAGCTTCCTCAGAGACGCGAACTTAGTCGACTTTATGCTAAAGTTTGATGACATCGTCTCCGCCTCACATGACGGAATGCGCGGGGAATGGAGGTTTGACATCATGTTAGACGTTAAAACCTTCTACTCCATTCCTAACTGGTTGGATTTGGAAGAGTGCAGGGTGCCGGTTATCGTTTCCGGCTGCAAACCAGCCTGCTGGCACTGCGATGAGATTGGTCACCTTTCCGCAGTTTGCCTGAGAAAGAAGGCCCCGAAAACGCCCGACCATGCTCGCGACACCTTTCTATTTTCAGCATATTTTGACGGTCGTTCTAGAGGGGTTACCCGACTCATAAGCAAACGTCTTATCTCTACGTGTACTCTTGTTCTTTCAGATCCGTCGGGCAAACTTTGCATACTGCATGTTACCATAAAGGACAAGGTGTTTCGTTTGATTGGGGTTTATGGACCCACTGTTGTCAGTGAGCTTTCCGCCCTTTTCGGCGCATCGAGTTCTACGTGACGTCGTCAAGACGGGTAATTTTATTGGGTGATTGGAACGCGGTCCTTGATTCCAATTTAGATTGGGGGAACTTTAGTTCGGCTACAAACACTTTGGATACTAGGTACTTTCGCGAGTTTATCGAACGACTTGATCTCGTTGACAAATTTCGCGAAAGATACCTAAATAAGTTAGAGTGGATTTGAACCGGTAGAGGTGCCTCAGGCCAACTCTGTTGCTATCTGGACAGAGTGTTAGTTAAGATATTCGACTTACGGGGTCCAAGTTTTGAGTCATACAAAAATTCTTAGCACAAAATTCTAAGTGTGTCAATTAGGTTAGATAAGGCTAAGCGTAGAATATCTGGATTCTGCATATTCAACTCATCCCTTCTGGATGAGAAGGATTTTCGGAAACTAGAACTAATGCTAAAGCGGTAATTGACGGGGTCTCTCATTGGTAATAAGTGGTGAGGAAACCTTAAGGATAGAATTAGATCTTTTGCTGCCGACTAAAGTAGGAGACTCAACCCAGATAAGGTAGCGGGGCAAAGATTGACAGAGGATAAGCTAGATAGGGCAGTTAAGGCGGGAAATATCGGGGCCATATTAGCATACCTAAGGCAGAACTGGCCTCCTTTCAAATTAAGAAGTACGAGGCTATAGTTGTTAGGGCTAGTTTGCTTGGGACCCAAACCTTTTTGCTTTTCCCTACAGCTTTGTGACCGGTTAATTAGTTTTTCTGTCATTATTAATTCGTGAGAGGGCCTTATTAACTCTAATCCTTAGTTTTTGTATATATTTTATCCATTTTTTGATTGAGAATTTTATCTTTGTAGATAGGTATACATATGTATAAAATATTTTTCCTCTTCCCCTCTCCAGCACAATTATGTAAATTTGGGTTTAGTTTAGATCTTCATAGATAATTTGGCTTGTTGTGGTGACAGTAGTATGTTAGTGTCTTTCAATGCGGTATTGTGATTTTTTTTAATTTAGAGATATCTATTGGGCCGTGAATGAGTTGAGTTAAGTTAAAAAATAGGATAGTTGTTGTCAGTCTCCCCTCCATTTTTGGTCTTGGGCCACATTTGTATCTTACGACGAGCCCTCGGTATGTTCGCCTAAAACTCTCAATGGGTAACGTCTTTTTAAAAAAAAAAAAAAAAAAAAAAGAATACACCCATTCACACAAGTATCTATTTTTTATTTGTCCAGTACCGCCATCAAAGCTTTTCAAAATATGAAAAGGGACATCGCTAATTCTGCCATTTCTACTATAGATCCTTCTATCCCTCTTTCTATTGTGCCATAGCTACCCCACTGACAATCCTGTCGTCCTGTAGCCTTTTTTTCAGGGATACTTTCGTGGTCTGAACGACGACTCATGATGACAGAAAAGAAGCGTACGCCATGGTTGAGATTTACGAAATTGGAGGTATTACCTGACATTTTAAACTAATCACAGACCAAAAGTCAATCTCGTTTAATCTGAAAAAAAAAAAAAACGAGTAAAATAAAAACGAGAAGATAGCGAGATGGAGAATGGAGCTTTCTTGCAACTCATTCGACGTCACTTACCGCTCTGGTAAGGAGAATACCGCGGTCGACGCACTTTCAAGGGTATGTGGTCTTGTCACCAACACAGAAGATCTTCAGATCAAGGAGTTGTGCCGCCCAGGTATCGCAAGAATGACCTACGTAGCCAGGAGCAGAAACTTGCCATATTCTGTCGAAGACGTAAAAAAGAATTACGAACTTCTGTCGGATATGCGCGGAAAACAAACCAAGGTTCTACAATCCCCCTCCTGCAACACTTGTTAAGGCCACACAACCTTTCGAAAGGGCTAACCTGAATCTTAAGGCGCACTATCCGCGAGAACAGAAAATGAATACATGCCCACAATAATAGACGAATACTCAAGATTTCTCTTAGCCACCCCCAACCCAGATGTAACGTCTACAACGGTAATTCAAGGTCTATGCTCCTTTTTTTTTCGTTTTTGCAGTGTCTGCATACATCTATTCAGATCGTGGGTCTACATTTATGTCAGACGAACTCAAGCAATTTTTGCATGAACGAAAAGTGGCTGTAAGTCGAACAACTCCTTACAATTCCCAAGGCAACTGGCAATGCGAAAGATACAATGGCATAATATGGTATACAGTACCGTTGGTGGCCACAAATTACAAGTGTCTAATCTATGATTGAGAAAGCTTTCTCCCCGATTGTTATATAATTAAGATAATGATTTTTTTTATATTAATCATTTTTCGTCAATTATATCTTATTATTTAGTTTGGTAAGGCTTTGAACTACCCGGTGTCTATTAGTTCAGGTGCCATAGTCAGATGGTGCACTCTTACGCCCGCTGGGAAAGGATATGACAATCATTATCTGATATAATAAACTCCTAGACAGGAAATGGGGCTGGACAGACGTTGGGTGAATTGAGTGGGTGGTTGAAAACGTACCCGGAAGAGGTGGTCCTGAGAACGTGAGGATTTTGAAAAGATGATTATTTGAGGTTCGACCGTTGAAGCATGCGGTTGGGTTTTTCGGATTTGATCAAAGCAGATCAGTTTGGGTCTCGACCGGCAGAGATGAGTTGAGATCTTATACACCACAAGATGCGCCGTGCAAGGGGGTCGGGCTAGTATAGTATCGTTAGCATAGGCTTTTATAATTTGTGTCTCTCCGCTCGTGTCGCCAAGGACTGAAAGTAGATAGAAATAAACTCGTTCGTACCGCCTGTACTTGTATTATTATTGCTGTTATTGGTATCCTTAATATTATACACCTGAGGCTTTATACGCTATTAAGACTCTATTATGTACAGCGACAAACGCTACTCCTCGCGAGAGATTCTTCTCCCTCCTATGACAAAGCTCAGCAGATACCTCACTCTTTCATGGCTCGCACAACCTGGAACAGTTTTACAAAAACACCATGTTTGCCAGAGTAAACATGACCCATTAGTGAGCGAGGTAGAACTTATCGGAGCTAACCCTCCCGTATAACTACTTCAGAGGTACACAAACTCCCGGTTCACAGAACCAGTATGACCCCACTCCAGCTGAGCTTGCGCCATAAACGTCAAGTCCAGAGTCCCTACAAAACGAATCTGAATATTCCTACAGAGTACAATCCAACTCTAGTTTTTACGACCGATCGGTATTACGAAAGTGGCTTCACCCAGTATCTGAGACAGATACCCAATCTTCAGACACCAAGTAGCCAAACCACCGAAGAAAAAGACAGCATTTTGGGGCGAGATATTTTAGCCAGAAGCCAGCCGAACTAGACAGTCCCGAATTGTCGTCAAATCCTGAGGAACCTTGGCTTGAGATAGATGCTGAAAGCAAACCATCAAGACGCCTCCAAAGAACTCACAGGCGGTCAGGTTGATTGGCAGGACTTTATTCCCTATGAATATGTATATCGTTGGGGGAGAATGTTGTAGGAAAAGTACTCGATATCGATCACACCTTTATAATAATGAAATAAATCAAACCAAAATTTCTAAAACTTTATCTTTTGGAAGAGCTACATTACATATTATAAACAGGCAACAATTATTAGTTAATTTTTTTAATTCAAAAGAGATTAAAAATTTTACTTTGCAGTGATTTTTTAAAAATAGTTTAAAAAAAGAAAATTTATATTAGTTGCCTTTAATTTTATATCTCTTCACCTAATCGACTCATGTCATTAAACACTGAACATCACTCAAGGAGACATTCGATCATAATAGCATTTCATCATAATGAAAAATCTGAAACTGCAAAACACAGACGAGCATCGTTCGGTATATGAGCAAGAGAATTATTTGCCATGTTTTTCTAAAATGTTATCAAAGTTGAAGAAAGCTAAACTATGTTTATTCTGGCCTCTGTTTTTTTTTTAATTCTATTCTTCTCTAATTCGCTTGATATATAATTTTTTAAATAAAAAGAAGAGAAAAAAACAACACGAAACAAAACAAACAAAAAAAAAACGAAAAAAAAAAAAAAAGAAACAATGGCAATTATTAAGTCATTTTAAAAGTGTTTTGCTGTGGTTCAGATTTAGCTGTCTTAGATTTGAAGTCATGCCGACCGGATTAACAGGAGTTGCAGTATATATTGATGACATTATCGTTGCAGCTGCATCCCGACATGAACTTTTGCAGCGTTTATTTTCTGTTTTCAGCCGAATCCAACAATATGGATTCCATGTTAGAGCTGAAAAGCGTGAATTTTTCCGGGATAAAATCAAATACCTTGGGTTTATATTTGAAAAAAATGATTGAAAATCAAACTCAGTAAACATCTCGGCAATAGAAAATATACTGGCACTAACAAATGTAAAAATATTACGTTCTTTCCTTGCTTTGGTTAGCCACTATAGTGCTTTTTTGCCTAAATTTCACCTAATTCGTGCACTTCTCAACAATCCTTTAAAAAAAGATATTCCATGGGACTAGTTTGATGCATGTCAGTTAAAGATAAAGTCCTTACTTTCTTCAAATCTTTTGCTGACACATTACGATCCATCCATGGGTATTGTCGTAGTTTCAGATGCTTCTAGTTATGGTGTTGGATCTGTAATTTATCGTGTTTTTCTTAATGGAAGCCAAAAGACAATAGCTTATGTATCTAGACCACTGACACCAGCAGAACACAACTATAGCCAAATTGAAAAAGAAGCCTTAATAATAGTCTTTGCTATTAAAAGGTTCCGAAAATTGCTGTATAGGTGCAATTTTACTCTGATCATAGACCAAAAGCCTCTTAGTATTTTTGGATCTAAAAAAAGCATTCCTGCGAATACAGCAAACCGTCTGCAAAGATAGGTGACTACACTATTGGACTATAACTTTATTATAAAGTATAATTGAACTGATTCAATTGGTCATGCTGATGCACTATCTAGGCTTATGACAATACAAAATAAAGTACTAGAAGATTGTCATCGCAGTAGTCTCTCTGGAACGAGAAATAACTTCAGTATTTGCCTCCACTGTAAGAGCATTACTAGTCACTTCTACAATGATCTGTAAAGCTACATCTTCTGATCCAGTGCTACAAAATGTAATGCGTTTCCATCGTACAAAATGGCCAAAAGTATGCACAGACAAAAGAATTCAAACTTTTTTTCAGTGTTGAGCTTAATTGTCAGAAGTTGCCTTCTTTTTGCTGAGCGTGTGATTGTCCCATCTTCATTACAGGAATTTCATTATGGTCATCAAAATATTAGCTGCATGGAAGCCCTAGCACACAGTTATGTTTATTGGCATAACATGGATAAGCAGTTGAAGAAATTGGCACATACATTTCCCAACTGTCAACTGGCAGCAAAATTTTCAAGAAAAAAACTACACCGAGTCCCTAGCCTATCTCTTAATCACTCTGGTCACACCCTCACATTAATTCTGGTGAAACTATCAATGGACAGTGCTATTTTATACTTGCTGACACTTACAGCAAATGGCCAGTAATTTTTTCAAATGAGTCGAATCGCTGCAGATTAAACAATTCTAAGTTGAAACGGATTTTCAGTCTCTTTGGAATCCCACGGTTATTAGTTCCTCATAATGGCACTCATAAAAACAAAGAGGAGGGAACGGCACAAGAAATATTAGAAATATATCTCAGTAGTTTCAGAGCCACACCGAATTCAAACATACCTAATGGTAAGTCACCAGCAGAAGCACTGATGAATCGTAAAGTTCGTTTGCATATCCTAAACCTAAACATTCCAAAAAAGGAACATGGTGACGGAGAAACAATTTAACCGACATCATAGAGCATTGAAACGCAAATACGTTGTACATTCAATAAGTTTCAAGACTTTTTTGTACAGGCGTTTAAGATTGTCATAGACTCTTGAAAATTCCGAATGTTATTGCTATACATCTTATGAAATGACTGGCCAATTTTTATGATTTCAGCTTCAAATGAACAGCTACAGCAGCAATTGGAATACACCCTACTAAAGCCTGATTGTCACAGTTGGTGAATTTCAAAAATACAATCTGACACTTTAGAAGAACGATAAGCAATAAAATTCTGTTTTAAACTTGAAAAAAATACCGCAGAAACGTATGGAATGCTTCAGACTGCTATTCGACCATCTTACATGAATTGAGCATCAGTTTGTAAGTGGCATAAGAGATACAAGGAAAGCAGGGAGTCTATGAGGGATGATGAGAGGTGTGGGAGGAGTAAAGAAGTCAATACACCAGAGTTGATTGGCCAAAGGGTTAGGGTTAGGGTTACTATGTTGAGGTTTTAAGGGAGTTCAGGAAGAGATTCCTAGAGAAGAGGCCAGCACTCTTCAAATCGGCCCAGTGGCATTTCCACCAGGACAATGCACCAGTCCACAACTCCATCCATGTCATAGACTATTTGAGCAAGATGGGCATCAAGACAGTTCCTCACCGTTCCTATAGTCCCGACAATGCTCCCTGTGACTTTTGGTTATTCCCTAAGCTCAGAGGCTGTCGTTATGAGAGAATTGAGGAGATGAGCGAGGCTGGGACGAAGGTCACTGACACGCTCACACAAGAGGACTTCCATGGGACCATCCATAAGTTTTTGGAACGGTACAACATGTGCATTCCAGCCGGAGGAGATTACTTCGAAGGGAATAGAGTTTCATGCGTGTACTATCAATAAAAGTGCCCACACGAAAAAAGTCTGGAAACTTATTTAATGATCCTCGTATTTAATGAAATATTTGATAAGCTGAAGTTGACCTAATATTTCTTGCCTCCAATCATGACATCTTATAATTAATGTTACTATCTAAAATTTGTTACTTTTTTCTATCAAAATTGGATACGAATACTCTGGTTTGGATCATATACAAGAACGTTTCATAACTGCTGTTATAAAATATAATTTTTAATTATTGATAAATTAGGATATTTTATATAAGGTTGGTATTAGACTTTTTTTTGTAGAAGACCAACCTTTTGAAAATATTTTGTTGTTTAGCAATTTGATCAAAGAACATTTTTTTCATTTTATGCACTTTGTTACGAATTTATTGCCTATTTATAGAAAAGAAACTTTAGAGTTTATGGGAAAATTAATATTAATTAAATTTTCATTTGATTATTTTCTGGTCAACAATAAAATACTGGATGTAATAGTGGGGTGTTTTCTATTTTTTGTTTCAAAAATGTTTAATTGTAAGTTGGGGTTACTTGATAGAATAAAAATAATTCCAAGGTACATATTGATGTATTGATTGAAAATGTACTTGATAAAACGGTCATCTATTTTGGTGATATTTGCCACAGTAAACAATCTGCTAACATTTAATAAAATGAATAAATAAGTATCAACTTTATTGTGACATCAGGTTTTAAAAAAACGGCTGCATTGAATCAAACTGCGATAGAAAAAATATTTACGGTTCTTTCGAGGCTATACCTTACATCTCTTTTGTAATCCAAGGGAAATAACTTTGTCACACTAATTTTATTATTTCCCTTGAAAACCCGTGGAAATGATTTTTACTACTAAAATGCATTGAAAATGATTTTTACAATAGAAATGCATTGGAAATTATTTCATCATAAAATGTATTTAGGGATGATTAAATCGATGAAATTCCCTATGCTGTTCATTTATGTCTAAGGAGGTTTATTGCTGCTCAGGTGTGATAATGCTTTTGTTTAGAAATCAAATTCATCATAAAATATAACGATGAAATATTAATTCAACTTCTTTACTACTTCATAAATAGATGCATCAATATATTTACAGGCAGATGTTGTAACAGATGCATCACTATAATTACACACAGATCTTTTTGCGGAAAACAATTAATTCATGGGTCATCAAGTATAACTTAAATATCAATATTGGAGTAATGTTTAGAAAAAATAATCTCATTGACCATTATTGCAGTAGTCTGACGTAGGATCCAGCGCTGGCCGATATGCCTAACTTAGCCAGGAAATTTTCACCGAAATCAAATCACACAGCTCCCTCTGTTGAATACGAAGTAACTGCCACCATTCACCACGTTGTGTCCTTTTGGTTGAGCTGAAGAAAATAGAGCCTTGTTTCTTGTGCTTCAGTTGCTGGAAAAATCCTCACAAGCGTGTAATGGCGTCTAGAAGACTGAGAGAACGGGCGGGCACGTCTTGATTCTGAGGAATCACACAAGCAAAAGAGAAGGGCATCCGTAGGAAACGCCTTCATAGGGGTTTGGAGAAAATCTAAAAAAAGGTAGCCTGTGATTGGCTGTTTTTCTTCCAATCTCTGGGCACCTAGGTAGCGACTCCGTAAATAATTTAAATTTTCGGCAACAGTGATTTGACTTTTCGTACCAATAATTTTACAGGTTTTTCAAATGAAAAAAACCTTAAAAATAAAACAAATTCTTTAAAAATTGACTAAAGAATAAATTTTGTAGTTTTTGGTCATTCAAGAATAAAAAATTAAAAAATTCAGGAATATTTTTTCATGTTTAAAAATGATTCATTAAGTTTCAAGTATAAAAATGTTAAAGGTTTTTACGATCGTTTTCAAAGATTTTTTTCCTTGAAAAGAAAACAATAAAAAAATTAATTCAAACAATAAAAAAATTAATTCAAATATTTTCCTTGAAAAGAAAACAATAAAAAAAATTAATTCAAATATTTTTAGAAAATATAATGTTTAACAAGTTTTTTCGGCTTCAGTTTAAATTTTAAAACTGCTTTCTTGTGCTACGACAAAACTAATTTTTTAACAAATTTTGAATTTAGCGCCGGTTGAAATAAATGGTGATTAAAATTTTTACTACTCACTTTGTTAAATGGACTTGGGGTAAAATTCTCCCTTTTAATGGCATGTAACAAATAAATGTTTACTTTTTGGAAACGAAAAACAATGAACTAAGGTATGTTTTGTTCTGAAACTGAGTCAACGCTGAAAGTCGCCGTGTAGTAAATAAAACAAATATCTACTGATAGTGACGCCAGCAAGTGAATTTCAATCATGTGACAATATCGCGGAGGCCATGACTAATCCCACATAAAATATCTTTCTCCGGACGAGCCTGCATAAAATATCTGTTAATAGCGGAAGATGAGAATGTAGTTCGACAACGGTAGACACGGTCCGCTTTCCTTCTGACTATGGGATTTAATGGCAGAGTTCGTGCTGTAAATCTCAAGTTTATCATTTCAGTATGACTGCGGCAGGATAAAGTTGAATATACTTAAATTGTATGTTCACTTACTTGGAGTTTTGTGGAATTTATTCTCTTTTCTTTTTTCTTTCGTTATTGGGTTTCCATAACACGTTACTATGAGGATTCACGTCTTATTTCAGATAAGACCAGGATTAATTATTGTTCCTTTTCTCGTGGACAAGACTTTTCTTTGGGTATTCGTTTAACGAAGCTTACCATACATCGGAGTTTGAATTCATTCAAAGGAGAAGTTTTTTCTCTTTTCTCTCGTGGTTCTCTGCGCGGCATTATTTTGGAATTTGGGTTTCTTTCATATCCAAAATTATGTTCTTGGTTTTTCAACGAACAAAGGCAACTCCTAATGCGTCTTCATCCTTTGAGGAATAAACAGAAACACATTATGTGTCCGCACCCTCTGATGACTACATGGCAACTCTTTATGCGTCTTCACCCTGTGATGAATGAACGGCAACTAACTTAGTTTTCGTTGTTCAAAAATTCACCACGTGTTTCTTCCTCAGGTCATGGTCGCAGGTCTGCCTCTCCGCCGACGCATATACAGCAAATTGGGAGTGAGGTTCTCCCATGCTCACATTATCTTGGAACAATAGAGAGGGTAGGAGAGAGAGAGAGAGAGACGGCCTCTCCCACTGCCAATTTTGCTTACTACTATCGTCGTCCGATAGCCAGCGTGTCACACTTCCTCCTCATAACCCAGCGAATGTATTAGGGTGTCATATTTCCTCGTCACAACACACAAATAAAAGAAAGGTAACACTTTCGATTTTTGTATTATACAACTTTCTCAAAGCTATTGTCTTTATCTCGCCATAGGAGAATTTACATAAATGCCTAGAATACAAAAGGAAAAGGTCACATGAAACTTATTCGTTCGTTTTAGGAAGTGACAGAGAGATCCAGAGAAGGTGTAAGGGAGGTAATTATTGATTCTTGGTTACTTTTAAAAGTTTGTTTATCTCGGCTTTTGTTGACATAACGATCGGGATTCGCAAAGTTCCTATGTCAACTATTAATTCTAATCTGGTCAGCACAATTCACAAAAGCTTCGAACTCTGAACTTAACTGCGAACTCAACTCAACTCCGAACTCCGACTCAATCTGACTTCGCCCTCAACTCCAACCTCTGAACTAATTTCCGACTTCGCACGCGACTGCCGACTGGACTCTGCCCACTGCTTATATAAATTGGGGGCGGGGTCTCGACAATTTTTGGTTACACCCATGAATAATGATATGTAAATTGCCTGGACCAACTAATATTTCGTATATCTTTTAAAAAATCCAGAAGGCCGTTTTTAAGAGGTACTAAAAATGGATTCTGGACGCTCGCTGTTTTTCTGTCCAGACAAATGTTATTAAATCGACAAAAATACTCTTAGCCTGTCTCCTCTTACGTACATCTGGAGTGCTTTAGACCACACAAGATTTCATTAACCCTTTTATCCCAGGAATATCAACGAATCCATCTCTCCATTCCCTAAACCTTCACCTTACTTACTAAAGATTCAATTCCAGGAACGTCAGTCTAAAGAACAAAAAAACAAAAAACAAAAAAAGAACCCAAATAAAATAAGATAGAAAATAAAATGATAAATAAAAAATATGAATTTTCCTTACTTATTCTCTGTATTATAGAAAAACAAACTTATTTCTAAATCTAAATGTTCTCTCTGTCACCGTAGTAAGCGGGATCATTATTTGATGTACCATTTCTGTGACCTTGTACTACACTAAGAAATACGTGTATCTCGCTGCTGCTGGTGTCAGTAGTAAAAAACAGGTCTTACCGTCCATATTGCTGTAATAAGTTGAATGGTCACTGGATGTAATTCAAATATAATCTTCCGTTTTTACAATAAAAATGCATTGACAAATGATTTTTAATAAAAAATCAGTGGAAATTTTTAATTATAAAATGCGCACCGACCCCCTATAACTGAATATAAATGTATATATCGCTGAGGCCTTATAAGTAATTTACTAAGCTGAGTTTAGATGTTGACTCAGAAGTGTAATGACAAAATGTGATTTGAAAAATAACTGTGTGCGTTTGGAGAATATTACGTGAATCACGTTACGCATTCGTGATCCAGTGTCGGTTTAACGAAATTCATTTCGAATTGTTCAACAGAACTATTTTCCGTTATTTCTATGAGGCGATTAATATATTTGGTTCTATTACGCTCTTTGATTCCGATTTGACTCAGAAATTGGTACAGGGTGCCTGCTACGAAACCTCTTACTCCTATTTCTACAGCTTTCACGATCACGCTTATATTTTGCCCCTCTCTGAAACAAATTTCTGGGTTGAAATAGTCGGTTCTGATTTCATATAACTCTTTATAAATTTGACCAACTTTTCCAATATTCTGTTGTGCCTCCTGGTGTATCTCCCATTTCCAAGTGCTGTCTAACAGGAACTGAGGACATGCTCTAATGTTTGTGATTTGTCATTACATAGAGGACAGGTAGGACCATTTTCTTTCTTCCATTTAAAAATATTGTTTTTAGAAGAAAACTGGTCATACGTAGAGCGTATTAGAAAACTCAACCTGAGAGGAGCCATCTGTCATATGTCGTTCCTAGTAATAGACTTTTGCAAAGTTTCCACCCAGTTTGTCCATTGGCCTTGTTGGGATTGATGAACTCCTTTTAGGAATCTTTTATTGTCAAACTCGCTCCTTAGATCCTGAATGACCATATCCCGGCGATTTTTGCCGCCAGTTTTGACCACCGTTATTTTTCATTAGTTCCGAAACCTTGTCTCCCAGTTTGAGTGTATCCTATGATTTCCTTGAAAGCAATGTCGTCTTTAGCACATCGTACGGTGTCCCTGACTTTCCACTTCTCTCCTGTTTTCAATGAAGGCTTTTGTGATTTTAGTACTTCATCCTTTGAGTCATCAAGCATCATTTAGAGTCTAATTTCCCAGATTTGAATTCCTCCACAATTGATTTGAATGGTTATTTTAATTTTGCTTGTCTGCAGTACAAAGCTACACCAAACAAACCTAGAGGTAAACCCAATAATTTTCGGGTATATTTATTTATCTTAGCCGCCAATGACTCAACCGTGCTTGTCGCAATTTCGTTAACGAGTAGCAGCCATGATAACGTTGGAATAAATATATAGTGAAGGCTCCAAACCTTGAATTTTCCTTGTGGAGGATAGGGATCTATCTTATGGAGGCCTTCTAGTAATGTTCTCGATATTTCTCTCGCTTTATTAATGTCTTTCATGGATTGTAGTAGTAAAATAAGCTAGACATGACAAAGCTATACAAGACATTACAAGATTTATTACTTCTTGTGACTCTAAGGTTGGGGGTTATTGTAAGTGTATTGTTTAGTCAATAACAAATTGGTCATTTAGAGTTTGTCAGTGTTTATAATCGAAAGATAAAACAAATATTAATCATTGATATTTCTGTGAGAAAGAATCTACACATTTTTCAAAATAATCTTTTCTGATAATACTTTGATAAACAGTATCTATAGTGTATTAAACTAATTTATTCCTCTTGAAAATCGGCAAATTTACAAATCTTTCTCAAATATGTCTAGTTTTGCTTCTCATAAAACAATTTTAACCCTAAAAAAAAAAAAAAAAAAAAAAAAACAAGATTCAGTGCAAGGTAAAATCATTCTTTTGAAAATGAATTTTACCATAAATTTCTGTTGCATAAATTCTAGACAGCGAATTTTAACCATTAACAAGTTCTTTTGTAACATTTAGTTACATCTATTTGACTTGTATCTATCTAAGTTACAAACTTCAATAGATTATTATTTTAACTTGTTTTTTATGTTTTCTTAGGCATCTCTACTTTTTACTATCTTCTCGTATTAATGTTTAAAAATAAAAAAAGAACATATACACAATCAATAGAATGTTTATATACCGATTAAATTCTGTTAAGTAATTAATCAAATATTTCCTTTTCCCCCATGAAGCTTTAAGTAGCAGTCATCATCATCATCATGTCGTGTTGTTAGCACGGATATCCCTGACCCTTTCTCGCCAATTCTCCCTAACATTCATTGCTTCTAGCAGGTCTTCATGGCTACATCCCGTATCCTCACATAGCTGCTGTATATATGTTCGAGCTGGTCGTCCTGCTTTTGCTTGGCCATATGCGGGGGACCATAGGAGTACATCACTGATGAGTTCGTCCTTGCTTCTCCAGCAGTGTCCTACGTGTCTGGTTCGTCTAATTTGTATAGTTTTTGTGATGGGAGGCTGGTGGCCGTATAGTTGGTGCCTTGTGGGTGTTGCCGCCAGGACTTGTTCAATATTGCTCTCAACATTCTTGTGTAATTGCCGTCTAGCTTCTTCTTCAGCTGTTTAGTGAGCGTCCAAGTCGTGCATCCATATAGCAGTATCGATACGACCCCTGCCTGGAAGAAACTGCGTTTCATTTTATCGGTCAGGTCTGATTTCCATATGATCGAGAGCCTATCGATAGCTGTCCAAGCTTGTTATCACTTTTTAGTTTATATATATATATATAAAACACCGAAATGAACTGATATTTTTCGTGTCGCTCCAAGAAAACATATGGGATTTACACTCCTATATATTTTAAATTGCCGGCATTGACCAAGTAGAGCAGAAAAAATTCTAAAAATAGAATCCAAAACTCATTTTTTTCCCAAAACGGGATTAGTGAAACGTCGGTGAATTGAATGGCTTCGGGAACCTGATTGGACAAAGTAGTCACGTGTTGTGTGCTTCAAACTACGTCTGCGTATTGTGAATTTTTCCCGCTCAAAAATAAATATTGCATTTGGAGCTGGTCACGTGATATGGATACATATGTATTCCACACTTTCAGAAACCACTTTTTTCTTACGGGTCTCCTGCCTTTTCGCTGATTCATTCACAACGTGACAGTTTCTCTCTGACGCACACACCGTTTCTTTCTTAGGTCTTTTGACTTCTGGAGCATACACATCCATTGTTAGGACTACTACATTTTACCTCTAGTTTTAACAACGAACATCCGTATACACGGATATTTTCAAACAAAAAATATTCCACACTAGAATATTCTTCCACACTAGAATATTCTTCTTACTTTGTATTCATTTTGTTTAGTTTTTAGAGTATAAGATTATCTTATTTTGTGTTACCCTATGGTGAATTTTCTTTTGTCTACGTTGTTCATTTCTTCGTGTTGTAAATTTTGGAACGACTCTTGACGTTTTGTTTTTAACAAAACCACGCAAGAACTTGCAAATAAAGTTGGTGACCTTAGTCGAGGGGGACCCGAAGGCTCTCTTTTCAATGGCTAGCACACCGAGGTGTAGGGGAGGGCCCTTCTCCAGTCCCTGGATTGCTTCACTTTACCCTTAATCCTTACCTTATAATTTCTGAGTGTTAAGCAAGTCGGCATCAAGTACTATTTTTTGAGTCTTGGGTATGACTCGACCTGGGATTGAACCGCGGTCTCTCAGACCATTGGTGAACACTCTTCTCATTACGCCAATGGCCCGGAGAAAACTAAACAACCGATTCAGTCTCCTACAAAATTATTTACGCTACACATTCAACGTCCCCACCACAAACAGTATATTTTAAAGTAAATAAGAGAAGTGACCATTTTTATTTATTCAATAATTTATTTATTTATTTTTAGGGTTTTTGTATCATATTTTTTATAAATATAAAATTATACATTTATTTATGTACAAGTTTATGATTGCTATTTGTTTATTTACGATATTAAATTGACGTGTAAATTGCTTTATTCAAAAGAAAATGTAACTTTAATAACCTTATCTTATGAAAATTAACTATATTATATTTAACTTAATAACAAATTTAGTGCAAGTGACTGAGCCTTATTTATTTATTCATTCATTCATTTAATTTTACTAAACATTTTGTAAAGAACTTAATTCGTTTCGTAACAATTCACATCTTGACAGTACATTAAAATAGGAAATTAAGTGATGCTAAATTTATTTATTTTTATTTTATTTTTTAGATAAATCATTGATAACTATTTATATTAATTTACCTATATTTTTCTTTTACTTGTCATTGATGTGTGTTTATTTTTGTATTAAGTTAATTTACTTGAACTCGAGGAGAAGCATCTTGAATTTTAATGTTTATTTTTACTGGTTTTTTAATTAGCATCTTTAATTGTCACAGAAGTGATGGTGGTGAGCGTAATAATAATAATAATAATAATAAAGAATGGAATTTGGTAAAATGTGCAATGCTTGTAATGAAAAGGTGAAAACGACATCTAACTGACACACCAGAAAACCTGGACGTGGCTAAGAAAAGCGAACTTTTAGAGAGAAACAGAATCTCTCCTAATAGCTGCACAAAACAACGCCATAAGAACCAATCATATCAAAACGAAAATAGATAAGACGCAGCAAAATAGCAAATGTAGGCTATGCAGTGATAGAGATGAAACCGTCAATCACATAATAAGCGAATGTAGCAAATTAGCACAGAAGGAGTATAAGACTAGACACGGCTGGATGGGCAAGGTGATCCACTGGGAGATGTGCAAAAAATTTAATTTGACCATACGAACAAATGGTATATGCCCAACCCAGCACCTGTCTTAAAAAATGACGCACATAAACTCTTATGGGACTTTGACGTACAGACGGATCACCTAATCTCGGCCAGAAGACCAGACCTTATAATAATCAACAACAACAAAAAAAGAGAATTTGCAAAATTGTCAACTTTGCTGTGCCGGCTGACCACAGAATAAAGCTGAAAGAATATGAAAAGAAGGATAAATACCTCGACCTTGCTAGAGAATTGAAAAACACTCTGGAACATGAAGGTGACAATTATACCAATTGGGATTGGTGCTTTTGGAACAGTAACTAAAGGATTACTAAAAGGGCTGGAGGACTTGGAAGTGGGCGGACGAGTGGAGACCATCCAAACGACAGCATTATTGAGAACGGCCAGAATACTGGGAAGAGTCGTGGAGACTTGAGACTTGCTGTCACTCAAACTCCAGTGAAAGACCATCAATTAACGCTGATGTGAAAAATTCCAATGAAATAATAATAATAATAATAATAATAATAATAATAATAATAAGAAGAAGAAGAAGAAGAAGAAGAACTTGGTATTGCAGAGTAAAAGATCTATGTATACAATTTTCTGTATATTTTGATAAATGATCGAAGAAAAATCAGTCTTTCTAATATCTAAAAAATATGGTTAAAGATTTCTCGTAAACCATGTGGTAAACTTTAATGCAAATGCAATTAGCTACTCCTTAAATATGAAAATAAAGTCTATTAAGAAACTAGAAAAACACATAATTAACATGACATACGGGACTCTGCTGGAAAAGCAAGGACGAACTCATGATTGACGTTTTTCTTTGGACCCCTCCACATAGACGCAGCGCTGTTGACTGTCCAGTAAGAACTTACTGGATGCAGTTAGGAGGGTCTGCTGGGAGTGAGGCTTCTCTCAAGTTAAGGCATGGTGCACTAAGGTTTTTATACTTTCGACTACACAGTGTTGCTAAGCAGTCAAAATTCAACTTCCGCTGTTGGTCGTAACCTATTGGCCAATCAAGTTTGCACATTCGCATAGAGTCTCTTTATGTTCACCAACCTCGAGACATCATTTAACGTGCTCCAGTTATCTATTCTTGAAGCATTACTAATAACGAAAGACAAACCGGAATTGTGCATCCAAAAGTAATTTTATATTCCACTGGTTTATAATAACTTCCTCGGACCGTCGGAAGAAAACGCTATTACCTGTGCCAACTCTTCTGGCTTACAGTAATCTTTTTATATTTTCTTCTCCACCGCCTGGCTTTTTCTGTGGTCACCATCCCATACTTACTTCCACTTGTATAAATTCGATTGTCTCTGATAAAATTCTCTGAAGAGAAATGACTGAAACAAAGGGTCCTCTTTTTACAATTTTAAATCGCTTTTATTATTTTAAATCGTTCTTTATACTTTTTAAAGCAATATATATATATATATATATATATATATATATATATATATATATATATAAAGGTCATTTAATAAACAAGAAGAATTAAGAGAAATACATTTTTTCGATGATTTTTCACATAAATGTAAATTTTGCATTGTTTAGGATTGGTTTATAGTGAAATCTCTAAAAATTTTTGTTTTGAGGCTATTTAAATGGGTGCAAATCAAACAGAGTGATTCATGTTTGAACAGGGTTCTGTCTCATCTTTGATAGCTGAGAAGTGCAAACCATATATGGTGTGTATGGAGAAGCATGTTTTGTCAAAAAATGTTTACAAATGGGCAAAACATGGGTTTGCCACAAGATTGAATCGAAAATATTATCCATGGAGTAGAAGCACACTGACTCTCTGATAAAAAAAAAGTCCACATATAGCGGTCAGTAAAGAAGATCATGTTGACAGTCTTCTGAGACATGAAAAAAAATGACTCAAATGTAAACAGTGCTTCTTACTGTTAACTCTTGAGGAAAAAATTCACCTTATCTATTGAATGACCTTCTGGTAGATATATAGTCGGAAGTAATAGAATTAGTGTAGATAAATATAAACTATTTATCACAGCAAGTTTTTATACACATGTTTAGTACATATTTAGGTATTAAATATTTTTGCAGTCAATTTTGTGTGTATATATGAATGTAAATACGAGGATCATTAAATAAGTTTCCAGTTTCTCGTATGGGCACTTTTAATGATAATACACACATGAAAATCTACTTCCCTTACAAGTAATCTCCTCCGGCTGCAATGCACTTGTTGTACTGTTCCAAAAACTTCGGCAAGGCCCCATGGAAGTCCTCTTGTGTGAGCGTGTCAATGACATTCGTCACAGACTCTTTCATCTCCTCAATTCTCTCATAACGACAGCCTCTGAGCTTAGGGAATAACGAAAAGTCACAGGGAGCAAGGTCTCGACTATAGGGACGGTGAGGACTGTCTTGATGCCCATCTTGGTCAAATAGTCTGTGACAAGGATGGAGTTGTTGACTGGTGCATTGTCCTGGTGGAAATGCCACTGGGCCGATTTGAAGAGTGCTGGCCTGTTCCGATGGAATCTCTTCCTGAAATCCCTTAAAACCTCAACATAGTAACCCTAAGCCTAACCGTAACCCTTTGGCCAATCAACTCTGGTGTTCTGACTTCCTTACTCTTCTCACACCCCTCATCATCCCTCACAGACTCCCTGCTTTCCTTGAATTTTTTTATACCACTCAACAACTGATGCTCGATTTATGCAAGATGATCTAAAAGCAGTCCGAAGCATTCCATACGTTTCTGTTGCATTTTTTGCAAGTTTAAAACAGAATCTTATTGCATATCGTTCTTCCAAAGTGTCATCACGTCCAGATTGCGTTTTTGAAATTCACCAGCTGTGACAATCAGGCTTTAGTAGGGTGTATTCCAATTGCTTCTGTACCTGTTCAGTTGAAGCTAAAATCATAAAAATTGGCTAGTTATCTCATAAGATGTATAGCAATAACATTCTGAATTTTCAAGAGTCTACAACAATTCTTAATGGCCGTACAAAAAACGTCAAGAAACTTATTGAATTCACCATGTAAATATTCCTTAGACTTGTCTTTTGTAACCCAGATATGCTTTTTATTGTGAGAAAGAACGCCTTATATGAAGACAATAGCCATTATATATATATATATATATATATATATATATATATATATAATAACTAAACTCAGACTTTTCCATCAGAAAGATTTTCTTATTTGCAGAAATTAAGGCATTATGCAATGAAAAGATAATTAGAATCTAGAAATAATAATTTAACTCTACTTTGGCCAGTTCAGATTTGTTTGATAACTGAAGGAAGAGTGCGCATTATACAAGAGTGCTTGTTTTGTTACATTCAGTAAACCCAGATTTTTCCGATAAAGTATGTCTTTTTAACTTGTGTAAGAGTGTGAATTATACAAAATGAAACAATATATTACTTACAAATATCAAATTCCGTTTCGTCCGTCAAAATTTCATTTTTCATTATTTACAGGAAAACGCGTAAAGGTGAATGTTTATTATATATGAGCATTCATCAAATTCCGCTTCGTTTGACAAATTATTTTTTTTATTTGTGAAACTCTTGGCAGTGATTAGTATAAACCATAACTGATTAAGTTTTTCAAAGTATTATTTGCTGGAAAATATTTAACTAAACAAAACGTGAACGCAAAAGTTTCCATTACAAATAGATTTTCAAAATCTGGGAACTTTTGTGCACTTTTAATGCATTGAAGAAAAGAACAAATAGGATCTATGGTTAATAGTTAAACAATACATTCCCAAATTTTATAGATTTAGGGATCAGTCTCCTTGTTAATACATGCCTACTTCAATAGATTTAGGGATCAGTCTCCTTATTATTGCATGCACTTCTTCATAGATTTAGGGATCAGTATTCTTGTTAATGTATACCCCCTTTCATTGATTTAGGGGTCAGTAACCTTGTTAATTCGTGCTCTTTTCCATAGATTTAGGGATCAGTACCCTTGGTAATATATATTCCCTTCCATAGATTTAGGGATCAGTCCCCTTGTTAATGCATGCACTTCTTCATAAATCTAGAGATCAGTATCCTTGATAATTGATATCCTTTTCCATAGATTTAGGGGTCAGTAACCTAGTTACTGTATACTCTTTTTCATAGTTTTAGAGATAATTACCCTTGTTAATGCATGTACTTCTTCATCAATTCAGGGATCCTCTTTCATAGATATAGGGATCAGTACCCTAGTTAATGCATGTTCTTTTCCATAGGTTTAGGGATGTCCCCTTGTAAGTGCATGCCTCCTTCCATAGATTAAGGGGTCAGTCCATTTGTTAACACATACTCCTTTCGAAAGATTTAGAGATCAGTTCCCTAGCTAATGTATACATCCTTCCATAGATTTAAGGGCCAGTCCCCTAATTAATCTAGTAAGTATTATTCTCATTACTTCTGTTAAAGAAATAGAGTTGACACTTAGTTAAAATAAATTTTATTAAACCTAATCGTCGTCTTTTTCGTATTCTTTGGTTATCCCAACAGTTTTTCTTCCCATGTAACTTCTTAGTTGCTCGTTACTAAGACGGTGATATATCCCAAAAGAAGATTGAAAATTCCTTTAACACAGTTTGATTTTATCCCATTATTGCTTTATTATTAACGATTTAGCTAAGGCCAAAATAGACGTGTATTGTTTTAGTGGAAAGTTTATGCATTTGACTATTGGGGAATAGACCATGGTTTATTGCCAGATACTTCAAAATAAGATACAATGATTTTGGCAAAGATACAATTATCATTTAGCATTAGTTTCTAATGGAACTGAAATGTTCGCCAGATCGTTGATTCTCAAAATGAATCAACCAAATATAATAGATATTATATCTAACTTTCTTGCTGGCAGAGCGGGATTTTTGTAGCTAACGTTACACAAGTAGAATGACATTTTTGTCATTTTTTAGGGTAGCGAATGTGAGGCATTTTCGTATTTGCTACTCGTTGACAAATTCAATGTTAATGGAGAGTAAACTCACTCAACAAGGATTTAAAAAATTATCTGTTTGCGAAACAATTAACTTTCTCATTTTAGTGAGACATGGGCGAAGTAGATTAGTACAACTTCTAAATATTTATGAATATTCTAAAATGCTTTTTTTTCATGTATTTGTGAATAAAATTCCAACTCAAAGTTTAACTTAAAAATCTACTCATATGCATCTCTCCAGTTCTTTCTTGAAAACATTATCAGCGGTTTAGATAGATAGGTAGATAGATTATCGATGTTTTAAAATCTCCTTTTAAACTCACTTGGAATTTCGGCTGAAACTGTATAAAAATCTGAACATTTTGTTTTTTAAGCTTTTTCTGATGATTTCTATTACGGAAAGAAATGTTATTTTCAATTATTTGAATGAGACATTACTGTTTTTAAAATTTCGCCTGCTTTTTTTCTTTCTTCTCATGGAGAAATCAAAAGGAGATACTGACGCTTTGGAACAAAAGAATTTTTATCGCAGGGAACAAATTGTGTCAGCTGCTTTAGACAGCGTTGGGAGTGAGATACTTTTTTCTTTGCTTAATGAATAATTACAGCTTGCGTTTTTTTCTTTTTTTTTTATCGATAGCTGATTGTGACAATGCGATAAAAAAAAAGAAAAATGGCAAAAGGTAAAATTGAAATATTTGAATTAACTGAATAATTTGATTATGATATTTTTTTTAAATAAAAAGACATTAAATAACCCCAGAGAAATGGTAGAAAGCAACAAAATACTAAATAATAAAGTAATCCATAAAAATACGACGATAAAATCCTCTAAATTTTGTCAACCATGTAATAATAAGAACAACATATACAACTATCACCTTAAATTCACCAACTAATTGACTAGCATGTCAATCAAAAATGGAAGAATCCTCATGGCGTAGTGGGATCTGTGCTGCATTGCAACACCTTTGTAATCGAGTTCGTATTCCAGTCGCACTTTCACTTTCGGACTAATATCATTATAAAGGTATGAACCTCCTTACAGTCCTAAGCTATGAGTTAAATAGTGTTACTACTGTTCTTCTACAGGGATTCTACAGTTTAGTTCGGTAGCCACGACGCCGCGGGAACACCTTCGAAATAGAATGGACAGATGGTTGCCTCTCGAACATCTAAATAAACAAATGTCTTAGATATTTAACTAAAATATTTTCGAATGATTTAAAACGAACCTATGTTCGCACTCCAGGGATTATCTTTCACGTGTAGCCCTGAGCGTCAGGTGGTCACGTTACGCAGAAATCATAAAATGAACGGCTCAAAACACATGAATTCTAAAAACAATCTTCATTTAACCAATGCTTATGCTACGTCATTTCTTTGTGTAATTCTTTTAAAGTTTCAAAAATTCTTCAAAAACTTTTCTTCATACAATTTTATTTCTGGACGATGAAATGAGGCCGAAAATATCTGGGAAGAATTGAAAATTAAAAAAAGTAATTGCAAAGAAATATTCCTGTTAGTCTTATCACACACACACACACACACATTTCCCTTCCCCAACTATGACTAGAACAGTAGGACATATTGGGCTTTCTAGTTTTTGCAGTGTAATTAATCCAAAAGGAAAAATTCTAAATTCCAAACCTGAGGAATATTGTTCAGGGGAATTGGTAGCACATTGACTCACTTTTCTTCTGTTATCAGCTGATACAAGACGGGTGGCTGGTGCTACACAAACATCCACCGCTATAAACAAATCACTTATGTAGGTAGTCTAACAGTTGATATCTTTAGCCAAACTGTTGAGCTCTCATACGTCGAGATCGACGGGAGAGTCCATCATATATATATATATATATATATACCTTTAAGAAAAAAAAATCCGGTAACATTAGGATTATAAATTTCCATCCTGCTATGGGTATTGATATGAATCAATAACACCAAATTTAACAGGACTTCTTCAGATTCAATGCATATAATTAATACCGCCAGAATGGTCACAGGAGGGAAGGATTGGAGGGGGTTGAAGAGGGGTGAAGAGTTTCCTCCCCATTTCGCCCACTTCCAGTTTTTTTTGTTACTGGTCGGATTAACTTACATTTTAACTTACATTTTAACTTATATTTTAACGTAATTCTTCAGATTTAACAATAATTTAAGGAATTAAAACAATTCCAATTAACCATAAGCAAAGACAACAGTAATACTTATCTTTGATTCAAAATTTATGTTCGTTCCCATTTATTCAGTTACCTTTTCACTGAAACGTACATACGTCCACCTCACATGGTGGGTTCCTATTTTGTTTTATTCATTCCACCTCAAATCTCAATTTAATCCTAATTTTTTATAGTTAATTAAACTTTATCTATGATATTTGTCTATAGTTAAATCTATTCTTATGTCTACATCATTAAATCAGAGATATGATTTAATAGCTAGATGTAGAGCGTGTACACATGCGCAGAAGTGGATGTTGTATCGTTACGCACAAAATGTACGATTGCAATATTACACAGCACAAATGTATGCTTGCAACGCTACGGTATTCGAATGTAAGTTCGTTCTGGTGCGGTCTCAATAGACATTTGTACTACTGTAATACTATAGTATCACATTTTTGGATAGTTCATTTTTCAGTCTTGTCGGTGCCCACACTGTATTTGAAAGATTTACAGACAAAGAATGACACAATCCATCCATAGGGGTGATGTCATGCTGCTGAGTTATTGTGTCATCTCCCACGTATCCAAAATTCACTGTTTTTACTTTTCCAATCAAACCTGTCACATACAAGATATGACTCCATTTTGTTAACATTTTGACCTTCCTGTGTTGAACATTATGAACTCACTTAAACTTTCCAATTTGACTTACGTGGTGAATTCAATAAGTTTCCAGACTTTTTTTGTACAGGCATTTAAAATTGTCATAGTCTCTTGAAAATTCAGTATGTTAATGCTATACATATTATGAGATGAGTGACCAGTTTTTATGATTTCAGCTTCAAATGAACAGCTACAACAGCAATTGGAATACACCCTACTGTTGCATATTGACCCTCGGCCGAGCTGTCAAATAAGAGGTGCACCTGTGTAAATAACAGGTGCATCCGGTCGAAGATATCAGGGTATAACCTTGACTGTGAACGGGTTGAATTGGGTGCAGATGAGACGCCCACAAGAAGCAAGTGGACGTCAAACAATTATATAACCCAGTGCCACAGACAGGTTGAGTGAGTTGGAGATAAGATGCTGTTGTGAGAACCAGCTCCCAGAGAGAGCTGGGCCCTCACGACCCCCGACTGAGCAGCCCAGCAGAACGAGAAGTGCTGCAAAAGACAGAGGAATTTGGGGTCAATATGTTGCAGTCTGTTCAGTCTCCAACTCACCTCTCACACATAACCCTTTCGCAACCCTTTCGCAACCATTTCGAATAAAGTGTGAGAGGTATATTTTTCTAAAGGAGTGTATTCATTCGTCATTATTGTTGATTTTGCTTCCCCATGTATATGTGTATAGTTGTATATGGTTGTGACTATGCAACACTACTAAAGCCTGATTGTAACAGCTGGTGATCTTGCATAAATCGAGCATCAGTTTTTGAGTGGCATAAGAGATTCAAGGAAGGTAGGAAGTCTGTGAGGGATGATGAGAGGTGTGGGAGGAGTAAGGAAGTCAATACACCAGAGTTGATTGGCCAAAGGGTTAGGGTTACTATGTTGAGGTTTTAAGGGAATTCAGGAAGAGATTCCGTCGGAAGCGGCCAGCACTCTTCAAATCGGCTCAGTGGCATTTCCACCAGGACAATGCACCAGTTCACAACTTCATCCTTCTCACAGACTATTTGAGCAAGATGGGCATCAAGACAGTTCCTCACCGTCCCTATTATCCGGACCTTGCACCCTGTGACTTTTCGTTATTCCCTAAGCTTAGAGGCTGTCGTTGTGAGACAAATGAGGAGATGAGCGAGGCTGTGACGAAGGTTATTGACACGCTCACACAAGAAGACTTCAATGGGGCCTTCCATAAGTTGTTGGAACGGAACAACAAGTGCTTTGCAGCCGGAGGAGATTACTTCAAAGGGGACTAAAGTTTCATGTGTGTACTATCAATAAAAGTACCCATACGAAAAAAGTCTGGATGTGACCATACCCCCTCGGCCCCCGGTTACATCAACTTCTTTAAACCATTTCACTTCTTGGTCGGTGATTCGTCTAGTTGTTCCGATAGGGTATCACACATTTCTTCATGGCTACAAGAAATAAAATCAAGGGAGTGGGAGAAAAAAGAACAAAGAACAAACGAACAATATGGGCTTGGGTTAACTCAAGTGCAAGAAGATTAAGTTGTGACACTCTGCATTCCTGTGCCTCCGTAGACTAACGCTAGCGTGTATTTCTAGCGAAATTTCAACGAAGCTACTAGGAACTCATCTCGACTGGCCCTCCCTCACTTCTTCTGGACCCTATCTCATCCGACTGGTCTCTTCTGCTGTCCGGTGTCGACTGCCACTGCCCCTCTCCGTCAACCGTTTCTTTGTCCAACTCCTGACTTGCGTTCCCTTACCCACTTCCGGTCTCGTCGAAGATCGCGGGCTCAGGCCTTTGTTTGGTTAGGCGCCAAAACAGACAAAGGGATCGTTTGCTTAGCGGACCACCCACATAGTGTCACATAGAAACTTATTGTATGCACCTCATATATATATATATATATATATATGATAAAATAAGTGGGAAAGTTGATGAATCAAACACAATGGGTTTAATGGTGATATTTCGTTCTTTATTAACAGAACTTAATTAGACTAAATATTTTTTGTGTTTTTCTGCATTTTAGCAAGTGAGGAAATAGATAAACTAGGGGAGAATATAAAAAGGTATAAAGGAAGGGAAAGGGTTAAAAGACAAGATATCAATAAGGGAAGAATAACGGGGATAGAGTGATGATGGTAGGAGGTTAATTTAGTTTTGACTGTGACCTCGAAGCTAGGAGGCACCAGGTGTATTGAGTTTCATCAGAGACTTGACCAGATTTGGATTAATTTTTGTGAGAAAGAGGGAAATATGAGGGGGGGGAGAGGTTTAGTTAGAGAAAAAATAAAGAAGAAAGAGGAAATGAAGGGAGGCAAGGGTTCATTTCCGCTATCTTCTTTCTTTTTTCTCTAAATAAACCCCTCCCATCTCATATTTCCCCTCTTTCTCACTAAAATTAATTACATTGTTTATCTATTTCCTCAATGTAGAATGTAGAAATACACAAAAAAAAACATTTAGTCTGATTAAGTTCTTCTCTTAATAAAGAATGAAATATTACCACAAAAATGTTGTGTTTGATTTAACCATTTTTCACTTATTTTTATCATCTTGTCAGTGTCACCCAAAGCTTCCATTTCTTCACACACACACACACACACACACACACACACACACACACACACACACACACACACACACACACACACACTAATCATTCAAAAGTTTTAAACTTCATCTTGAAAAAAGAGAATACTTGAATATTTCTTTTGAGGCAACATATTGCCTCTCATAAAACTAGAAAAACTTAGGGAGATTTTTCTTGTTTCATGAGAAGTGGTTATGTGTTGCAACAGCAAAAAAGTTCAGTGATGTTCTTCTTTCTGGGCCAGGCATAGCATCTTTTGAACGCCCCTTTTGTATATACATATAAATATATCAGTGTGTGTTTGTGTTTGTGTGTGTGTGCGTGTATATATATATATATATATATAGTTTGCTATATTTATAAAAAAGTTTAGACACAGAGTCAGCGCTTGATGACAGTCAGTTTTTCGGCAAATCTTGGTCACAAGATTGCATTGGCGATAAACTGAGTCACCGAACGCCGTTCCCCAACAATCAGATTGCTAATTATTTAGATTTTTAGTGATGCAAAATATATATTTTCCTAATTTATGCATAATCACGTTAATAGTTGATGTAAGAAAAATTCATTTGGTTGCGTAAACAGATTATCACCCTCATTTTTAATGTTAATATATCCATCATATTTAAAGTGTCTCAAAGATGTTTATACACTTTTGTAATATCAACTTTAGTCGTACCCAAAAGTTAATTAGATAATTTCAATACTATAAAATATGGTGGGGTGATCATATTGTATACGTCCCTCTTACCAGCTGTCTTCGAATGGAATTTAGCCCTTTGTTCATGTCTTCGAGCAGAATGTGGAAAAATGAGGCTTCTTATCCGAAGCAATACTTCCATTTGCCCAAAAGGAGAGAGAGTGCGAGCTATTCTGACGACCTTGTAACACTGGTTATGAAGAATGTAAAATTTTTATTCTTATGTGTGTATGTGTCCTAGCATTATATTTTTACCCACATAGAAATATCGGAGAGTGATACTGATTACAAACTCGACGTCCAGTTATTTCATACAGAATAGATACAAGCATTTCTACAAAATAAGAATAAAGATCGCGATTTTGTCATTGTTATTCACTAAGCTTTGCTTAGTGTGACACAAGACCAGATGTATGGAGCATCCAGCGAGTCTCGAACTTACCAGTAATGGTTTGTCAGTCTTGCTTACTAACCATTGTACGTGAGGAACCTTTGATTGTATGGTAGTTATGAGATTAAAACTATGTTGAAATGGATTGTATGTTGTGTTGGGAAAATGTCTTTTCCATGCACAAATCTGGATGTTCGGAGTATGTGGAAAATTCGTGGACTCATTATAGAAGATATTTCAAAAACTGTTTTTACCCAACCCCTCTACTACGGGCAAGATGCAACATACGGTCAAATTTTAAGTGGAGTAAAGTTTGTTTGAATTTGGAGTTTCCTTTCTCCCAGACTGGTTGCCTTACTAAGGTAAAAGAACAGAGGCAACCATACTATTAACCTATGGCTCGGGAGAGGAGGATTGTGATTCACATCGTTTCCAAGCTCATTAGCGTGAAGTGAAATACAAACAGCCTTGTCCAGCATTTGAACTCGCATCACCAATTCTTATTCCAACGGTGATAACTTTTACACTCAGCGCCCCTCCCAGATTGCATTGTATGTAAAAGAAGATTAACGAAATAATTTCGCGTTAGAAAAATTTACCTGAATTGATTTGTTTTGCTGGTGAGATAAGTTCATATTTTCATCTGATGCTGCAGGTCAGCGTTCGAAACCAGATAAAAAAAGAAAATAATTGACTGGCATGATAATATCCATTCTCTCAACCCTTATTAAAATTTGGTTTTGTGCAAGACTACGTAAGATTAGGAAATATCAGTATATCATATGTAAGAAAGAGAGAGGCATAGCAAACGATATTTTCTTTTTTTAGGTTCATGGAAGATCGAGTGAAAACAAAGTGATGTGAAAAAGTTCCAATATACATAAATTAGTGTTTATATTTTCATGATTATTTTATGCCACAATCAGAAAATATTCGATATTTTGTGATGAAAAGCAAGAATTTTTTCGACTTGATTGATTTAACAAACTTTCGACAGGTTTATTCTTCAGTCTTCTTGCCCAGTCCTCACGGGCTGTAGAATGCACCGACTGCTTCTCTGCAGAGGGGTAAGACCCCCTCTCCACTAAGTGTCATGAATATGACACTAAACAATCTGATGGTGATGCTCCAGTGATACTGGAGCTTTATGGAATACAGAGCACCCTTTCATTGTCATCGCTCCCAGGTCCACTCTGGTCTGGAATGGTAGCACCTGATAGGGCCCTATCTATGGGTTAAATAGAACTAATTGCATACTTATGCTAAACTGAATTGTTTGAATTAGAACTGTTTGGCTAAACGGAATAGCGTGAAATAGAAACGTTTTTGACAAATAAACTACTTACATTTCAACTGCGTACTCATGCTAAACTGAATTGTTTAAAACGGAACTGTTTTTAACATTGAAACTACTTACACTAAACTTAATTGTTTAATATATAACTGTTTGTGTGTAAACAAAATCTGTACTCATACTAAAGTGAATTAGTTGAATTAGAACTGTTTTAATAAACTGAATAGCTTGAAATAGAAATGTTTTGACAATTAAACTGTGTACTCAAGCTAAACTGAATTGCTTGAAAGAGAAGTTACTATTTGCATAAAAATGGATTTGGCGTTAAATAACCTACAAAGGTTGATATGCGATAAAACCCAAAGAACCAACCAACAATCTTCAGCCTTCTTCTGGCAAATATGTTCACTTCAAAGTTTCGTCAATAATCTTCTGTTTTGTATGTTGTCAGAAGACTTTTGTGTTGTCATGGTAAGGATAACAAATCTTTGAAAACAAAAATTAAATAAACGTATTCACAACAATTTTTCTCGTAGTTTTGTCTTCAAAGTTTGGACTTGCTTATCAACTGCTACATATAAAGTGGAAATTTTCATACGAATACAAAATCTCCCCGACTTTTTTCTAATAAGCAAAGATAGATTTACTTGTTATTTTCATTTTTTGCAAAGTAAATTGGGAATACTTTATTTCGGTAAAAGAGGAAAAGGGATGTACTTTCACAAAAAAAAAAAAAAAAAAAAAAAAAGGGGAAAAAATTGACAAAATTAATATTTACTACTTTTTTGTTTTTGCTTTTGTTCTTGTTTTTTAGTTGTCGTTTTGGTTCTTTGGTGATACACTTAGAACGCCTTTGAGGATTGTGCGGAAGTTTTTGTAGAGTTTAGGTTAGGAGAGTTACTCATTCCGGGTTCAGTCTTTTTAGCTGAATCACTGGACACTGGTTGTCGTACAGTGCCTTCTGATTCTGATTCTGATTCCCTCTAAATCCGGTACAAAGATATTTGAAACAATTGTAACTGATTCAGATTCGGAAATTATCATTCACTCCCCAGAAGAAACAAAGTGACGAAGAGAAATAGCAGTTTATATTCGATTTGATAACCTAACGAGAAGGTAATCGGGATTCACCAGAACCAGATCAACCTCTCAAACTGTGGGATCATATTTGTTGTCTGAACGTTGTTTCTCATAAGCATTTTTTCAGTAGTCGTCAACCATGAAGGAACAGATCCTACTGAGGTAGATTTTTCGTAAAAGAAAACATACGTTGGTAGAGAGTACAATTCATGGCTGTACACAGTAAGAAACGGATCAAATGGAGAGCGTCATATAATATAGTTTCCCACAGATTCACAGGTAAACCTCTCCATTTTAAGGCTAAGTTGATCGTCCTCCTCAGAATTCCGTCTAGCCTCTCCACGCGACCGTTTTTCCATGGGTTGTACGTTGTAGACTTTTGAGTAGCTATTTTCTTTTATACTTGAGAAAATGTTTTCAATTTCTCCAACATGAAGCAAGGTTCTCCATTAGAGTGCATGTAACTAAGCATACTGAACATGCAAAAGATTTTAACCAAACAAATCGATATTGTTGAGGCGAGCATGTCCTTACTATAACCCAGTTGCCGTGATGGTAGATTGTATTGACTATTTTATTATCTGGCTTGGTTGGGCCGGAAGTTTTTCAGTTAACTGTTAAATTAGCTGAAATCTTTGAGCGGAAATGTAAGTCAAATTGGAAAGTTCAAGCAAGTACATGCCGACCAGGATATGGGAATTGTCACTCTACATAGGAAGACCAAATTTAAACAATATAGATTCATACCTTGTCACAAGTTTGATTGAGTAAATGAAAAACACGATGAAAATTTGGGGGCACGTGTGAATTGACGCAATGGCTTAGTGAGATGACATCCTTAACAAATTCCTGAATTTAGATATATAAAAATTAGCGAATTTTGAAAAGTTGGCAGTTATCAGATAGAAGTTGAGGTTAGACGTCGGTTGGGGCTGAGGGGCGTCTCTGTTCAAAGACCCTTAAAGATTTTATCCTTCCCGTGCTACTGTATGCAGTCTGAACATAGAACAGTATATCTGGATAATAAAGCGACAATTTTCTATAAAATATACTGGACATATTACTGTTACACCAACTCGCTCCAATAAATAATTGTTAATTATTGACGGAGAGTTCTTGTCTTTGAGTTCTCAACACCCAGACAACTTTGTTCCAACAAATCACCTCGACCGTTTGAAGAAGTTCCAGATGAATTGTGTCATTCCCTGTCTGTGGATCTTTCAAACACAGCGTGGGCACGGAAGGGATTGATAATCAAACTACCCGGAAGCGCAGTTGGCGCCGATACCAGGATAAGACCAAAGTAAAAGTACCGTGAAAAGTATAGTACCGCATCTGGCGCCATTATCAGGATAAGACCAATCATTATTATTTCATTTCGTTCTACAAATGTTGTCGTACACAATGGATTATGCTTTGGTGCAGGTATCGGCATTAATAGTGTACCAATATAGTTTTACAGTGGTGCTGTGCAAGGATAGTATCGCATTAAAAGCAAAGAAAAAAGGGAAGCGACTATATTCATCAATGATTGTCAATAAATACTTGTTTCCTACTCAATTTGAAGGAATCGATCCCTTAAAATCTATTTTGAATCTTTCAAAGGGTTGAGTGGCTTTGATTAATTTACCTCCTCTTTTCAAATCTTAGCTTTTCTACTATACCCAAGTTACATTTTTCAGTCATATTCTTTACTTCCACTATTGAGTCGGGCGAATTTCTTGACCTAGTAAAGTGCATTATTTTGATACTCTAGGATGACATCGATTATCATGTAATCTTCTTAGGTCGATATTTACGGAAGAAAAACAATTGACTCTGGTTAACCCATCTGACCATGCGTTTTTGCTATGATATTTGTGAGTGCAGAGTTCAATTTATCAACGATGAATTTTGTCGTTTTTGGTTTTCTAAGTTTTATGCTTATAGAAAAATGTACATTTTGGACAGTGAAAAGAATGAAATATTTACCTTTCAGGTTACGATCCTACTCTATGATTAGTTCGATGATCACGTTGGTTTCTTTCTCCATTTGGATGATCACATAGCTAGCATTACTTTCAATTTCAAGGGTTTTTTCCTCGTCTATAATTTTTTCTCATTTCTTTTTCAAATATTCAAATGAATCTTTTATTTTATTTGGTAAGCGGAATATAATGTTGTTATTCATCTCGTGAATTTTTTTTAGACTACTTGAGGGTTCAACGACATTAGTAGGCTAAAATTCCGTTAGTCTACATTAGTTTTTATATAGTCTGGTGAAGGGAGTTCTCGCAGAAGTCTCAACCATTTAGGGTCTGGTCCAATGGTCACTTTACTTATTATATGGCAGAGAAGATTTTATTTTTGTTTACTAGTGCACACACTTACTTTCATTTAAGGTAAGGCCGTACTTTTAAGCCAGTTCTTTAAATCTTGCCAAGTTAGTGTCATATCTCCTTTCACTAATGTCACAAATGGCCATGTCATCTATCAAATGTTTTTTTAGGCCTTCCTTTTTTATTGTTTTATCCAAAATTTTTATCACTGAAAATATTGACAATTATTTTCATTTTCATCGTTATATTCACAAAGTTTCAAATATTCTAAGAGATAAAAATTATCAAGTTTGATCACAGAAATCTAGACAAAGATATGATGCAAAATTTTCTGAAACCCAGTTACTCTGTGACCGCAAATAGAATCCTTTTAAAATCATACGATTTACCAGTTGCTTCAAAAACCGTGTGACAGCGGTGTGCTTTACGTTGTGGAACCTTGCAATAACACTTTTTGGTTTAGTTGAAAGTACAAACAACACTTCACAATTTCCGCAACCATCATTATAATCTTAGGTAAAACGATTTATCCTCGGTGAATAATCTATGATCAACTTTTTATTTAGTTTTTCGTCGTTAGTCATCACAACTAGTGCTCTACATGGAGATCTACCGGATTCAATGATATCTTAATCTAACAAAACTTTTTCCTCGCAGACATGGGTGTACAATCAGGTGATAGTTTTTCAAACAGATGAGAATTGAAATTCTAACGCCAGTCAAAGGTGGTCTGTTACTTTCATATAACATCAGCACATAAATTATCAATTAAGGATAAGTTAAATCTTTTGTAAGTTTCCTGCCAACAGTAAGATTTGCTTCGCCTTTTTCTACTACTTTAAGTAAGTGTGAAGAAGCCATGCTGACGGTCGAGTTTATTGGTCTGGCATCTAGCCCTAAAGACTAAGCTATATTGGTGTCAATAAATTTTTGACTAATTTCTGAATTTATAAGCATGGTATTTTTTTCCTTTACGAAGAATTTTACAATAGCTTTCGAAATTCAATGTAGCTCAGCAGTTACAATGGCCATGTCGGGTAGTTCAGCAGAAACCTTATTAGTTTTTTACGATAGACCTTGCTCCTTACAATTATAGCAATTCTTTCCCCGAACTGGACACTTACTTCTAAGGTGCTTTAGCCCCCTACAGAAGAAGTATTTTTCTTTAAAACGAAATTTTCCGGCAGCGAAGGTCCTTGAGTTGTCACTTTTGTTGAGAAGATAATACGCTAGATTTGGGTTTCGATTCAGATGCTACTTCTTGTTTGGGTATCAGCAGAATAGGCTTCAGAATTTAACATAGCCTTTTCCACACTTTTTCCAGCTTCCATGAGTGTAAGCATTTTGTTTTCAAGTCGGATAAGATGCGTGGATAACCCCGGAATAAAAGAGTCTCCAAGAGCTTCCTATTTCTAAACTTGAACGGTAAAATCTTTGAATTTATAGTCGTTCATCAGAACGTGCAAATGCTGGAAGATATTGATCCAATGTTTCTTTGGGCAGTTGAGTTCTTGTTGCAAGTACAAATTTGCCGTATATCTCACTTTTTTTGTTGTAAGAAAACTCTTTGTAGAATGTTAATAGCTTCTTCCAAGTCCACACATTCGCTGTACAGTTCGTATACAGCAGACGACACGTAATATATAAGAATATCCAACTCCTCCTCTTCAGTATGCTTGAGGAAGTTTAAAAATTTTCCGTATTAAAAGATTACATATTTTCTCTGTCATTAGTCCGAAAATGAATGAAGATGAGCACGACTGAAATTCGAACTTGCTTACAACGATGTCCAGCATGATTGCCACTATAGCTTGGGGATTCCTCCGTAAGACAAAAGTATATATATATATATATATATATATATATATATATATGAGGTATATGAAGCTCCAATCTAATGACAAAGCTGAGGTGAAGGCAACCCAAATAGAAATTAACTCCAGAATCAAAACTTGAGAAGGAATCTCCAGTATCTAACCTCTGCTGACTTGTAGGTATCCTTTGACAGAAAATAAAATTTGTCCTTTGCATAGTCATCTTGCTATACTTGTCACCAGGCCGTAGTTATGTAGACGCAGAGAGTGACATAAGTGTCGTATAAGCTTATGCAAATATTATTTCAACGTCGTGCAGATGTTTTACTATATTATAATCTTACTTATCTTGTATATTTTTCACAGGCTGAATAAATTATTAATCAGGGTGCCTCAGTAGTGATTTAGGTGGTAAAGATGGCTATCATCTGTTAAGATGTAGCAGTCGTCACACACGCACACACACACATACACGCATATATATATATATATATATATATATATATATATATATATATATATATATATATCAACTGAAAGAATAACATTATTATCCTTAATATATTGTGGCTATAAATTTCCACTGTATTAGTACACATTTCTCCGACAAGAAGTGAATGAATATTATGATCGGATGAACTGAAAAACGAGATAAACTTTTTACCCCAGGCTGTAAAGAAACAAGGCGTTGATGCGCTGAACCGCAGGTATAAAATACGTAAATTTTGATAATGCCGTTGACCACTTATGAGCAAACTGCGCCTCACAGGCTACATCGTTTTACCAAAGAGAAAACCATCTTATCCCTATTTCTAAGGCAGATGTTTATGCAAATGGTCTTTTGAAATTAAAATAGTTAAGATACCTTCGACGCCAAAATACTTTGAACTTTTTTCGTGCCTGCCTGATGGCGAGCCCTGTATCATGCAGCCCACTTCTAATCATTACTTAACTTTCTAGAATTAACATACATTATAACATCTTTGTATAGTTTGTTAGTTGTGCGTCTGTCCGTCTATATAATTAATAGTCCACTGTAATTTCCGGTCTGATTTCAAACCAACATTTAAGGATAATTAAGTTCATTTAAGGATCATGTGAGATTTCTTAGCGAAAGGAAACATACCTTTTAAATTCTTCCGGACCCACATTTTAATCGACTTGTAACAAAAAAATGTAAAGAAATGAAAAAAGAGAAATTGAGACAAGTTTTCTCAAAAAGTTTTATAACATTTGGAATCAATTTTGGGTATAGGTCATAGGCTTTTAGTTAGCTTTGAAATTTGAAATGTACCTAGCCTGGGTATTTTCAATGGGTTGAACTACCTCTTGCTTTATTTTCTAACTTTTTTCAACAATATTAAAGCTCTATCAAGGCAGAGAGTTAAGAAGACACTGAAATTAACTTTTTCCAGTAACTTCAACGCGATCAAATCCTAATATTCATGAAGATAATGATCTATCAATTTTCCCTGTATCAGCATCAAGACGAGAAATCTATAATCACAAATGTTGAGGAATACTATACGTGAAATCAATGATACTGTAGGATAATTGCGGTAATTTATCGATGGAATCCGCATGGTCGAATCAAAATTATAATTAAGTATGTGAAAATAATGATCAGTGCAGATTCCTCTAGAATATAAAGTGCTAGACTTCAAAAACACATATTTGCGAATAAAATGTTAAAAATGCATTTTAAAAAATACAAGAAGTGCTATTAATTAGTAAAAGATTAAAGATTTTTGTATCGATAAACTCAACAATCCAAATCATCATCATCCTCATTATCATCAAACCGTGCCGTCCATTCCATTGTCTCTCTCTCTTTTTCTCTGTCTCTATCTCTGTCTTTCTCTCTCACCACCCATCCATATCGATCATCACATTTTGAAACTCCGCTAAATAGTATCGAGTGTTCATATTGAGCTGATGACTGTAAGTTTTTGCTGGTCGGCCAATCTTGTGGTATTCTTGTGTAGAAGACCATAATAGAATGTGGTTTATGAGTTCGTCATTATTTCTCCAGCCTTGCCCCGCAAGTCTTGCTTGTATTACTTGGATGGTTTCTATGATGGAAAGTAAGTGGCCGTACACCTACTGGATGCTGCTTCCAGTTCACAGAATATAAAAATTGGCAAAGTTGCAACAGTCATAAACAGGGAACTGTGCAAACAACTTAGGTTCAACCATAGAGCCAAATGATACCAGTTCAAGTCAGAGACTTTATTGGAAAAAATATATACTCTAGGATTTTGACATCCTGACCAACTACTCCATCGAAGCAAGGAGACTGAATTTGATGGTCGAGAAACGAAAAAAAAAAAAGGAGATCAATCAGATTATTGATGTAGATGTACCAGAAGACAAAGAAACTGAAAACTGGAAAAATGCAAGTTCCAGCCAAAAGCGAAAAACGATGAAGAATAAGAAGTTGAGAATCACATCCATAATAAAAACTCACTTGATACTGTATCAGAAACGCTTTAATCAGGATTACCTTAGATCTTAGATGAAGGAATGAGACTGCATAAACCATGGCCTGACTAACAAGCTGGAAATTTGAGAAGACTTGCTGTCACTCAGTTTTCAACTGTAACTTGTAGACATTTGGAATAATAATAATAATAATAATAATAATAATAATAATAATAATAATAATAATAATGCAAAAAGATCACCCAATCCTATCCAGAAAGTTAGACTTAGTGTTAATCAACAAGAAAAAAGAACGTCATCTAATGAATTTTGCTGTTCAAGCGAACCACAGAGTTAAAATAAGTAAGTAAAGTTGGCGAGCTTAATTAAGGGTGACCCGAAGGCTCTCTTTTCGATAGCTACTACACCAAAGTTTAGGGGAGGGTGCAACTCCTTTTCCTCGATTGCTCCACTTTATCCTTGATCCTTACCTTATAATGCTGAGTGTTTAGCAAGGTAGCATCAAGTACCATTTTTAGAGTCTTTGGTATGACTCGACCCGGGATTGAACCCAGGTCTCCCGAGCCATTGGCGAACACTGTAACCATTATGCCAATAAGATTGAAAAAATACTTGGACCTTGCCAGAGAGACGAAAAGGAGGAAGTGGAAATCAGAGGAAGAATCGAGATCACAACACGATCGGCTAAAATATTGAGAAGATTCCTGGAGACCCGAAAAAACTTGCTGTCATTCAAACTCCAATGAAAAACCACCAATTAAAACTGCTGAGAAAAATTCTCCGTGAAAATAATGATAATAGTTATAAAGGAATACGCTTCAGCGGGTTCTCAATAATAAAAATGAAAGAATGATAACGGGAAATATATATTGAAGCTGAATTTAACACGATTGAATTCAGAGTTTTCTTTCTCTTTGACCAGTTGCCATATCAAAGTTAGAGTTCAGTATGTATTGTTGGAGGGAAAAATAGTCGAACGAATACTTTTCCTATATGTGCTATGTGAAACGCCGCCTCGTCCAGGATTTTAACTCGGGTCACTGTGTCAATTTCCTACAACGATAAACATTAGACGACGAGCACCTCCATGAAAGATGGCAATATATTCATAAGCACAATAACAGAACAGCATACAAATGTGTACAAATGAATGACTGTATTGCTTTATGATTGCGAGTGTAGACGAATGTGGAACTTGGTGAGGTCTGTCGTTTACTTTAAACTATTTTGCAATTTGTGATTTTTTTAAATCAAAATATAACCTTCATTAATTCAAGCAAGAATAAGACTAGCAGTTTCAGTCAAAACTACGAACTAAGATTCTAAAAGCAAAAACAACTGAACAAACCCTGCGAAAAATATAATTCTTAAATGGCGTCCAACTCAGATGGCTGGGGCTGTAAATTCACCGACTCCTCCTCTTCAGAGGGGTCTAAACCCTCACAAATGAGTGTCCGAGATGTGACGCTAAACAATCTGGTGTGGATCCAATTATGCTGGAACTTTGGGGAATACGAAGTACCCCTTTATTGCCATCGCTCTCAGGTCCACTTTGGCCCCAGAGTAGTAGCACCTGATAGGGTTCGATCTATGGGTCAAGAAGAACTGTTCAACTTAAAAACTGAGTGTAAATGAACGATTTATCCTAAATTGAATTATTAGAAATAGAATTGTTTGATCCTTTAACTGTGTGCGAACAACTGACTGATGTTAAATTAAATTGTTGGTGATGCATAACAATACTTGGAACAATTTAACTTTGACTTATGCTAAATTGAATCATTTGAAATAGAACTGTTTGTTCATTTAACATTGTATCTATAAAACGTGTTTACAAATCATATATTTAATATAAATGTAAAAACAGAATTTGGCATTAAAAAACCAGCAATGGTTGATATGCCATAAAACCAAAACAAACCAAACCAAAAATGGCGGCGAGTGGCAAGCAAAATTGGAAGGCAAGAAAATTGTTGTATCGAAACTCGTGCAAAGAGTTATAATATCGCTTGATCCTGTTACCGGTACTTGCGCCAAATAATATCGCTTGATCCTGTTACCGGTACTTATAATAATATTGCTTATAATAATATCGTACTTATAATAATATCGCTTGATCCTGTTACCGGTACTTATAATATCGCTTGATCCTGTTACCGGTACTTGCGCCAAATGTAACACCACAGTGCACAACATTTATGATAGCAAATGTAATACTATAGTTGTCACGGTACTTTTACTTTGGTCTTATCCCGGTAACGGTTCCAAATGTGATATTAGGGATGGTAACGATACTTTATTATGGCCTAATTAGTAGAGTTTTCACCAATAATCCAGGAGACCTAGGTTCAATCCCAGGTCGAATCAGACTCAAAAATGGTACTTTATGCTTAACACTCAGCATTATACGGTAAGGATCAAGGGTAAAGTGGATCCATCTAGAGAATAGAGTAGCACCCTCCTCTACACTTTGGTGTAGTAGCTATTGAAAAGTGAGCCTTCGTGTCACCCTCGACTAAGGTCGCCAACTTTACTTTTACTTTATTATAGCCTTGGCTCCGAGATTACCTTATGAGTTTCCGGGCAGTTTGTTTACGTAGTGTTTTAAAGATCCACAGATAGTGAATAACACAACTCATCCGGAATTTCTTCTTACGGTCGAAGTGATTCGTTAGAACAAAGTTGCCTAGGTGTTGGCAACTCAAATACAAGAACTCTCCGTCAACAATTAACAATCATTTATTGGAACGTATTGGTGTAACAGTAATATATCCAATATATTCATAGAAATTGTCACTTTATTATCCAGATATGCTGTTTAATCTTCAGACTACTTACAGCACGAGTGAGATAGATAGATAGATAGAGAGATAGAGAGAGAGAGCAAGAATTTGTAATGGTCTATGAACAGGGACACAAAGAGACATCCCTCAACCCGACCGACATCTAACCCCAACTGATTTCCTGAACACCAACTTCTAACAGACAACTTTTTCAAATTTCGTTAATTTTTATAAATCTAAATTCAGGATATCGTTCGTGTGATATTATTTCACTTTGTTATTGTCATCTCAAACGTCTTCCCAATTCTTTACCACGCCTTTCATCTCCCCCAATCAAACTTGTGACAAGACATAAATCTATTTTGTTTACATTTGGTCTTCCTGTTCTGCACTCGCTTGAACTTTCCAATTTGACTAAAATTTCCGCTCAAAGATTTTAGTTAACTTAACAGTTAACAGAAAAACTCGCAGTCCGACCAAACGAGATAATGAAATACAATCAACCATCACGGTAATTAGTTGATAAGACCCTATTTAGCCATGAGTCTTCCAATTGCTATTGTTAACAATAAAAGTATATCTAATTGATGCAAACACTATGCCAAGAATCAAGGTAACAACCAATTTTAAAAACTGTCGGTTATCAGGTGACATTAGGAGTGTTTAAATATTAAATCCTACAAGTAGCACTCTTTACCACTCATCTTACAAATACTTCAAGTAAGACAAGCAAGATAAGTAAAAAGATCGTTTTGATTATATTAGGTTGGCTAAAAAAGACTCTGTCTTTATCATATTTTCATTATTATTATATTAGCATTCTTTTGAACTTTGATATACTCGATAGCGAAGAAGGGAAGTGTTTGAATTTTAACTGGAAAGTTTCAGTTATCCTTCTATGTTACAGTCTTAGGAAAGATGAATATTTCAAAGCTCTTTTCTGTAATAAATACACATTCTAATGTACTGACAAGGCTCATTTATTTCAAATCGACTGATCACTGAAGCCTAGACTGCTTGAAAAACAGGAAAATAGAAACTGAGGATTTGATTTTTCAAGGTAACTTTCTGAAATTTTATGTTTAAAAGACTATCTTCTAAACTATCGCGCAAAATAAAAAAATAATGATCCTCGGTTAGCATCGATAGCGACTATTAACTAAGTTGAAGCTGAATAAATAAATTATACAGGGAATATGTCTGTAGGGATGAAGACTGTAGAACCGGCCATGCTTTATGGGATGAGCGTATAACAGAAGAGTGGTGCACCAGTATGTCACAGATTTTCCACACAACACTGCTCAAATAGCCCTTCTTCACTTAAAAAATTAATGGGACTGAATCTTCTTGATTTACGACTCAAAAAGGAGGCGTTTATTTGAGTATTCACTTAGCTCCTCTTGCTGAATTTCTGACACTTGTATGCAGCAGAGTTTTCCCGACGCTTTCTTGGAAGAGATACGATTAGTTACTATTGCAACTCACGAGGATACTTAAGGAAAAATATTCGAATTATCCCCTTTTCAATTTGACACGTCCTAGAAGAAAAGGCACCAGTTTCACTCGTCCGCATGAGTTGTGTGTAGAGTAATTCCGCTAATGCAAATGAGCTGCATTTTGCATAAGCAAGTTGTTGGTTCTACATAAGATGACAAATTTCTGCTTCGGTAGAACATTCCAAAAGAACAACCGGATTTGAAGGAAGTGAAAGAGATATCAACGAGGATTCGACAAAGATGACAACAACGACGACGAAAAGAAACTACGACGACAACAACAACAAATACAACGAAAAGGATTTCGTGTGTTAAAGAAGAAGAAACAAAAACAACAACGACAATGACGACAAAACTGATCTCGTGTGTGGATTTACAGAGACTTTTTTCTTGATAATTCGACTGACTTTACGTTACCCACTATGCAATGCACAATACGGACACCTTTAACACATAATAGACATGTCTATTGCAGACATAACCAAAGTACAAATTGCAAAGTATGAGATAAATTATATTTAGTATCTACCAACAAGAGTTTCTTCTTCTTGGTGGTTATCTCCCTTAAATAGAAACTCTCTTTTTATAAATATTATATATAGCCATTTATCATGACCACATATTATATGCTGAATAACGCTTTTCTAAGTTGCATCTGTCTCCCGTATTACCATTAGAATTTATTCAGTTTAAAATCGTGTGGTACGGATAGATGGCTATTTATAGTGTCTATAGATACAGAGTTCCCGAGATGGAAAATAGCCACCAACAAGAAAGGTAACTCTAGTTGGTAGATACCATATACACATCTTCCTTTTCTATGTTCGTTTTTGCTCGATTTAGACATGAATGAAAATTTTTTAAGTTAAGTTACAAGAATTGTCAAGAAATACATTCCTCTCCAAAATATATTACCTCATATCATCTCATTCTCAACAAACATCTCCCTAAAAATGATGCTCACATTCTTTCTCGTCATGCCCTTTCAGTGGGTTTTCGAATACGTTGACTCTATTTCATGGTTAAGACACCTCCAAATAGAGGAGGTAACCTTGCTTTGTAACTAAACTGCATCTAATAATGAGGCTCCAGTTCTGGATATATGAGGAGTGTGGAGTACTCCTTTATTGCCATTACTCCCTAATTCACTCAGACCGGGGTAGTAGTAGTACCTACTGGGTCCCATCTATAGGTAAAATAGATCCATCTCAAAATTATCTGTATTCGACATGACCACGTGCAAAAATGCTCTTTAGAAACACTTATACAAAAATGTAAATATGAACATGGGGAGTCCCCGTGGTGTAATCGCTAACGTCCTGGTCTACGACATCGTAATAAGTAAGTTCGAACTCCAGTTACGCTATCACTTTCATTTTTGGATAAATACCCTTGGAAAAAGTATGAATTTTAAATCTCCACCAGCTATGAGTTTAAAAAAAATACCACTGTAAGCTTGCTGGGTCGATGCAGACCAACCGGCAACCAGCAAAGTAACCGACTGATGAGAAATCACCACTCATATCGTGTTGTTTGGCACGATTCCTTTTAGTTTGACTGTATCGGTGTTCTTCATGAACATCCAACTTTCTGCCCACATTGTATTTTCATCACAGAAGGAAAGAAGGTCATCTGATGAAGTCACTGAAGTGATGAAAGGGAGAACGACTAGGACTTGCATCAAAATAATTCCCAACACAAAAAACAAAAAACAAAAAAAAAAATCAATACAAGTTAGAAAAATAACAACTATTTTTTATATCGTTTGTTTTACGCAGCAGTTTTAACTATTCCTATACAGTCTTTGTTGAGTGAAACTTAAAAATGCAACACAGATGTAAGCCAAGTCTTTCATTTTCGGAGTCTGGCCCAAGTCCCTGTGTTCAAAAAGTCTCGTAAAGCGATGTGTATACAAACAGTAATAGAAATAGACTATTCTTGAATCTGCAGCACAGCTATAAACGGTCTTGTAGTAAATCAAGTCTATAGTATTCGGGGGTGGCGCAAGATCTCAGGTTTAGGAAGTCACTCCAAGCGACGCAAATTCCAACAGCGGTGGTGGTAGCTGAGGTTTGGTGGCTCAATTATCTTTTCAGTCCTAATGTCAACTTCTCATAATTTCAATTTTCTTTAAAACAGCTATTCCAAATTGGGGGAATTGTCCAATTCTTTTAGTCATTGGAGAGCTAGATCCACCCGCTCAACTGCAGTCAACTTCACTTTGTATCTCTAACCCATACCTGGTACTGGCAGAGTTTTAGAACTCCCTTATTCCTCCCACTCTCTCTATATTCAATCTTGTTCTCGTCTCTGGGCTGGCAGAACTGTCCTTCGTAACGAATCAGATTTTCAAAATGAGTAGGCGGAGTGAAGGTCTTGAAATTATCAAATATTTTCCAATCAAATCGGCCACACAAACATTTTTCTTTGGCAAACAATATTGCTTTTTCTGATGATTTCATTAACAGTCCAGATAACCTCTTCTGTTTGCCAAAGTAATTTTTTCATCTTTTTTAGTCGCCAAGTATTTTCTTTGTCTTGAAAATATTAAACAATTAAGATTTTTTATAAGACATTCCTGATCATTTTTTCTTTTTGCAAATAAATCAGTTTCTTTTTGACCATCTTAGAAACAATCTAGACATTTTTTCTCAGTCAAGCCTTGCTGTTTGTCTAAATCATTTAATTTTTGGGGTTTACTAATGTTTTCTTTGTCCAGTACTTTAGTTTTTCACAAGAGTATAACCCTATCCGTTTTCACTTACTCTGCTTGCTTTCAACTGATGTGCCTCCTCCAGGTTCCAGTGACTTACTACTTCTAACTTCTACAAGAACGACTTTCGCTTTAAATAACCCACGAAGGCTGATATGTCATTAAGCAAAGAAACCTAAACCAAAATATGAATATGTAATTAACTAACGCGATTAACTAACCTATATATTACCTTAAGCATATAATAACCCAAGAAGGATTGACATGCCATTAAAATAAACTAATCAATATTTCCCATCAGTCATCAGGACGTGTGAGTGACGAATTATTTTGTAAATACATTGAGAGATTAATCAAAGCTCTGTTTGTGCAAAGTGCATTAAGGAGGTTCAACTTAAATTCTGTTCACTGATTCCATTTGCTATGATTAAAAAATGTTTCATAACTCCAACACTTTGTTAAAATCATTGTGTAATTAACTTCGGTGAGGGTAACATGAAAATTTATTCAATTTCTTAATACAGTAAGCAAAGAGTTCTTTTTAAAAGGGTTTAGCTTAATAAAATTTGTATTTCGTAACTAACCATTATTATGCATATTGTGCATAAAACATTGATTACATTTGACTTGGCGAAGTCTAGATTGTATCTTATTGTCTCTTTTACCTACTTATTACAGTTCAGACCGCTGTGCAGTTGGTGACACCAGCACTTCTCTGATCTGAGGTCCGACAAAGATGCCCTCTTTGAGCTTAGCAGCACTAAGACCTGGGAACACACTAGACAAGTATTGGAAGGCAGCACCGTTTTTGTGCAACGCCTTTACGAAATTCTTCATCAAATCAAGCTTGATGGGAAGAGGAGGAAGAAGCACCTTATTCATGTCCACAAGAGGATTCTCCTTGAGGCTGTGTTCGCCAGGAACAAAAGTGCTTCTAGACCCCCAGTCTTTTTGCTTGTAATGCTGGGATACAGCTCGACTATCCAAGAGATAGAGAAAACAACAGTACTTTGTGAAGCCCGCTTGCATAACCATAAGAAGACCAATGACCTTATTTGTTCCGATTCCTGAAACTGGTGATCCTTACATCTTCCTGGACTAGGTTCCACTGTTTAAGCCGAGGAGCCAAGAGCTTTGACTGCTGTTTTGACAGATACAAATCACGAGCAAGATCATTCAGGTCTTCTGGCGTGATCCAGTGTGGCTACTGTGCCGCCTGTGAGACAACCTCTTCCAATGACTCCCAGAGTGTGGATTGAGACCTGCTGCCTTAACTGTCAAAATCCGTCTTGATATATATATATATATATATATATATATATATAATGTAATGCTATCACTTACATTTAGTGCATAATAACTAAAAAATAAGCCATAAGTCGCACAATATTAGAATTAACCCTGAATTCATATGCGCCTTTATGTACCGTATATGCACAAAATGCACACTATGCATATCTAAAAAACTTGAGATGATGAGTAAAAACGGATTTCAAATTTGAATTCAGCACCCTCAAATTAGGTAAAACGGGTATTTTTGTGCTTGCCTCAATTTCTTTCTGAACCAGTGTAATTATTTAACCATATGCTGCCACGGAAAAAAGTGTAATCACTGTAATACCAAATTGACACGATTTTCTTTTTTTCTGTTAGATAATGAATTTGATCGCTTTATTTACAAATAAATTAACGCTTTATTTCTAAAAAATATTATACTAGTATAATTTGTAAACACACATTTTTGAAGTAGCTTTAGGATTTCCTCTCCTCTACTTTTTATCTTTCTCAGTAAAGAGTTGCTCAAAGCCCATTTTGCAGTCTTTCAGAAAATTCTTTTTTTGATTACGAGAAGTCTATAGACAGGATTAAATGGTAACATGAAAGAACAATATTTACTGAATATGGAGGATGAGTGAAATGTTTTAGGGAGTCCCTCGTGGCATAGTGGATAACTTACTGGACATTGATATTATAGTAAACGAGTTCGAGCTTCACTCACCCTATTACGTTCACTTTCGGACTTAATGATCCATGCTATGGGTTAGATAGTACCACCATTGACCTTCTACAAGGGTTGCTTTGAAACTAAATAACCCATGATGGTTGATATGGCATTAAACAAAGAAAACATATAAAACATGGAAGGTTTTCAAGTCAAGATTCAATATATGTCCTGCATATGACACTAAACTGCATCTGATGGTGAGGCTTCACTTCTAGAGATGTAAATCGCGTGGAAAACTCATTATCATAACTCTCAGGTCCACTCTGACTAGTTTGGTAGTATATGTTAGGGTCTCATCAGTGGGTCAAATTGATCTGTTAGGCCCCATCGATGGGTCAAATAGATCCGTTTGCAAATTATTCCAATTCGATAGGACCATGTAAAAAAACTCCAGAAGCAGCTACCCAAAAAATGTAAATATGTACGTACAATAAAACAGACATAAAATACTCCAAGACGGTTTGAAATGCCAGCAAAATCAATCAAGTAAGCTTCGATAATCTTGCCTTGTCACGAAAGAAACCAACAGAATAGGTTGGTATATCCTGGTGGCAGACACCATCATTTCTATTATCAGAATTTGAAAGTTTTTCGTCTGTCAATTGCCACCTTCAGTAAGTCTAATTCGGAACAGTAATTATTCGAATTAGTTATTTGATTTTTTGGGAGTAAATTAGAGGGAAAATCTTTTTTCTATGACACCTCAGGAAAAGCGTTGTCTTTTTTGGATTAGAAAGGATCTTTGTTTTTCTACAGATGGATTAAAAAATTGTTCTTTTTCAAAGTTAGACTTTAAAAATCAATCTTTTCCACAGTTGGATTTAAAAAATCTTCGGTTCTTTCCACTGTTGAATAAAAAATCCCGCTCTATCCACTGTTGTATTAAAATCCTCGGTCTTTTCCACAGCTGAATTTTAAAAAAAACACGGAGACAAAACAAATTTTTTTAAAATGTAAGAACTGGATACTCTAATTTAAACAATAAGAATATACAACTAGGACATAGGAATGAAATTTGGCATTGAAAAATGTGCCATGCTGATAATGAAAACTGGGAAAAGAAAAACGGTGGAAGGAATGGAACTGCCATTTCAAAAAAGCATCAGAATGTTTGGAGAAAAGGATAATAACAAATACTTAGGAATGTTGCCAGCGGACACCATCAAAAAATAAGAAAAAAATAACCTCAGAAATACGTGATAGCTTCTAGAAACTAAGTTCTGTAGCAGAAATCTCGTCAAAGGGAGTGCTCCCAGTAAATTTCTCGAAATCATTCTTCAAGTGAACAAGTGAAGAACTCAAACAAATGCACTGGAGAAGAAAAACAGTAGCTACGCACATACTACCTAATGGTAAATGCGTAAACCAGAATCCATCCAGGAAAATGAGACTCCAAAAATTTGGGGATTTTGAGACAAAAACAGATCACCTAATCCCGGCCAGAAAACCAAACCTGGACAAGTTCTCTCTTTTTCCCTTTTTTTATGATAATAAAGAGAGAACTTGTCTAGTGGATGTTGCCGTTTCAGCAAACAAGTGAATGAAAATGAAAGAAAGTGAAAAGATAAATAAATAATTAGAATTTGTCAGAAAACTAAAAAAAAGCTGTGGAACAAGACGGTGACGGTGATTTTAGTTGGTGCATTTGGAACGGTACCCAAAGAATTAAAAAAGGGATGGAATAGTTGGAGATCAGAGGAAAAAAACGGAGACCATATATACTACAGCATTGTTGAGATCGGCCAGAATATTTAGAAAAGACATGAGGAGACGTGCTGCCACTCAGACTCAAGTGAAAAACCACCAGCCAACGTTTGTATAAATAAAAGGAGCAAAATAATAATTTAACTTAGTTTCAGGACCGGTCAAACTGACTTTAACATAAAATAACCCAATATGGGTTCGGCCCAGTCCGTTGGAGCTGTAAAATACGCCAAACGGCAACTCTGTAGAGGGGGTATGACCCCTTATAACGAATCTCCCAGATCTGACACTAAACTACATCTGATGCTGAAACTCCAGTCATAGAGCTTTGGGGGAAAGTGGAGCACCTCTTCATTACCATTTCTCCCAGGTCTACTCTGACCCAAATTGATAGAACTGGTTTGGGTTCCATCTATGGGTCAAATAGAATTGTTCATTTGTGATGGTACACTCACCCTCGCCAAACATTGGGGTGATTCCTAATATCTTCCAGATATCTGCCGATGACGCGATCGATTCGTTATTTGCTCACGTTATTATTTTTGAGATCAAGGCAACAGATCAATTACAAATCGAAGTCGCCTGACGGCGAGGAAACGAATGAGACCGCACAATTTAGAAAGTAAAAAAAAAAATGTTCACACCAACAAACAGAGAACAAACATTGCTTAGTTACAATAATGATATGAAATAATGATAAGAAAAGAAAAAATATCTTTAATAACGGTACAAGCATTCACCCTTCTCAGAGTCGATTCCTTGTCTAAGGTTTGGCTTTTCTATTTTCCTTGTGTACAGCCTGGCATAAAGCAATCTCAGTGGCGGTTATATTTGCTTCCTCTCAATCCTTGGGATTATCCCGCAATAGGGTTATATGAGAGGCTTTCTTCACTTTCTTTACCCTTTCTCTGTCTCTATCCATTTGTCGTGTTTTCTTAATTCACTTCGCTTTTTCTTCACCCTGAGTAGTCTGGTAGAAGGTCAAGTCTCAGAACGACGGCGAATTTAATTCGCGTTCTCACCGAGCGTCTCTTCTTTTCTTCTCTTAAATCACTATACCAAAGGCAGTCAGGTAAAAGGGTCCCTTGAGGTATCATATCATTCCGATTTCTGTTGGCTTCTTTATCTCTACGAGTCTGGAACATGGGCATCTCTCCTCCGCTCCACGCTGATCTTTAAAGTATCATATTGTCTCGATTTTTGTTCACTTTTCTATCTTCACGAGTTGGGCTCAAGGGCATCTCGAGGCGTCGCAGTCCCAATCTTACATCGCTTCTTTCATAGTACTGTATATTGGTAAGACTACATCACGTCCAAGCAATATGTAATATGGCTTTTCTTTGCATCGCCACTCTTGGCAGTCAGGGAGAAGAGGGGAAGAAAAGCCTTGTATTTTATGTATATCTTCATCAGAGGGGTGGTGATGGTGGGCGAAGAAATATCAAACTTTTCATAATTTGGTTTCCAACAATCAATTCCACCTCTCGTTGTTGGTCATCTATTTCACGTTCGCGTTAATATTACTTTTACCCAAAAGGGACGGTCCTTCTCAAATTTGGGGTATTACGATTTTATGTTCTAGTGACATGATGTCAGTAACCGTTCATTAATGACGGTAAGAGAATTGAATAAAGATTTTCCAAAATAAACTTTTTTTTAAATTTGTAGTTTCCCGAATTTTTCATTATCAGACGCTGACGAACAAGGGTTGACTTCAAGGTCAATCTCCATAGCCGATTCTCTGCTTACATTGGCTTTGTAAACAAAACAATTCTGTTTGGAGTTTCTGATCCATGAGATCGGAAGTGGACGAGGAAAGGAAGGTCAGAGAGAAGTATTTCTGTTAAGTATTCCTTATACTGTTGTCAGGATTGAACCTGTAACCTCCAGATCATTGTCTCCTTAGAAGCTTAGGGAACCAACGCCACTAACCGTTACGCCATGTGTCCTGCTGGACAATTCTTACTTGACTAGAATTACTACTATTATGTATGATTTTTTTTACCTGTGCTCATATTCAGGAATACTTAACACTTGTACCCGGTTATGGCTAACGGAATCAGAACAGGCGACCCCCGTGGATTCAATAAAGGACGTAGTTCGAAGTTCCGTGAAGGTTCCCGAGTTCGACAAACACCTGAAGAAGGCCGGAGGACATATCGGCCGAAACGTTGTGGAAATAGCAATAAAGATGAAGACAATAGTTCGAAAACCCTTAATGATAAAAATCAACAAGCTTGATAGAGCTGAACATTGGAGGATTAGACGCCTTAAGGAATCAGCACATATGTTAGGCTACAATGACCTGCTGAGTAGACCAAGTATGGAGTTGAATACAATATGGGAACCGATAATCAAGAAGGCTAGACAAAAAAATAAAAATAAAAAATAAAATAAAAAAATAAAAAAATAAAAAAACAAATAAAAACTGAAATCTGAATATGAGCGCAGGTAAAAAAAATCATACATAATTGTAGTAATTCTAGCTAAAGTAAGAACATTAAGTTTATAATACCCAAAAATTCACTCTGAATTGTCTAGCAGGGCGTAACGGTTATAGGCGCTGGTTCCCTGAGCTACTAAGAAGACAATCATCTGAAGATTGCAGGTTCAATCCTCACAACAGGCGAGTAACACTTGTACCCGGTCATGGCAAACGGAATCAGAACAGGCGACCTCCCCCCCCCCCGTGGTTTCAATAAAGGACGTAGTTCGAAGTTCCGTGAAGGTTCCCGAGTTCGACCTGAAGAAGGCCGGAGGACATATCGGCCGAAACGTTGTGGAAATAATAATATAATAATAATAATAAAAAAGATGAAGACAATAGTCCGAAAAACCTTAATGATAAAAATCAACAAGGTTCGTCTCAGAAATTTAGACAACTAATCAACAAGCTTTCTTCTCTTCTTTTTTTTCTTTTTTAAAAATCTTTTTTACAAAAAAAGGCATAGTTACTGCTACACAAAAATCCGCTCACTAAATTGTCTTATAAGCGCGCACTTTAAAAAGTCAGAACATGTTCGATGCTGCTTATATATATATATATTCTAATGTACATGAATAAGGCCATATATGTACATAGATAAGCTTTTTTTTGCATAACACATTTATTTTTCAACATGTTAACGCATTAAGAATTTAGAATTCAGTGCTGAATGATAACCACGTAGATTTAACATTATAAATTCCATATTAAAATTCATATAATGACCGCTTATCTGTTAGCTGATTTATTGTTGGATTACTGTCACACACACACGTGCACGCACACACACACACACACACACACACATATAAACAAGGTGGTGTTCGTACAAGAGAGAGACAGAGACAGAGAGAGAGACAGAGAGAGGGAATCTGAATCCCGTAATTTTTTCTTAATTTATTGAATAACCTTTGCAATATCCTTTTTTCCCTAATTTATCGCGTGAATAGTTTTTGTCCGAATAGAAATTTGTAACATGTGTAAATCTAACGTTTTTTCGTCTTCTGCCAATAGCATCGACAATCAAGTCAATTTTTCTTGTGAAATAAAGCTAGTTTTTAGGGCTTCTTGAAGCAGATATTCAATCTTTCGGGTTAGATTAATTCTCTACCAGCTTGTCGAGCCCTATTTAAGAATTATATGTATATAAGATTTTTCATTCAAAAACAACTTATATTTTCAAAAACAACGAACTAATGATCTTTAAAACGAACTAATGATCTTTAAAATGAAATAATTCTGCATGTTTACATGTTGAAATTTTGAAGAATTTGGAGAAAAACTGAGATATGATATAAAGAAAATAAGTTTCATTTTGTCCTGATTTGAAATGCGTAAAACTTGTATCAGATCTTTCAAAAGAAGGCTTAAATGGTCATCAGCTTAATCTCTACCGTTTAGCTTTGTGCCTAAAGAAATTATATCAGCACTGCTACCACCACCAACAAAATCAATAACAATAACAACAATAATAATAATAATAAATCAGAACGCTCGGAGAAAAAGAAACTTACAAATACTCGGGAATATTGGAAGTGGACACCATCAAATAAGCATGAATGGAAGAAAAAATTAAAATGAATACCACAGGAGAACGAGAAAACTACACGAAACCAAACTATGAAGCAGAAATCTCATCAAAGGGATAAATACCTGGATTGTCCCTCCCGTAAGATAGTCGGGACCATTTTTTAAGTGGACGAGGGAAGAGAACAAGAAAACTTTTGAAGGCCTTACATCCGAGAAATTCTGACAGTTTATATGTGTCACGAAAAGAAGGAGGAAGATGGCGTCAATACATCGATTATACGTCATGAAAAGTACTTAAAAAAGAGCAAAGAAAGGCTAGATATAGCGACCAGAAACAACACTAACAACACAAGGATCAACAGAACAACAATAAGTAGAGAACAAAAGTGGGAAGAAAAACTATTGTAAGGAAATTTCAAGCGACAAACAAGTGAAATTTCACACGAGAAAACTTGTACATGGCTAAGAAAGGGAAACTTCAAGAGAGAAACTGAATCTCGTCTAATAGCAGTATAAAATAGCGCCATAAGGACAAACTACGTTAAAGCAAAATTAGATAAGATGCAACAAAATAGCAAGTGTAAGTTATGTGGTAATAGAGACTGAACGATCAATCATATAATAAACGAATGCAGTAATTTGGCGCAAAAAGAGTATAAGACTAGACACAACTGGGTGCGGAAGGTAATCTACTGGGAGTTCTGCAAAAAATTGAAAGTTGACCATAGGAGCAAGTGGTATATGCATAACAAAGAATCTGGAAAAGGAGATGCACAAACTCCTCGGGGATTTTGAGACACAAACGGATCACCTAATCTTGGCCAGACGACCAGACCTCGTGAGAGTCAACAAAAAAAAAAAAAAAAGAGAACTTGGCGAATAGTAGACGTTGCCGTCCCGACAGACCGCAGAATGAAAATAAAAGAAAGCGAAGAGATTAACTGCTAGATCTCGTTAGAGAACTAAAAACAAACTGTAGAACATGAAAGTGACGGTATTGTGGTTGGTCAAACTCAAAGGACTGGCTAAGGGGCTGGAAGACAGGGAAATAAGAGGACAAGTTAAGACCATCGAAACTACAGCATTATTAAGATCAGCCAAAACACTGAGAAGAGTTCTAACAGGTACAACCACTCTCTGTCAGTGTAGGCCAGAGAGTAGTGATAATGAAGGGGTACTCCACACTCTCCCAAGCTCCAGAACTGGAGCCTCACCATTAGATGCAGGTTAATGTCATACCCAGGACACCCTTGTGAAAAGGGGGTTCTTACCCCTCTACAGAATATAGTCAGCCAATTCTAAGCCTCACTGACAGGGTGGTTATAGGATTTTTTTAGTTATCTGAACATGATTATATCTTTTTCACATCTACTCTATCAATCTCTTAATGGATCTTTCAAAAAATACTTTATAAGAATTTTTTCACGCACACGCTACTGTTCTTTTATTTTTTGCTCCTTCTTTTCGACTTTCATTCACTCTATTATTTGTTCATTCAACTTATTCATCTTCTGTAACAGGCTTCCTTCAAATCAGTTTAATTTCATTCCGATTCAAAATTGCTCTAATCAGGTACAAAATACAGATCTTTATTTTCCTTTATTTATTTTGCCTTTCTGCAAAGACCGTCAAAAAAGGCGCCGGGTGCAAAGCAATTCAGTGATCAACAAATAATGCCGTTCTTCTTTTAACCATTCTGACCGTCATTAATCTTTTTTTTTCTTCCACCGTATTCCTTAATTCATTTCTTTCTTCGCTCCAAATGAATCTTCCCTCATTATTTCTATTAATTTTGCATTTTTTTGTGCATTTATTTTTACAGTCGTCACTTTATTCTGCTTATCGTTCTTTCTTTCTTTCTTTCTTTCTTTCTTTCTTTCTTTCTTTCTTTCTCATGTGATAACATTTTTTTCCTTTCTTATTTTTTTTTTCCTTCATCCTTTCACTTTTTAAATTTATCTATTTTTATTTCTCTCTACGGTTGATACAAGGACGAGTCAAATGTTTTGCAATGTTTTGATTGAACGTGCTAGTTTACTGTTCATATATCAAGCGACCGAAGTAGTGTACCGTATTCGCAATTAACGGTATGTGCGAAATGGACATGTAATGTTCATAACGATAGAACATATAAAGAACAGGAATCTCAAAAACACGTAACGACTTCTTGTTCAGGTACGAAATCTTTTTATTAACTTTGAGTTAAAGGTTTCGACGTAAGGAGGAGAGAGACAACCATCTATGCTGTCTTATTCATTTGGCCTCCAACTCGAGCGGCCCCCCATAGGGCGCAAGTTCGCCTCGCGCCTGCGAGCTCCAAGGGTCGATCCTTCTCGTTTGGCGTCTAAAACCCGACTCTTATTTTCTTCAAATTCTCACACAAACTTCCGCGTGCTTCCGGTGCGTGACGTCACCCGCACCTTGTCACCCAGTATCGTCTCGGACTGTTATGACATCTGAGTGACACCTCCATCCGCTCGCGCGCACCCGCGTTAACACCTGCTTCAATCTTACACCCAAACAACCCATGTGCTGAGCCGAAAGGTTCTCAGCCTAACTAAACTCAAAGGCATGAACCGAAATCCCTCGGCTATTTCATAACAGTAGTTCAAGCCGTGGAATGTGTCCACTGTGCTTGGTAGAATCGTGGTAGTTGGTACACTGAGATGTGTATTACTTCACTCCCTGAGGTACTTAAAAGTCAAATAAACATGCAATGTACTCTAATTCAGAAATTTAAGCTTTATAAGTTTGAACTGGGCCATAACGAAGTCAAAGTAGCCAAAACCATTTGTTGTGCGAAAGGTTGATCACAATACAGTAACCAGATATTTCAACGAGAAATTTTACTCGGGTCGCAAGAACTTCGACAATTAGGCAAAGTCAGGTAGGCCTTAAAGCATTGAGATAAATCCCATGAGTAGCACACGGGGAGTATTAGGCGAGCTCGACATTTAACATTCATGTGTGAGTTATTCCCACTCCCGTTGTAGGCAAAAGCATCTGCAGCGACCGAAGAGGGTCTCACGCTACCGAAACATTGCAAAACTTTTGACTAACCCTAATAATTTTAATCAACTTCCTTTAAATCCTTTTAGTGTTTTTTTACCATCTCTCCTCCCCTTCTATTTCTTTCTCTTCTTCTCTCTCTTTCTTTTTCATCAATTTATTTTGTCACACTTTATTTGTATCCAACACATCTATTCTTTATTTTCTTCTTTCAATTTGGTTTCCACTTTTTTAAGCCATGATTCTTCACTTTTGATCTTCCATCTATTTACTTTTTTTCTCCATTTTTTCATTGTATTCTCTTTCTTTTTTTTTTGCAAAATCCCACCTTTTTTCAGTTTTGTAAGCAAGCATACAATTTTAAAAACAAACCAATGAACAAACAAACAACAACAACAACAACAACAACTTAGCCTGTTATGCTGATGTAAAGATCCGCGCCATAATCATGTGAACTTTTGCGTCATTGTTCATTGCTAAAACAATGAAAAGAAAATCAAAATAAAAAAATGGCTTGATCCCATATAAAACAAGGGCGTCTGTTTCCTATTGAGACGCCGAAAATATTGTCTCGCAATACCATCGTTTGATTGTCGATAGAATTTGAAGGCATCAATTGACACTCATGTTTTTTCCTCAGTAGCCAATTTATCTTTTAGCAGAACGTTAAGAGAGAGAGGGAGAGAGAGAAAGAGAGAGAGAGAGAGAAGAGGGGGATGGAGGTTAAGGGCGAGAGAGAAAGAGTGTGAGATATATACAAAGAGTAAGTGTGTGTGTGACCGTCAGAAAGTGTGAAAGAGACAATAAATGTCTGTGTGTGTGTAAGAGAGAGAGAGAGAGAGAGAGAGAGAGAGAGAGAGAGAGAGAGAGAGAGAAGAGAGCGAAGGGGGAGGTAGAGAGCGAGAGAGAAAGTGTGTGAGATATATACAGAGAGTAAGTGTGTGTGTGACCGTCAGAAAATGTGAAAGAGAAAATAAATGTATGTGTGTCTATGTGTGTGTGTGTGTGCGAGAGAGAGAGCGAGAGAGAGAGAGACTCTTATTGTAAGATAACATAGGTCAAACGAGAACTGTTGAGGATTTGAAGTGATGACAATCAAATCCCTAAGCTTCTTTAGAAGAAATGGTGACGCTGTTGCTCCTAGATCTAAAAGCACCCGTACAAATCCACTCATCGGGTAAACAACGGTGATGTTAATCTTACTACTATTACTATTGCTGCTATATAATTCCACTTTGAGTCCGTAAAACCAAGTTATTGGTTAAATAATATAACTTCAGTTCTTCTCCAAGGATGGTTTTGGCATAAAATAACACGGGAAAGTTGATATGCCATTAAACCAAGAAATGGAAATGGTGTTCATTATATTGAGGGACGAGGCTAAAGACATAGCAAAAGATAGCTTGGTCAGAACTGTACAAGCACACACTGATTGCATGCAGTCGAAAAGTGTGTGTAAAACTTGCACCAAACTGACTTGTATTAATGAGGGAATCTAGAATCAGCAGCTGTAAAATGCATTTGACTTTCCTTATTCGTCATTGACTACTATTACTACTAACACTATTATAGTTTATGTGTTTACATGTTTAATCGCTAAAGATCAATAGAGCAAATCTCTTCTGTATTCCAGTAGTCTGCTCAGTACTCTTGCTGTACTTAGCAGTTCTGTCGTTTGGGTGAATTCAATTATTCCTCTGATGTTCAGTTTTTTCCAACATTTTTACAAGTGTTACATAATATAGTATGTATGTATGTATATTGATACATATATATAATATTATGAATCAGTAGTTACAACAGTATTATTTAACCAGTCGACTATTTGTTGGTGTTCACGGAAAATCAAGCGGTAAGAAGTATCCCCTAGGCTCCAGGATTTTCTTTTATCTTAACTGATTTCTTTGATGTTGTCAGGATGGTTTAAAGTCGTTTCTTTGCATTTTCAATGCTTTCCATCTTTTAGAAAAAGCATATCAGAACTGTTTCAAGTGCACCACAAATGATGGATACAACTGTCACGTTCTTCTTTTCCAGTATTTTCAATTTTCTGACAAGGTCCAGATATTTTGTAGCTTTTCAATTTCCTTTTGTTCTTTAGAGGTTTACTGCAACAAAGACTCTCTCGATCTGACAATATTCCTTCTCTCCGGTCACGATAAATACATTCATTGTCTTCTGACGCGGATTGAGCGATCAGTTAGAATTTCAACATCCAAAAGAATATCATGTTTTTTACTCTCTGAGAGATTCTATCTTCTGCATATACAATTGACCAAAATCTAGTTGTTTGCACTGTTCCTCTTGAACTGCTTTCTTCATACAGCTATATCAATATTTGCTTTTTTTTTCTGCTTTAAGTTGTTGCAATTATCTACAATTACTTATTATTTTGTTAATATCATTAGCATTACTCTACTTCTTGTGAGGCTTCGACTCAACCGTTAACTGGTAGATTTTCACTGAAGTCTGAGTGAGTGCAAATCTCTTCAGGTCTGCAGGACTCTTCTGAGTATCCTATCCGATGTTATCAGTACTGTGGTCGGAATGGTTAGGATTATTCTTTTATTATGGTTCTTTCTACCCATATTTCAGAATCGAATATTCTATTTTTCAAAGATTTCTATTTTAGAATTAAAATTGTTCTGTTAGTCGATAAAAATTGATTTGACCGAATATTGAATTGAAAACAGTCTGAAACTTGTTTTGTGAAAAAGCAATTATTACCATTAAAACCAAAACTAAAACTTCAAAGTATATTATTGCAATACAATTAAAAATATTCATTTATTTCATAGCAAATTCATCAGCGGCTTCACCCAGACTTTAGAAATAATCTAAACTTTTTGTTCTCAAACTATTTTATGTGATGTACCAACAGGATATTTTTCCCATATGTCATCAAGTGGTTCCATATTAGTGTCATATTATCATTTGTTTATGATCCGAGAAAATATTGTTTGAATATCTGTTGTGAGGTTAATTTATACCGAAAAATAGAAAAGTATAATGAATATGATAAAAGTTAACACATTTTTTTAATGCAAATTGTAAACGAGTGGTTTGATGTGAAACTAGAAACTCGCTATATCCGGCAGTCGAGGACTTGCGTACCAGAACCGGTACGCGTATGATCATCCAAACTATCGGCTGGAAAGCATACTTTACGCAGAGAAGTAATTTTTGGTTTGGTTGTATTTTACGGCATATCAACCCTAGTGGGTTATTTAATGCAAAATCATGTTTACACACACACACACACACACACAAATATGATTTGTAAGCGAATTGCCTGAAGGTTACATTATTTTTTTAACGAACAAGAGCTAATTTGTTCGCACACAGTTAAATGGTTTCAAGTGTTGTTAATACCAACGATTCTATTTAGTATTAATTATTTGCTAGCACGCACCTCAATCGTTTCAAGTATACTAAGTAAGAAGCTATTTCTATTTGACCCCGCCACCCCAGGTCAGGGTAAACCTGGAAGAAGATACAGTAAGGAGTACTCTTCATGGGAGTGCTTGTTAGTAAAAATATCAAAGGTGTACCGAGACTATAAGCAAAAAGTAGTGTGACACATTTTGCGTGTTATAAAACAATAAATACTGGCTAATGTATATATATATATATATACGTGGTGCCTTCAATAAGTTTCCAGACATTTTTATACAGCTATTTAAAATTGTCGTAGACTCTTGAAAATTCAGTATGTTATTTAAATACATCTTATGATCCTCGTATATATATATATATATATATATATATATATATATATAGTTTGATTTCTTTGTTTAACGGCATATCAACCTTCGTGGGTTATTTAATACCAAAACATCCTTATAGAAAGACAGTAGTGGTGCTATTTAACTCATAGCCAGAGGGGATAAGTGGGTCCGTACCTTTCTCAAGGGTATAGTACAAAAGTGAACATAATAGTGCAACTGGAGTTCGAACTCGCTTACTAAAATGTCGCAGTCCAGCACGTTAGCCACGAAACCTCGGGAACTCCTCCAAGATAAAGGAATTTTTTTGGAAGTTGCTAACTATATTACATTCAAACAAATTTGATTTTTTAAAAAAAGTTGGAGTTTTTGAGTCATACTCTTAAGCATGATCTTTCATATTTCCGATAAAGTTGGATTTCTAAACATTTTCCTAAGTACAGCCTAAGTATTTATTCCTTTGATAAGGTTTCTGCTAGAGAGTTTTATCTCAAGCAGTTTTCTAGTTCTCCTGAGATATTCTTTTTCAATTTTGTCTTTTATTTCCACTTGTTTGATGGTGTCTGCCTCCAAGAATCCCAAGCATTTGTAGGTTCGTTTTCTGCGGGCGTTCTAATCTTGTCTTGATTTGGTAGTTCCATTCTGTCAGTCAGTTTGCCACTTTTCATTAAAAGAATGGCACATTTTTCTATGCCAAATTCCATTCCTATGTACTGACTGTATATTCTAACTGCGTGTATTAGAGTTTCCAGTTCTTTTTCATTTTTTGCAAATAGTTTGATGTCATCCATGTACATTAGGGGATTGTTCTTTTCTTGCAATCTACTAAGTTTGTATCCGGCTGTGAATTTTTTGAGGATGTGGTTAAGTTGCATCATGGCAATTATAAATAGTGTGGGTGATAGTGCATCTCCTTGAAAAATAACTCTTTGGATCTTTGTTTCAGCAAAGATTCTTCCTCCTGCTGTCAATTCCACCTTCCAGGTTTTTATGGTTTTCTTGATGAAGTTTATGACTTTATTATTATTCACTCATTAGAGTTTTTCACATCAGCGTTAGTCGATGGTTTTTCACTAGAGTCTGAGTGACAGCAAGTCTCCTCAAGTCTCCAATTATTATTATTATTATTATTTTTTTTTTTTTTTTTCAGCTTTATTTTCGGTTTCTTATACCGGGTCTTTACCCAAGATCCTGGATGAAGGAAGGTAGTTATTAAATGCATTTTTGCTGCTATTTTAGCGCTTACTTTCTCGTTCATATTGATAGAACTCTTCTAAGGAGATGAACAGTTCTGCAAAGACCAATTTTGTACTTCAGATAGGCAGTGGGACTGATTATACCCAGTGCTCCTAATATTACAGGCACGGTGGTAGTTTTAAGGTTCCACATTTTTCATTTTGTGTTTCCTGAGCTTTGTATTTACTTTTTTGCTATACTTTTCGACTGACGTTATTATTTTTGGTACTGACATATCAATTAGAAGGTATATTTTTCTTTTATAGTTCTTAAACACTATCTGCTCTATTGCTTTTTATTTTACTATCAGTTTGCAAAGTCTCAGTGAATAGTGGCTTCTGTGGCTTTTGTTGTTGGTTCAGGTTGGCACTTATAACATTTTTTACAATCCAATATTCCATAGTATTTGCATACTTTCCAATAAATATAACGCTGGTCAACAATAACAAAAAAAGAAAAAAAAATTAAATGGTGTCGAGGCACCAAATATCTTTTGTTTTAGTTAATTTCAGGGTGCTGATTCTGAAAATAACCTTACTTTTTCTTGGTTAGCAACTATTTTTTTTGTACTGAAATACCTCATTTTAGGCAAAAAGCATTTTTTCATTTGCTTTCTGTATATATTATATTGACAGATGGCAATATAGTAGAATAAATTAGAATAGGAGAAACATCTCAATTTGTATTTAAACCAACAAATATTGGTCTGCTTATTGAGATGTACTATTTTTGCAATAACCGTCAGACCCTAAATCTTTTTAAAAAAAACACGATTGGATATACAAAGACGAACAAGTATTTTCATCAAATCATTTAATGAACTAACTTTAAAAATAAAAATCTTTGTGAACATAAGAACAATAGTAAAAATTTTCTCTTTCTTGATTGTCTGTCATATTCAATATTATCTCAATCCCTTTTGATACTGCAGCAGAAGTCAGCTAGCGTTCGTTTGTTCTACCGTTCCTGGTAGGGCTCTTCCATTGTTTTGATATCATGATGGAATCGTTCTCCTTGCTCACGTTGCAGCAATTATCTGGAAATTTATCTAGATCGCTATGTAAAAAATGAATCTTAATACTCATATTAGCACTTATGTCCTGTAGACTTTTCAACAGCTTTTCACAAACCCCTCGTAGTTTTCGGCCCGGCGATTGCCTAAGTTGTTCACTACATCAACAAATGATGTCCAAGCACGTAATTCCAAATCATTTATTGAATTGATAAATTCATCATTCTTAATGACTTTCCTGATGTTATGGCGAAACTATTTTCATGATTTTCATCATGTACAATGGAATAGGTGCATTCAATAGAGATGTTTTTTAGTTAGAATTTCTTTCAACTGTGAAAACAAAAGATCTCAATATACTTGCTTTCTTTTCGTAGTGAAGGAACAAAAGTGATGGAATAAATTTATGAATCTGAAACAAGTTTTTAGGGCTTTTTTAAGTCACCTTAATTATCATATTCGCTAAAGTGTATTACTGATTAAGTTTATCAGTTAATTTGAATTTTAGCGATAAATTGGGAAAATTCTATTCTTCTATTTAAAATTTTTCCAAATTCAAAAACACTTTTTTTCTTATGGAAATGATTTTTTTCCTGTGGCTGACATGAATTGCTTGACGTACCTGAAAACTGATGGGTTTCAACCACCGTACTTAACTAAATTTGTGATCAGCCAAGATCGTAAATTGATCCTTTTTTTTCCAAAAATAAGCAATTACAGTACAGCGAAAACGCTTGCTAATCATGAAAAACTAAGACTATTTTCGAAATCAGCACCATCAAATAAGCTAAAAAACGTGCTTTGTTTCTTGGCACACAAAATCGTGTTGACCAATGTAATGTTCTATTTTATCATAGCTTTCTCCATATTCTATTCGTGTTAAGATTGGATAACTGGACACTTAGAAATAAATTGATTTAGTTTTTTGTTTGCACAATCAACAGATTGGGTTTGATCTTTTTTTTTGTAATGTTTGGCTGATAGTTTTTTATCAGTAGACTCTGGTTTTGCGCTGTTTAACACCCATGTCTCCGCTTTCAGTCCATCCCTTTTCAGTCATCAATTAGTTTCTCGTATATATATATATATATATATATATATATATATATATCATCATGTCGTGCCACCAGCACGGATATCCCTGACCCTCTCTCGCCACTCCTCCTTATCGTTCATCGCTTCTGGTAGGTCCTCAGGGCTACATCCCGTATCCTCACAGGAGAACATCACTTATGAGCTCGTCCCTGCTCCTCCAGCAGTGTCTTGCATGTCTGGTTCGTCTAACTTTGATAGTTTTCATTATGGGAGGTAGGTGGCCGTACAGCTGGTGCTTTGTGGGGTGTTGCCTCCAGGACTTGTTCAATATTGCTCGCAGCATTCTTGTGTAGTTGCCGTCAAGTTTTTTCTCCATACTTTTAGTTAACGTCCATGTCGTGCATCCATATAGCAGTATCGACACGACTGCGTTTCATTTTATCGCTCAGGTCTGACTTCCATATGACCGATAGGCTATCGATAGCTGTCCATGCCTTTGTTAGTCAAGTGTCCATGTCTTTCTCGGCTGATGAGACACTACTTCCTAAGTAGGTAAACTTGTCAACTAGTTTCAGAGAGCTACCGTCAAGTGTGGAAATGTTGCCTGTTTGATTAAAGCATATGTATTCCGTTTTGTGTGCATTGACATGGAGGCTAATGCCTGCGGCGGCTCGTTCCAGACTATGCAGCAGTATTTCGGCTTGGGTGGGTGTATCTGCCAGAATCGCTATGTCATCGGCGTAGTCGGCATCGGTAATTGTTTTTGCGGCGTACCTTCTGTTTCTTTTCTTTGTCAGCTCGAAGCAATTTTCTTTGAATTTATCAATCGATGTTCTAAGCACGTAGTCTAGAGAGATGGTAAAGAGGTATGCGGCTAGTGTGCCCCCTTACAGTACTCCTGCTACAATGTCGAAGTTGTCTGTGTCTCCATCCGGAGAACGTACTTTCACTTTGGTGTTTCTATAGAGAATCGTTATAGCTGCGACGGTCTCTTGGTATGCCGTATACTAGTAGAATTTGTTCCATCTTCCCTCTGTGAATGGAATCAATGGCCTTGGTAAAGTCGACAAATAGTATTGTCGCCGATAGATTTTTTGCCCGTACGCCATCAAGGATTCTACGGATGGTCAATATTTGAGAGGTCGTGGATCTATTTCTTCGGAAGCTATTTTGGTTCATCCTAAGAATGTTGTCAATTTATGGTTCTATGCAGTTTCGTATTAGGGCATTGTATATCTTGGCTGCTATGGATGTAAGTGTTATACCTCGGTAGTTATTGGCTAATCCGAGGTCACCCTTTTTAGGGAAAGGGAGGATGCATCCCTTCATCCATCCGTCTATCGAATTTTGATTATAAACTGCATTACAGTGTCGGAGCAGTATGTCGTCGAATTGTCTGGTCTTCCATACTTCTGGGGGAATTTCATCAAGCCATGCGGCTTTCCTATTTTAAATTTTTCTAAGCACTGAGTCGAGTTCTTCTTGAGTAAAAGGTCCTAGTTTAATGTCTAATTGATTTCTACAATTACAGTTTGGATAGTGTCGATTCGTCTTCCGATTTCGAACTCTTCCGCTCCTCTTTCCAAGTGTTTATGGATCGTTCCAGTCGTACCAATTGGTATCATTGTCCTCCTCATGTTCCAGTTTCTTTAGTTCTCTGGTAGTATTATTTTACTCTTTTGAGCGTTTTTCACATCAGCATTAGCTGATAGTTTTCTATTGGAGTCTGAGTGACATTAAGTTTCCTCAAATCTCCATGACTCTTCTTGGTTTTCTGGCCGATCTCAATAGTGTTGTACTTTGGATGGTCTCCACTCGTCCTCTTATTTGCAAGTCCCCCAGTCCCTTTATCCATCCTTTGGTGACTGTACCTAGCGCACTAATTACAATGGGTATCATCATCACTAAAATGTCCAGTAGTTTTGTCAGTTCTCAAGCAAGGTCGAGGTATTTATCTATTTTCACTTTCTTTTATTATTATTATTATTATTATTATTATTATTATTATTATTATTATTATTATTATTCCTTAGCTGATGATCTTTCTCTGGAGTTTTAGTGACAGCAAGTGTCCTCAGGTTTCCAGGGCTCTTCTTAGTATTTTGGCCGACCTCAATATTATAGTAGTTTGGATGGTCTCCACTAGTCACTTATTTCCCAGTCCTCCAATTTTACTTATTTGAAAGTTTTTCTCTCCAGCATTAACTGACGGTTTTCCACTGTAGTTTGAGAGACAGCAAGTCACCTTAAGTCTCCAGGATTCTTCTTAGTATTCAGGCCGGTCTTGATTATGCTCTCGTTTGAATGGTCTTCACACGCCACTTATTTCCTTGTCCTCCAATCCCTATATCAACCCTTTGCTGACTGCACCTAGCGCACAAATTTCAATTGGTATCGCCGTCACTTTCATGTTCCATTGTTTTCTCCGTTCTCTAGCAAGGTCCACGTACTTATCTCTCTTTTCACTTTCTTTCAGTTTTACTCTGTGGTCAGCTGGAAGGGCAAAGTCCATTATTCGGCAGTTTCATTTTTTTGTTGAAAGAAACACTCAAAACTCGAAATTTAAGGAAGAAAATAGTAGTCACTTTTATTCACGGGGACTACAGCGGGCGGTAGTTATAAAAGTTTGTTCGATAGCATTCTGTTTCCTTCCCCCTCTTGAGTTGATAGCAGCGTCGTTATAGCGGCCTTGTTGATACGTTCATATCAATCGTATTTGACAGGCTGGGTATGCACGGGTCGGGGTGTCCTGGAGCTCTGACAAACCTGTTTAGAAACCTACTTTGAACTATCCAAAATCTCGTTACTTGATTTCTTATATAGAGATTTTGTGGATCAATTCGAAGATTCCAGAAGGTTCGGTGATACCAGTGAAAACAATAGTGAAGCACGTGAAAGTTCATGCGTGATTATATTAAAATCACGCTTGAACTCAACGGGTCATTCTGCCTGCACGCGCTAGGTTCGTGACATTTTTCAATGATTGATGACAGCCGAAGTGCTCGCGCGTTCTTAACGACAGCGCCCGTCCGTAATATTACAGAACAGCAAGGGTAGATAAACTAATCTTTGCTGTGTGTTTTGGAAGAAAGTCGGGTCAGTAAAAATTGTTTTTGATTTAAAAAACGTTGATTTTTCGTTACTCGTGAAATCTTTGAGTGAACAGTTGTATTTTTAATGAAGGCATTTTAATTCGCAAAATTATTTTCAGCAAAACTATTCGAAATCACGAAATAGATTTTTTTTAAATTTACCACGCTAAATTCAATATGGTTCATGTGTGACTTCTCTCAATCAATGAAAATATATGAACCTGCTATAGAAGGAAAGCGTTAAGTAAGAACAATTACCGTCATCAATACAACCGGAAAGACATCAGGAGACTAATCTTTATTAAAAAAATTACCAGCCTTAGTGGAAATACTCTCAAAATAGAGCAGTAAATATAGAACCATGAAGGTGATACAGGAACACCTGAAGTTATTTCAGGGACTTAGTTCGAGAAATAAGGTATAAAAATAGCAGAATAACGGACTTTTCTTAAGTTAGAAACTTAAGATTTTATCCATTTTTTTTTTTTTTTGGTTTCCCGCTGTTCATGAACAGTCACCATGACTGTTCTCGGTCACATCTGTGTCAGACGCGCAGATAATAAACAACCCCTGGATCTGGTATAGGCACAATATACTATCCATGATAAAAATGTCAAATCAAAATTTAACACAACGTGTGACACAGGTAATAAGCCTAGGTGTTATGATCGGCAAGTGCTTTCCTGATAGCCAATATGAGAGATGCGATCGTCATATTGCGAATGTTGTCTGTTCTTTTTTCAAGTACACGAATGACGATTTAAGAAACCACTCAAATCAGAGACCAAAACGCAAAACATGAACTAGGAAAGACAACCAACTTGCACTATACTGCTGTTTTAAGTGCAATCCTACACAAAGAGGATATAGGAAAAGATAGAGATCTGGCAAGAATGCGCTAGTTTTCAGACAACAAGCCAAAGACTTATCGACCAAGTCAGAACAATAATAAAGAAAGGTTGGTTTTCTGACCTCGAAATACAAGAAATACACCAAAAAATGAATAATAAGTAAGATAGTAATACAATATCAAATACACCAAGTATTAACAAACAAAAATAGTCTAACCAAAATGAATCGCCAACTTCGGAAAATAGAAACGCCACACAACCAAACAACACAGAGCAAACACTAACACAAGAAAAAAAAGTAAATCAAAACGCAGATAAAAAAATTTTGCGACAACAAGCTAAAATGATAAAACAAAGGAAAGACGCTGGAACATGTAGAGACAAAAAGGAGCTGGCAAAACAAGAAAAAATAACTATACAACTTGAGGAAATAAACCAGAAAGTACTGGCGAAAGAAGAAAGATTAAAGAGATATCGACAAAGGGTAAAACAATACAAATAAAACGGGACATTCAAAAACAACGAAAGAAAATTCTACCAACAAGTGGGAGTAGATAACACAAAAACATATTAACAACCGGATGCAAGAGAAACCGAACGATTTTGGACTAAACTATGGCAACGGAGAAAACATAACGAAAAAGCCGTATGGATAAACAATATGACAAAAAATTAGAAGTGCTCGAAGAAGGCACGAAAGCGTAAATACACATCGATTTACTCAAAACGACGCTAAAAAAATATCAAACTGGAAAAAATCAGGTCATGATGGAATACATGGATTCTGGTTCAAGAAATTCATTTCCATTCACGACAGACTAGCACTAGAAATGAACAGATGCCTACAGGGAACACACGTACCCTAATAGTTGACCAAAGGAAGGACCAAATTGATATAAAAGGTTCCACTCAAGGGAACTGTCCCAAACAACTACTGGCCATAACGTGCCTACCGATGATCAAAGGAATAAATACGTGGGCTGTATCCCTCGTTAGATATTCAGGACCCTTTTTGTATTGTAACAAAGAACTTAAGCAAATGGACAAAGAACAAGAAAACTAATGACTATGTATGAGGCATTACATCTCGGAGATGACGTTGACAGACAATATGTATCAAGAAATGAGAGATGAAGACGACTTACCAACATTGAAGATAGCGTTGACGAATCGATACAACGACTCGAAGACTACATAGAAAGCACAAAGGAGGACTGATTACATCCACCAGAAACGATACTGACAACACGAGGACCAACAGAATGAAAATCAAAAATGGGAAGGAAAACAATACTATATGCATTTTAAACGACTAAAAAGCAACATCTCACACGAGATAACCTGGACGTGGCTAAGAAAAAGAAACTTTAAGAGAGAAACAGAATCTCTCCTAATAGCAGCACAAAACAACGCCGTAAGAACCAATCATATCAAAGCGAGAATAGATAAGACTCAACAAAATAGCAAATGTAGGTTATGTTGTAATAGAGACGAAACGATCAATCACATAATAAGCGAATCCAACAAATTAGCGCATAAAAAGTACAAGACTAGACACAATTGGGTGGGCAAGGTGTTTCCACCGGGAGATGTGCAAGAAACTGAAATTTGACCATACAAACAAATGGTATATGCACAACCCGATACCTGTCCCAGAAAATAACACACTGACTTTGACATACACACCGATCACCTAATCTCGGCCAGAAGACCAGACCTTATGTTGATCAACAAAAAAAAAAAAAATGAGAACTTGCAAAATTGTCAACGTCGCTGTCCCGGCTGACCACAGAATAAAACCGAAGGAAAGTGAAAAAAAGGATAAGTCCCTGGACCTTGCTTGGGAATTGAAAAAATTATGGAACTTGAGAGGACAATTATACCAATCGTGATTGGTGCTTTTGGTACAGTCACCAAAGGGTTATTAAAGGGACTGAAGGACTTGGAGGTCGGTGGACGAGTGGAGACCATCCAAACTACAACATTACTGAGAACGGCCAGAATACTTAGAAGAGACCTGGAGGTTTGAGGATACTTGCTGTCACATAAACTCCAGTGAAAGACCATCAACTTTAGCTGAAAAACACTCTATTAGTAAATAATAATAATAATAATAATAATAATGATAATTTGATGACTTGGAAATAAGATGACGAGTGGTGACCATCCAATCTATAGCATTGCTGAGATCGGTCAGAATAATAAGAAGAGTCCTGGAGACTTGTGGAGACCTACTGTCACTCAAACTCCAATGGAAAACCATCAACTAACGCTGGTGTGAAAAACTCTCAAAAGAGTAAAATAATCATGATAATAATAAAACGTTTATAATTGCAAATGTTGGCTATGAAGGGATAGAGATGAAACAATTATTGTCATTAGTGCACGCAGCAAACAAGTGTAGATGGAATAGAAGAACACGCACGATAGAGTGAGAAAGGGGATCTGCTGAGAATTCTGCAAGAAACTGAACTGTGACCATACTGACAAATGTTATATGTACAAATCAGGATCTGTCTTTGAAAATGAAATGAATTGAAAATGAAATGAAAAATGTTGTGGAATATGAAAGTGACAATGATACCAATTGTATTGAGTTTTGGCCTTTGGAACGGTTCTTAAAGAACCTAGAAAAGAGACTAGATAAACTGGAGAATAGCAGTAGAATTTAAACTACCCAAACCACAGCAATACTAGAATTAATTAAGATACTAAGAAGTGTCCTGGAAATCTGAGGTGACTTTCTGCAACTCAGACTCCAGTGAAAAAATATCAGAGTTGATGTGAAAATTCACAAGGTGTAAAAATAACGCTATAAGGATTAATAATATACAAGCGAAAATTATAATACGCTCCAGAAAAGCAATTGTACGTTATTTATAGACAGATGAAACAGTTAATCAAAAAATAAGCGAACGCAGCAAATCAGCACAAAAAGAGTATAAAACTAGGCATGACTGAATGGGAAAGGTGATCTACGGGGAACAGTGCAAGAGATTAAAATTTGACCATACAACCAAATGGTATATACACAAACCAGAATCCATCCTGGAGAAAGAAACGCCAAAAATTCTCTGAGACTTTGCGATACAAACAGATCACCTAATCTCAGCCAGAAGACCTGACCTAGTTTTACTTAACAAGTAAAAAAAATGCCGTCAAGTGGATTTTGTCGTTCTAACAAACCACACGGTGAAAATAAAAGTAATTGAAAGTATCAACAAATACTTGGACCTTGCTAGAAAACTAAAAAGAACAAGGGAAACATGCAGGTGTTGGTGATACCAGTTGTAATTGGTGCACTTGGAATGGTCGCCAAAGGATTGGACGAAAGACAGAAGGTATTTGAAATCAAAGGAAAAATCTAGACCACTTGGATAACTGCATTGGCAAGAATATTGAAAAGTGTTCAGGAGACATGAAGAGACTTGCTGTCACTTAGAATCTTGTGAAAAACTCACAAGGAAAGAGATAATAAATAAATAAATAAAAACACTAAAAAATAATGATAGAGTAAATAATTTAACTAATTTCAAAATCAATATCGCCCTGTCGGCTGGGGCTGTAGAATACGCCGACTGCACCTCTTCAGGCGACCCGTAAGGCACTAGGACAGGAACCTGGCGCTAGGACGGGATCCGGCAACAGAGTGGTCAATGGCTTGCAACACACTACTTTGGCCCTTACTTGGTCTGACGGGTGGTCGGATCGGGCCCGATCCGATCAATCGGCTGGTCTTGCCATGTCCTAGCACCTGCATGTTTTTTTCTCCTGAATGTACTAATCAATCTGCATCTGCGGAACAATTCCCAACGCTTTTTTAGGTGCTAAAAGGCGGGGGATGAGGGCCAATTGTGTTGAGAGTAGAGTTTTGACCTCTATTAAAATTCCAGGCACTAAAACCAGAAATTTGCAGATACTCGGAATTTCGCTCTTGATACGAGTATACTGGTAATGTATCCCCGTCTCAGCCAGGGCGAATGGGTTTTCCCCCTGGCTTATACCCAACACAAGTTGGACTCCGCGGTGGGTGGTGGAGCATAGGACCAATGAAAAACATACACCAATCATGGCTTCTTCTTTCAAAACGTCCAAAAGATATTTATCCGACTCTGACTCAGAAACAGAAAGTGACTTTCCCAGATTCATCATTATTGAATCAGTACAAGATACAAAATTAGATCAACTGTTACCTTTTTTTTGATCGAAAAAATAATATCCAGTAGATCCGACCCAAAAACTGTAAAGAAATTCCGAACTGGAAACCTACTTGTAGAAGTGGAAAGCAAACAAATGGTTAACATTTCAAGAAGACCTTAAAAGAATGCATTCAACTGAAACGAAACAAGGCGAGCCTTGTATAAAAACGAAAGTAAATGCTAATACCAACACAGATGAAAACCCTAAAACCACAGAACAAACAAAAGAAAAGCGACAATGGTCACCGGTACGACCTCCAGACATTAACAAAGATATAAATGAAAATAAAACGAAAGATATTACCATTAAAAAACAAAACGCAACTAAAAGAATTACTCAAACACAGCCCACCCCAATAATCATGCCAAACAAATTTGAAGAGATCGAAGAAATGGAGATTGAAAATAAAACTCCAATCAACAAATCTCAACCAAAAAAGTCACAAAAATCTAAACTAAATGAAGAAAATCATCCAATGGAACATCAGAGGAGCAAGGGTCAACTACTGTGAATTGTTACTACTTATCACAAAATACTGCCCAGCAATCATATGCTTCCAAGAAACCCACCTCAAAAACAACACCTCCATCAACATGAAAAACTATTATTCGTACAACTATATTAAACAGCACACTGATAGACCTTGTGGCGGATCATCTATAATTATTAACAACAACATCCCTCACAGCAAAATTACTCTAAATACAAACATGCAAACAGTCGCTATATCAGCAACCCTCCACAAAACAATAACAGTGTGTTCAGTATATGTTCCCCCAAATGAAGAACCCAAGGAATTGGAGCTGAACAAGTTAATAGAACAACTACCAAGACCCTTTGTTATAATGGAGGACTTTAATAGCCATAATGAAATCTGGGGAAGTAAGAAAACCGACAAAAGGGCAAAGTAATAGAATCTTTATTAAATCAACATCAGTTGTACAACAATAAATCCAACGCATATCTGCACCCAGCAACAGGCACATATTCTGCAATAGACCTATCAATATGTGACCCTTCCTTGTTTCTCGATTACAATTGAGAAATACATGACGACACATGTGGAAGTGACCACTTTCCGATTCTATTAGAAAACACCACTGATGAACTGAGTAAAAGAACTCCAAGCTGGAACCTAGGAAAGGCTAACTGGGATTGTTTTAAAACTTCATGCCTTGCCCAACTAACCCCAGAAGCCAATAAAAACAATGAAGAAAACATTTTATATTTTACAAACACACTGTTAAACATAGCTGAAGAACATATACCTAAAAGCTCTACCTCTACAAAGTACCATAGACCATGGTTCAACGAAGAATGTAAAAAAAGCTATCAGATTACGGAAAGCAACTTAAAAAAAATTTAAGATAAACCCAACACTAGAAAATTCGAACACTTACAAAAACAGTCAAGCCGAAGCCCGCAAAATCATCAAAGACTCCAAAAGAAGTACATGGAGAAATTACGTTGCCAAAATAAATAGTAACACAAAGCCAAAAAAAGTATGGCAGATGATTCGGAAAATAATTGGCCAAAATAATAATACTCCTACAAAACACCTCACTCACAATAATCTGAAAATCACAGACAAGAAAGATATAGCAAATCATCTCGCCGAAACTTTCTCACAAAATTCATCCGCCAAATACCAAAGCAAAAGTTTTCAAATTATCAAAACAAAATCAGAAAAAGTTAAAATCAAATTTCAAAGCAAAAACACTGAAACTTACAACCAATCTTTTTCTATAGCAGAACTAAAAGAATCCCTCAACAAGGCACACAATACAGCAGTCGGACCCGAAAAAATACATTATCGTTTCCTGAAAGAATTACCCGAACCATCTACAAATTTCCTCCTACAAATCTTCAATGATTTATGGAACAGCGGTGACATACCTAAAATATGGAAACAAACCACAGTTATACCAATACCTAAACCTTTCAAAGACAATACAAACGCCAAAAATTACTCTTAGCAGTTGTGTCTGCAAAACACTAGAAAGAATGGTAAATGCCAGATTGACCTGGTACTTAGAAACCAATAAATTAATAACAGAATACCAATCTGGTTTCAGAAGCCAAAGAAGTCCTATGGATCACCTGATTCGATTAGAAACATTCATCAGAGAGGCTTCTATTAAAAAAGAACATCTAGTGGTAGTTTTCTTCGATCTCGAAAAAGCATACGACACAACCTGGAAGTACGGCATTGTAAAAGATCTGAAAAACCTCGGGTTAGAAGGCAGAATGCCAATATTTATCCAAAACTTCCTTCAAGATAGACGATTTAGAGTAAGAATGGGAAAGGTTTTTTCTGAAGAAAAACAAGAAATGGGTGTACCTCAAGGCAGTGTATTGTCTGTCATGCTGTTCAATATAAAAATTGATAATATTGTGAAAAACATAAATAGTAGCACAAACTGTGCGTTGTATGTGGATGACTTCCTGATCTGCTACAGAGCAAGACACATGAATCATATAGAAAGACAACTTCAAATATGCCTTGATAAGCTCCGCAAATGGACCACTGAGAATGGATTAAAATTTTCAAAAGAAAAAACGAAATGCATTCACTTCTGCAAACAACGTAAGTTCCACCTAGATCCAGTACTGAAAATTGACCACACTGAAATACCAATTGTTGAACGCTACAAATATCTAAGGATCATTTTTGACCGCAAATTCTCCTTCCTTCCACATATCAAATACTTGAGAACAAAATGCAACAAAACCATACAATTACTTAGAACTATAGCACACACTAACTGGGGAGGAAGCAAAGAAACATTATTAAAATTATATCGCTCATTAATCAGATCAAGACTCGATTACAGCTGCTTTATATATGGGACAGCCCGAAAGACATACTTGAAAGAACTAAACACTATACTCCACCAAGGACTTAGACGTAGAGCATATAGCACTTCTCCTATTGAAAGCCTATACACAGAAGCTGATGGACCCCCTCTTACACTGAGACGTGAAAAACTGGCTCTCCAATACTCTACAAAGCTGAAATCTCGCCCATCTAATCCAGCTTATGACTGCACCTTCAACCCGAAATACAAGCAACACTTTGAAAGAAAAGAAAAAACAATAAAACCTTTTGGCCTTCGGATGATGTCGACCCTACAAGAATCAAAAATACCACTAAATAATATACATGAAAGCACTTTTCCACAAACACCACCATGGATTATTAAAACTCCCAAAGTGAGTCTCGAACTGAATGAACATTCCCAAACTAAAACCCACCCCAGCACTTATCAAGAAAAATTTTACAATATTCTCCAACACCACCCCGATCATCTCTATGTCTTTACGGATGGATCCAAAGACAATGGTAGGGCAGCGTGCGTGGCTGTTTTGAACAAAACAGTTCTTAAGAAAGCTCTTCCAAGGAAAGGCTCTATCTTCACAGCAGAAGCCCATGCAATAGACTTAGTTCTCAAAATCATCTCAAAGAGTTAGCATAAGAAATTTATAATATTTTCAGACTCACTCTCTGTCTTGCTATCATTGAGGAATCAAACTGTTGAGTAGATTAGACTCAATGTCAAATAGGAAAGAAATAATTATAAAGAAATAATTATATGCTGGACCCCAAGCCACATTGAATAGAGAGGGAATGAAAGAGTAGACTCGGCAGCCAAATCGGCCTTAGATCTGACACCCAATAAATCCAGGATCCCATATACTGACCTGAAACCAACAATTAATAAATTCCTTCACACAAAATGGCAACAACAATGGAGCAATAACATCCACAATAAACTCTTCCAAATTCAGCCTACCTTAGGAGAGTGGAGACCAGCATCGAGAAAATCAAGAAGAAAACAAGTTGTTATATCCCGATTGCAAATTGGTCATACAAGGCTTACTTACTCTTTCATTTTGAAACAGGAACCCCAACCACAGTATTTAACCTGCCAGACAACTTGCACGGTTAAACACATTCTTATAGAATGCAGAGCTTTCGCCGTTATCAGAAAGCGATTTTTCAAAGTAAATAACTTAACCGATCTGTTCGAGAACGTCAAAATAGATGACATTCTGTCCTTCTTGGGAGAGTCAGAGTTGTACCAAAAAATATAACAACTTAAAACTGGTTAATCTTGGCAAACAAATAAAATCCTGCGAATAGAAAATTCTACCTACCTTAATATTCGTTTTGAAATCTTTGGTTGAAAATGTATGTATGTATATATAGACAGAATTTGGTGCTGAATGACCTACAAAGGTTGATATGCCATAAAACCCAAACAACCAACCAACCAACAATCAAAATCAAGACAATATAATCACGTGACATATAACGCAGTATAATTTAGATTGTCCCATATATCTTTTGAGATTTCATTGTTATTTTACATATCATAAGGTATAAAGTATCATCATCATCATCATCATCACGTCGTGTTGCTTGCACGGATTTCCCTGACTGTCTCTCACCATTTGTCTCTATCTCCCATCGCTTCCAGCAAATCTTCTAGACTACACCCTGTGCCCGTACAGAGCTGTTGTAGATAAATTCTTGTTGGTCGTCCAACACTTGCACATCCGTGTGAAGGGTTGCTGATAAGTTTATCCTTATTTCTCCAGCAGTGTCCTGCATGTCCGTCTTATTTGGATGGTTTTAGAGATGGAAGGTAGGTGGCTGTACAACGGCTGTTTAGTGGGATTTTTGTTCTCGGTTTTGTTTTATATATCTCATAGCATCCTTGTTCAATCCACAAGATTATAAAATTTAATACTTCTTTAGAAATAATTACAAATTGAGAAAATAAAGAAAACAATAACAAAAAATATCAAAACAGGTAGATCTTGATTTTCAATTTTTCAAATTTCAAATTTGAATTTTCTGTAATACGTTTATATAGGTAAACATTCTACCCTCTTTTTACAGGGTATAAGTTCCAAGAAGATGCTCAGATACTACAGTTTCATCTCATAGAAGTTACAGACGGACAAACAATGAAAAATAAAAAACAGAAAAAATACAGTATGTATTGCAGCCAGAATGCCTTGAAATCACTATACTAATGATTTTTCTTCAAAATTAACTTTTATTACATTTCGTTAAAGGATTTACATATTCAATAAACTCAGATTCTTCTGTGACAAGGCACCTGTTGTTGTATTGTTGTATATCCAGCAAAGATCGATTCCACTACACTTACGAATTGTGAAAATTAATCTTTTAACCATTGCTTTACAATCAACATGTTTTACTGAATCTGTCATAAAGCCATACTGGTCAGGCACTCAGTGTGGATCAAACACACTACACAAGCGAATTATTTATTTAATGAGTTTGCTTACCCTTGCGTTACTATAGACACAAACATTTAACGTCTGCATGGAATTTTTGAGTGATGTGCTCGTGGTCTAACGGTTATAGTTGTAGGAAATGGACACAGTGACTTGAGTTCAAATCCTAGACGAGGCAGTTTACATTCCCCACTGCGTTTGGGAAAGTTATACATAGAACTATTCTCTCCAACGATGGCTAAATAGTAAGAGAGTCTGGGCTCTTTAACCATGGTATGACAATCGGTCAAGGAAAAGGAAAACTCTGAATTCAAATATGTTAAACTCCACGTAAAAACTGACCTTGTGTCATATCCTGCTGGAAGTAGAGAAACAGGGTAAAAACATAGAAGCATTTTTCTTTTGTTTAATTCTATTGTTTTAATAATTTATGCATAAAAATAAAAAAAACCCAGTTTGATAAGAAAAAAAGAATTAATTTTAAATCACGAACGTGTAAAGAATAACAGCAATAACCAGCAAAGTATTACTTCTCTAAATTTATTAATATCAACTTCTTAAACATCAACTTTAAATTTGTACACATCTAACTTTTGCTCCTCCGTCACTTCATCCTAGTTTGGTTCTTGTAAATATTAAAAATCAATTTAAAGGCATTTCCGATTAAATAGTAAGGTCAATTTTAAAACTGATTGCATTCTATTTTTTTTCATGCTCAAATACTTGCTGAATTGAGATATTATACTGATCCCCATTAAGTGGCTGGTATTGACCAAACTTGGCCTCGAGGTGATCAGTTTGAAATTTGCCCGGTAATATGTATTGCATTTTCAATTCTTCTAAGCAATATCTGGTCAGTTCTAGAAATGCATAATTGTTTGATTCTTCTAGCACTAATAGTAGAAATGACATTACCAATTTTGATATGAAAATTATAATCTGAGGTTCGGTTTACTGTTGCTATGTGTCCATTTTCTTCAAGTTTTTTTAATCAGAATTTCAAGACAATTTTGATCAGTTACATGTTTAGAAATCTTATAGTCTCCTATTTTATTAATTTCCACATCTCTACAAAATACAATACTGCAAAATCAGATTCAATCACAAGAGACAGATTGATTTTTGGATATAGGGATTTGATGATGATGCATATAATAAGTGTCTCTTGCAGCTAACAAAACTCCAGTAATATCTTTCAAGAAAATGTAATTTCCCTTCTAGATCATTCATACTATTGAATTTCTTCTGTTTTTTATATGTTAAGTCATCAGTAATACTTTGATTTAAAGCACTTTTATGAGCAGAATTCTCTTGTTGGATTTTCCCAGAATTTGGTGACTCGCTAGAGGTTTTCAATGAAGATAAATATGAGAGAAAGTTAGGTAAAGTTCTAGGGATATCACCATCACAAAATATTGTTTTGAGAAGTTTAACTTCAACTGTTACACCTGTTTTTTGTCGTTCAAGGCTGACGATTTTCTCTTTATGTCCTCCGGTCGAAAATGTAGTTCCCATACCTAATAAGATTGTAAAAACCAAACATATTTTAAATTCTTGTGAACATCTAATAAAATCAATCAGTAAAAATCTACAATATGAAGCATTTTTCTTACAATTCTTGCAAAAGTGAAGAGAGTATTCTGATATTTTTCAGGAACATAATTTAATTTCTCAATTCAACAAAAGAGTATCAGTGACGAAGCAATGTACAAATAAAGAGAGAATTTTTAATGTTTCCTCGTTTCTTAGATTAAAATGATAAATTAAAAATATATTTATGAATAAAACAATTCTAAAAAAATTGCTAAATTATTAGAATTATTTCTTATGCCAATAAGAAATAATATTGAAAATTTCTTTAAAGTTTATTTTTTTTAAAAAAAAGTAAGGTTTTCAGCTTTTAAAACTTTTGCAACTTTTTTTATTGTGTTATGAATTACAAAGATATGAACTTAACTTAATCCTTCGAGTTTCAATTGAATTTAATAGCTTTTTTGAAACAAAACTTTGTTTTAATGCGTTGTAAATTACAAAGACATGAAATTAATTTGATTAAAGTTTTATCCACGAATAAAACAATTCTAAAAAATTGTGAGAATGATTAGAATTGTTTTTTGGCCTATGAAAATATTCCTTTATGAATTCATGAATGAATTTATATCGAAAATTTCTTTAAAGTTTATTTGTAAAAAAAATGACATTTTCGCTTTTAAAAACTTTCGAAAATTTTTATTTTAATGTCTTCAATTACAAAGACATGAAATTGATTTAATCCTTAAAGTTTCAATTGAATTTGATTTTTTTTTTTTTTTATCGCAAAACTTTGTTTTAACGTGTTGCGGGACCGATAAATACGTTGATCCTACAAACTTTTGAAAAATAAGTGATTGACGACCAACTAGGCAAAAATGACAAAGACAAGAGGGTTAATTAGAAAGGTCAAGATTTATTCAGCGAATCAATAAGAATAAAACATGGTCAGTTTACGGACGAGGATGTAGTCTGAATTGGTGTGTGCAAATTCCCTGTCGTGGACCCGAAAATTCAGTTACTGATAGCAGAGGCTGGATTATCGGAGACCTGGTTGGTCAGTACTTTGGTTAACCGGGGATGTGTCGATGTGGCTTTGGTTTGTCGTGTTAGTCCGAGCAGTAGTTGCTCGTAGACTATGGTGACGCAGAAGTCCGCTGCTGAGTGAAGCTAGAACTGGTCTGCAGTTGGTGATGTTGCTTATTGATGCAGGACTTGCTGCTGAGTTAAGCTAGATTTGGTCTGCAAGTGTTGGTTGCTGGAAGGTGCAGGAACAGCTAAAGCTGAAAGGTGCAGGAACTACTGCTGAATGAAGCTAGAGCTGGTCTGCAGGTGCTGGTAGCTTAATGGTGCTGGAACTGTTGCTGGTGAAGCTGGATCTGGTCTGCTGGTGCTGGTAGCTAAAAGATGCAGGAACTGTTTCTGGCAAAGCTGGAGCCGGGAAGGTTTAGTGAGAAGACCAAAAGTGGTCTCAGAAGACTTTCTGAAGTTAACTCTGAGAAGAACTGTTTGAACAAGAAAAGCAGCTGTGGTTGGCTTAGTTGGCTGTGCAGGGTCCACGGCTATCGTTGGTTCCTGCGTCGTCTTTTGGCTGGAGTCATGACATCGGCTGTTGGGTGGGCCTGGAGCTGTGCGTCTCGGGCAGCAGCTGCTAAGGCCTTTGTCGGAGTGCTATGACCAGAGGAGGTACGGATAACCTTCCTCACCCACCGGCTGTCTCAGCCGGAATGTGTGTAGTTGTCTCTGCCTCCAACCAGACAGGACTTTACACAAGGTCAAATGAGCCGAAGGTCGAATTATTGTGGGGATTAGCGGAGGAAAAGGTTTGGCACGAACCGAGGCTCGAGGCCTGCTGGACTATGCTTAGTGCAATGTAGGCCTGATTAGCCTAGCTGGACATGGACCCAAACATGGGTCCCGGCTCGGATGTCTGATTATATCTTAAACTGGACCAAGAAGTCCAATGCTATACAAAGGTGTCAATAATGCAGATCGTGTACCCAAAAGTAGCCCGACCCAGCCAGAGCCGAAGCTGAAGCCTTTCAACCTCAAATCTGCCATTGAGCATTGACTGTCCGGCACGCAGCCGGAATGTGTTGGGGCTTTGACCACTGAATTTATATTGGGATTTTCTACTACCACTCTGCAATGCTGAGTGAAATGTTTCTGTAAACAGGAAGTTCCTTTATCAAATATAAGTAAAAATGATCTACTTCATTATACTTTGAAGTGGAACTTTTAAATGTTATGTATTTTATTTCGTAGTTACGAATTTATCTCCGAAAGTCCAGCAAAATTAATTACTTTTGAAAAATAGTTCGTGTGTTGGCAACAGGAGTTCTCTCAACGTTTTGTTGTTGTTTGACGCCACATGTGACTTCGCATTTTCTCAGGGGATTTTAGGTTCAAGTTGCCGGAACGTCCACGATAAATGCGTTGTGAATAACAAAGACATGAAATTAATTCAATTAAAGTTTTATTCACGAATTAAACAATTCTAAAAGCAAATTAGGATTATTAGAATTATGTTTTACGCCAATGAAAATATTCCTGAATGCATTTATATCAAAATCTTTTTTAATATATATTCTTCTAATGAGGTTTTAGCTTTTAAAAACAACACGAGTGATAAATGTATCTTAACTTTCTCGCTAGATTTAATTTTGTGTTGTGAATTACAAAGACATGAAATTAATTGAATCATTAAAGTTTCAATTGAATTTACTTATTTTTTAATACAAAAAAATACTTAATCTGATTAATGTAGTCGGTGAAAAATTCTCTCTTTTGATTGTACGAATCTAAAAGTCAGATAATTCTTTATCTTCTGAAAAAGAAAATGCATGAACTTTAGGGCCGTTTTTATAATTCCCTTTGGTATGACGCATCTATAAGGCATTGTTTTCGTTCATAAATAAATTCAATATTTTAAAGAAAAATATTGATGAATAATTTAAAAACACCACCGTAAAAATCTAATACTCAGCCTTCTTGAAACTTGAACTCAAGATAATGACGTTACATGATTTTACGTCATAATCGAACGGGACTTTATATTTCGGTGGCTTCGACCGTATTCTCTTTTTCACCGCACTGACTCACTAGATCATACCACCATCACGATTTACCGGCCCCAACTTGGATGAGAAACAGCAAAGGAGAAGAGATACGCTGAATGATAACCTACCCGCTACTTTCACCAAAGACTACAATAAAAACCGTCACGACCCTCAAGAACTTTTACGACCTTCCTTTTCAGGACATTTGAAAGAACAGTCGATGTAATTTAATGAAATTTTATTAATAAAACTTTCTTGTTAATTCATTTTTTGCGCAAGTTTCCATTTCAAGTATTATCCTTCATCTTTCTAATTCGGCTTTGTCAGTCATTATAATTGATAATTTTATCGTTCATCTTGCTTATTCAACTAGCTTTTTATCACGACTCTACAACAGCGAGGTAAAGCGTCGATCTGAAACAAGAGAACGAAAAAAGACTCGAACTCACACCCTGTTCTGCCATAGGAAACCTGGTTCTACGTACATGCAACTTTAATAACCGAACTACGAGAGCATGTTTGGTATCATAGACGTCTAAAAAACACCAATAAAGCCATCCTGTCTTCGATTGACCCGGTTTATATTTGCTATCATTATTATATAAGTGAAAAATATGAAAAATATGTACATAAAATACTCTAAAAATTTGTAATGTCAAGAGCATATTTTTATTCATTTTTATAGCTCGGTCAATAATAATTTTGACTAGTATATTTTATTGTTCTAATTCTAATTGTTTTTTTATCTTATAATCTTATTCACGCCTAAGAATAATTAATAAATGAATATGAACTATTTGATATCTCATCTATATCTGTTCCTTTTGAAGTTTCGAGGTAAAGCTGGTTTAATCTAAACATTTAATTTCCAAATGTTAAACAATAATGTTAATTTGTTTGATTTATTTGTTTCCGAATAAAAAAAAAGTATATTAATTGGTTTTTAAAAACCTTATATGCACGTGTTATGAATGATTTTTAAGACCAGTTTTTCATCTCCAAAACTAGAGGTCTTTCATTACTGGAGATATGCTTTTGAAACATCAAAGCTTACCTTGTTTCTAGGCCTAAACTTGCCGTAACTTCCATCACTTGACAAGTGCATAAAATATGCAGAAATATTATGAATAGTGAAAAAGGTTATCTTCATTATCTTAACTCAAAGCCTTTTTTTTGGCATTCGCAAAGCTATGCGGAAACACATTCGAGATAATGTCGTGTGATTTCGTTTATAAAAAAGAAGAAAATAATGCCTCCCAAGCGTACTGAATCAATTATATACGTACTTATCGTATTATTAATGCTATTGTATAGTGGTGCGGTTTTGATATGTTTGGAATATCCAAGTAAACACGTTAGGCTACATTAACGTGTAGACGACATCGTTTATTAACAGTAGCACATTGATTTTTCTGGCATTACAGTAGTTTTGAAAATATGAATAATCGTTTGAATATCATTTCTTTATGTCATTGAATGTTGGAGGAATATTTGTGTAGGCGAGTAAAACCAAAATTTAGGGGGTCAATCATTACACAAAGTTGTTCATTACTCAAGTATATAAGATTGAAAAAAATCTTTCAAATAAAGTTTTGTTCTAAAACATAACAGTTATTAGCTTCTCTATCACCTGGAATCTTCTCAGTGTGGCATGAACTCCGACTGTGTCTTGTGTATAAATCGATTTCAATGTTTGATTGGTAATATAACAAAAGATAATTCATTACAATAATCGATATGTAACACCAATCTGTTGGAAGCATCATCTTTACCTTTTACATGTTAAACTTGCCAATCGTTAATTTGTTTGTTTGTTTGTTTTTTTATCAGGAGTGTATAACTCTTGAAAACTTTTTCAAATAATCGACTATACCCGGTTTATTTCCATCTTAATCATCAAATAATAAGTCAAGTCAGGGGTCGTTTCTAGCAGGTGGTACTATATAATCATTCTCAACCGGTCATAAATTATTTGGTGAGGGTAAAGACACAGCTAAGTAAGCTCGATTTCCATGAGATGCATAAAGGGGAATTACTCTGTATCGTACTCCAATAATATAATAGATAGTAGAGAATAATCTTTATCCTGCTATGACATTTATACCAAGAAGGCTAAAAATACAGGAGCGTAGAACGATAATTCTGTACCATGTCAAAGAATTACTCTCTCTCTCTCTCTCTCTCTCTCTCTTTCTCTTTCTTTCTCTCTCTCACTGATAAAAAAGGGGGTTCATCGACGCTGCAGCCATATCAGTATTATTGTACGGTTGGACCTATTGGACTTCAACGAAACGATCGGAAAAAAAGCTCGATAGGGACTGCACAAAGATGCTGTGTGCTATCTTAAATAAATCCTGGAAGCAACACCTCATAAAATAGCAGCTGTACGGCCACTTGACTTCCATCTCACAAGCCATCCAATTAAGACAAACAATATGTTCTGGGCACTGTTGAAGAAATAAAGACGAACTCATTAGCAATGTTCTCCTATGGACTCCTACACATGGACACACTAGTGTGAGCCGACCAACAAAAACATAGATACATCAACTGTGAGTGGATACTGGAGACTTATCAAGAGCGATGGCGGATAGTGACTAATAGTGTGTTTGTGTGTGTGTGTGTGTGCCCAATTATAAAAAAGTATTTCACACAACCATTAATTTCTTATCACGATACATAATTTGCTTTGCTCGAATCTGTTGAATTCACATCAAGTGTAACTGATATTTTAGACTTTCGAGCACCCGTGATCGAATGTCTTTAATTCTGACTTTTCTCTATTTTTAAAACATAATTTCCACATGTTCTTAGTTGTCAGAGGACAAATGCTGGGTTAAAATTGTTTCCCATGCCGTTAGCATTTAGTTATGTAAGGTTAGTTTTTAATTTTTGATATTGTCAAATTATATATCATTGGATTATGTAAAGCTCGATAATGGGAGATTAACTCTTTTTACGCTATGGCTTGAACAAGTAAAATATTTTATGGTAGAAACTTTTTTATTGCATGTAACTTTTCTTATAAACTAAAGATATGGGATTTTATTGTTTCTGATAGAAAATTATACCATCAAAACGGATATCATTAGGTATTGTTTATTATCAAAATCTACAGCATTGAATCTGCAACCAAAAGTATGCATATGTTGCAGTCTAAATATAAGTACATCCCTTGTGATTTTGAGTTACAGTTTCAATGCTGTAGATTTAATTTGACTGTTTGGGTTTTACAGCATATCAATCTTTGGGGCTTATTTAATGCCAAATCCATTTTTATACGAATAATCAGTTATATTTCAAACAATTCAATTTAGCATGAGTGCAAAGTTTAATTGTCAAAAACATTTCTATTTCACGCTATACAGTTTAGTCAGTTCTAATTCAAACAATTCAGTTTAGCATAAGTACAATTTCAATGTCGAAAACAATTCTCGTAAGTACAGTTTCAATGTCAAAAACAGTTCTATACCAAACAATTCAGGTTAGCATAAGTATGCAGTTTAGATATCAAAACAGTTCTATTTCAAGTCATTTATTTTAGCATAAGTACGCAAATTAGTTCTATTAAAACCATAGATAGGGCTCTGTTAGGTGCTACCACTTCGGGCCAGAGTAGACTTGGCAATGAAGGGGTACTCCACATCCCCCAAAGATCCAGCATCACTGGAACCTCCCCATCAGATTGTTTCATATGCAGGATACTCGTCGGGGGTATCTTACCCTTCTGCAGAGGTACGTGGTGCATTCAAAAAGTTTCCAGACTGTTTTTGTACAGGCATTTAAAATTGTCGTAGACTATTAAAAATTCAGTATGCTATTGCTACACATCTTATGCGATGACTGACCATTTTTTATGATTTCAGCTTCAAATGAACAGCTACAGCAGCAATTGGAATACACCCTACTAAAGCCTGATTGTCAAAGCTGCTGAATTTCATAAATGCTATCTGGACGTCAGGACACTTTAGAAGAACGATAAGCAATAAAATTCTGTTTTATACTTGGGAAAATGCCGCGGAAACGTATGGAATCCTTCAGACTGCTTTTGGAGCATCTTGCATGAATCGAGCATTAGTTTTTGAGTGGCATAAGAGATTCAAGGAAGCCAAGGAGTCTGTGAGGGATGATGAGAGGTGTGGAAGGAGTAAGGAAGTCAATACACCACAGTTGATTGGCCAAAGGGTTAGGGTTAGGGTTACTATGTTGAAGTTTTAAGGGAGTTCAGGAAGAGATTCCGAGGGAAGAGGCCAGTACACTTCTAATCGAGTCAGTGGCATTTCCACCAGGACAATGCACCAGTCCACAACCCCATCCTTGTCGCAGACTATTTTAGCAAGATGGGCGTCAACACAGTTCCCCAGCCTCCCTATAGTCCAGACCTTGCTCCCCGTGACTTTTGGTTATTCCCTAAGCTCAGAGGCTGTCGTTATGAGACAATTGAGGAGATGAAAGAAGCTGTAACGAAGGTCATTGACACGTTCACACTAGAGGACTTCCATGGGGCCTTCCAGAAGTTTTTGGAACGGTACAACAAGTGCATTGCAGCCGGAAGCGATTACTTCGAAGGGGACTAAAGTTTCATGTGTGTACTATCAATAAAAGTACCCATACGAAAAAATTCTGGAAACTTATTTAATGATCATCGTATTTTACAGCCCCAATCGACTGGGCAACAATGCTGTAGAGTTTGATAATGAATAATACCAAATAATATCCTTTTTGATTGTCTGATGTTTATCCAGAAGTGATAAAATCCTGGTATTTTTGTTGTAAAAGAAAGCTTTCGATAAAAAATTGGAAGGATTGTACTAATTATGATCGATAGTGTACTCTCTCTTAATCAAATATCATATACTCTCTTTTTTTCCAAATATTATGTACTTACTTCTTTATAAAATATTATGTATTTTCTTCTTTATCAAATATCATCAACTTTTTTCTTAGCCGAATTTAATATATTCCCTTTTTTCTGAAATATTATGTCCCTATTTTTCCTTATGGACATTATTAGGCAATATTTATTACGAAGCTTGATTCAGAAGAAAAATAACTTTTAATAAAAAAAAATTTATGATTGCACTTATTTATACCTGATAAAATCTATCTATCTATCTATCTATTTGAGGTGTCGGTTGAAAAGCTTATAGGCTGATCTAGATATTTTATGCAATGTAACCAAATGTGATTTATGTTTCAACCGTGTTCCTCTTGAGGTCTACTCATTTCTTCTATTGACATTGCAGGGCTTCGATCTCATTAGTGAATAAAGTTAACAGCAGACATGTCATCATCATCATCATCATCATACAAAATTTTCAGCCCAATATCTTTTCAGCCAACCTAGTAAACATATATATATATGTATATATGTCATTGTCACGAGATATCCCACGGAGACGAAAGAAATAAGATTAATACTATCCTCCCATTAGAATGAACAGTGGCAACCCCTCAAAAAAGTGACCGTTAAGAAAGAATGTAGGTCACAGAAGGGATATCAACAGATGTTGGTACTTAGTAACCTCAGGTCACCGGACACCGGAAGGGAGAAGGAGAGAGAAGCCAGATGATTGGCTGGGACCCTAAAACGGAAGTGACACCTTCTCCCCGTCGGCGAAAAAAACGAGAAGAAAAATCAGTTATTGGAAGGGGCTCGTGGCAGACAGACCCATAGCCATTTACTCCGGGGGAAAAAGACAAATACATATCTTGGACACGAGGGACCCAAGTTCCTCAAGCCAGTATTAAAAATAGCATAAAGTCTATTAGCCCGAGAAAGAAGAAAGATTCTCCAGTGGAACCCCGTCGAAAAATAAAATAAGTAACTTTGGGACTATTTCTCCTTTATACCCAAATTTTATATACCACCCTCTCTCTCTCTCTCTCAATTTGAAGGAAAACGAAAGAACAGAAAAGAAGAAAGACATTTATGTCCATGGACTGTTCAATTCGATATATATATTTGACACTTTGAAAGTGTATCTCTTTGTATAGTAAAGGATTCATGTATTTTTATGTTACCACGTGGTCGAAGTTGTTCTTTGCAGTTCTGCTACGAATTTGTTGAGTCACATTTCCTTTTCAGCTTCTATTCGCCTTATGTTATCTTGCTTAGAATTGTCCTATTAATTCCTTTAAAATATCACACGGGAAACCGGAGTTGCCGACTACTACAATATAATATTATTACGACTAAAACTCATAGGTCCATATCTTCTGTTGTCTAGGGGAGGAAGTTTAGTGGCCTTGGTGGGTGTGTGGATAGTGTGAAATTTGGAACCCCTTGCCAGCGGCGGTCAGTCTGGCCCTAAATTAATCCCTCACGTAATATGCCAGGTCTTATATGCCTGAGAGAAAAACTCTGAACGAGGACTTATTCTATAGGGGATCAAGTGCCAACCTGCCCAGTCTTCACATGTGCGAAATAAAGTCCTGTTATGGGATTTTAGTCAATTTGCCGTCACAAACTTTTTAGGGGGGCTCGTCCGGGATATTTTTATCTTCTATTCCCGACCTCAGACTTAAAATGGGGGCTCGTTACCGGAATTATTATTATAAATAATATTTATTGCTTGTAGTCGTATGACAATTCCTGCCGTCTAAATCTACCCTGGGAGACCGTGAAAGAAAAAAGGAATATCGTCGAAACAGTCAAAATTACCCGTTGAGATAACTGTTTGGGAAAATTAAAGAAAAATGGACAAAATAGGAAACTTCTTAAAAGAACCCTCCATGGAAAAGTTGGAGAGGCTGAGAAAAAGCGAGATAGTGAAAATTGGCGAGAAGCTAGAATTAAATGTTGAAAATTCTATGAGGAAACATGAACTCGTTAGAAAAATAGCCGAGCACATGGTGGACGAAAATGTGTTTGAGGAAGCAGTATTGGAAGACCTACCGACAGAAATAATAAGAATGACACCAGAACAAATTGAACTGGAGAAAGTCAAAATACAAGCCCAAATGGAACTACAGAGAAATAAGATGAAACTGGAGAAAGCTAAAATTCAGCAAGAAATGAGGTTGCGAGAACTCGACTTGGCAATAAGAGGACGCAAAGGAAGCCATGACAGTTTCGAAGTAACGAAGCAAGCGAGGCTAGTCCCAAAATTTGAAGAAGCCAACGTGGATGGATACTTCGCACATTTTGAGTGAACTGCACTAAATCTCGGATGGCCGAAAGAATGTTGGTCAATGCTACTCCAGACTGTACTGACAGGAAAAGCACAGAGAGCATATGCAACTCTGCCGACAGAAAATTGTGCCGACTGTAATTTGGTGAAAGCAGCGGTTCTTAAAAGCTTCGAGTTGGTTCCAGAAGCTTATAGACAGAAATTCAGAACACAGAGAAAAACAGAAAACCAGTCTTATGTGGAATTTCTGGAGAAAAAGAGAACGCACTGGATAAATGGTGTGACTCTAAGAGGATAGACGGAGACGCTGAAAAACTCCGGCAGCTGATATTAGCTGAAGAATTTTTAAACTGTGTGCCAGAAGAAGTCAGGATTCACCTAAGTGAAAGGGAAACTGACGTGAATTATGAAATGGCCGCACTAGCAGACGAGTACATCCTCACACACCGAAAAACGAAGGAAAAATCGTGCACGGGAAACAGAGTGAGATTTAAAGCAGAGTTAACCCCAGAAGGAAGACCTAAGGAAGAAAATAGAAGGACCTTCCAAAGTAGCAGCAGAACAGTGGTCTGCTACAAATGTGGAAAGGCTGGACACATAGCCATAAGGTGTCAGCTTGGAAAAGGTCCTGAAAGAAACCAAACCTAGTCGAGAAAACCTCAAGGAGCTGTAACAACAACTAGAGGGAACAAGTCTTATCGACCCTGGACGAAAAAAGGGGTGATAAGAGGCCAACATGGAGGACCAGTGGAAGTCTCAATTTTACGAGATATCGGAGCATCTCAGTCGTTACTTCTACGAAATAAATTACCTAAAGGGGTAATAGAAGCAACACGCGAGACTGTGATGATAGATGGTATGGGCGGAAAGAGGGTAAAAATACCGCTATGTAAAATAACCCTAAAGTCCCAGTGGAAAAATGGACCAATTAAAGTTGGTGTGGTAGAGAAGCTACTCATGAAAGGAATCTCCCTCATACTGGGAAATGGGATAGAAACAAAAAAGTGTCACCCGTGTAAGATGGCGAAAATAAGCGCCAAAAATGAAGAAAGAAAGATGGCGAGAATGAACGCCAAACATGGAAAGAAGATGGCGAAGATGAACGCCAAAAATGGAGAAAGAAAGATGGCGAAAATGAGCGCCAAAAATGAAGAAGACAACATGGCGGCAGTGCCAAGTGCGAGATATAAACGACGTAGTCACTCGCAGAGTGAGAAAGTGGAAAGGAAAGAAGCGAAGCTTCCACACCTCAATAAACAAAAATACAAAGGGACCAGTCATCAGGGAAATGATAAAACCCCAAAGAATAATGGGAATAAATTCCCTGAGACTTATCGAGAAGATAAGAGAAAGATGAGAGGACCCTCAGAAGTGGCTAAGAAGGAAGAATTTGAAAAGGGCGACGAAGTCCTGCTGCTATCCTCAAATAAAGGACCACACTGTGGTGGACGATATATAGGTCCCTACGTAATATCACAGAGAATAGACAAGAGGACATATAGAATTGATACCAACGAGGGAAAGAAGAAAACACAAGTGTGTCATGCAAACAAATTAAAGAGATATGTCCGTCAAGAAGGCCCACCTCGCAAAATTAAGAACTCGGAAATGCCGAATAAATTCGAGGAAAAATTAAGCCAGTTGTCTGTTTCAGAGAGAGAGAGAGGACTTAGAGAAATAAATAAAAAAATACCCAGGTTTATTTCTCTAACGCCCGACGAAAATGTAGTAGCGGAATATTCTTTCATAGTTATTGAGAGAAAGAAAGAGAGAGAGAGAGAGAAACTAAAGGAGAGGAATTCTCGTCCCCAATGTTGAAAGATGAGAGGGACGAGAAAGAGGTGCGTCAACAAGTGACGAAGAGGGGAAAGAGAGAAAAGAAAAGGAAATTTCTCTCCCCAGAGCTTGATAATTAAGCTTACAAAGTCGTCAAAAATGACGAAAAAAGAAAAAGGAATTTACCTCCTTAAGGTTGAAACGTGAGACGGCCAAAAGCCGAGAGAGAAAAAGAAAGAAAGTAAGACAAGATTAAAGGAAAAGAAAAGGAGAGAGAGAGAAAGAAAGAAAGAAAAGAGGAATTGTCTTCCTCTATGGTGAAAATTAGGAAGGACGAAAAAAGAAAAAGGAAAGAATTCGTCAAAGCGTGAAAAAAAAGGGGATAAAATAAAAGTAAAGAAAAAAAAAGGGGGGAAGAAAAGGAGAGAGAACAGTGAAATGAATTACCTTTTTTTATGGTATTTCTGTTATCCCTTTCTTCTCTTAAGAAGAGAGATGTCACGTGATATCCCACGGAGACGATAGAAATAAGATTAATACTATCCTCCCGTTGGAATGAACAGTGGCAACCCCTCAAAAAAGTGACCGTTAAGAAAGAATGTAGGGGATATCAACAGATGTTGGTACTTAGTAACCTCGGGTCGCCGGACACCGGAAGGGAGAAGGAGAGAGAAGACAAATGATTGGCTGGGACCCTAAAACGAAAGTGACACCTTCTCCCCGTCGGCGAAAAAAACGAGAAGAAAAATCAGTTATTGGAAGGTGCTCGTGGCAGACAGACCCATAGCCATTTACTCCGGGGGGAAAAGACAAATATCTATCTTGGACACGAGGGACCCAAGTTCCTCAAGCCAGTATTAAAAATAGCATAAAGTCTACTAGCCCGTGAAAGAAGTAAGATTCTCCAGTGGAACCCCGTCGAAAAATAAGATAAGTAACTTTGGGACTATTTCTCCTTTATACCCAAATTTTATATACCCCCCCTCTCTCTCTCTCAATTTAAAGGAAAACGAAGGAACAGAAAAGAAGAAAGACATTTATGTCCATGGACTGTTTAATTCGTTATATATATTTGACACTTTGAAAGTGTATCTCTTTGTATAGTAAAGGATTCATGTATTTTTATGTTACCACGTGGTCGAAGTTGTTCTTTGCAGTTCTGCTACGAATTTGTTGAGTCACATTTCCTTTTCAGCTTCTATTCGCCTTATGTTATCTTGCTTAGAATTGTCCTATTAATTCCTTTAAAATATCACACGGGAAACCGGAGTTGCCGGCTACTACAATATAATATTATTACGACTAAAACTCATAGGTCCATATCTTCTGTTGTCTAGGGGAGGAAGTTTAGTGGCCTTGGTGGGTGTGTGGATAGTGTGGAATTTGGAACACCTTGCCAACGGCGGTCAGTCTGGCCCTAAATTAATCCCTCACGTAATATGCCAGGTCTTATATGCCTGAGAGAAAAACTCTGAACGGGGACTTATTCTATAGGGGATCAAGTGCCAACCTGCCCCGTCTTCACACGTGCGAAATAAAGTCCGGTTTTGGGATTTTAGTCAATTTGCCGTCACAGTCATCATCATCATAACATCGTGCCGCCAGCACAGATGTTCCTAACCCTCTCCCGCCACCCTTCTCTATCGTCCATCACTCCCGGTAGGTCTTCAAGGCTATATCCTATATCAAAGCAGAGCTGTTGTATATAGGTTCTAGCTAGTCGTCCTGCCTTTATTCGTCCACGTGAAGGGGTCCACAAGTGTATGTCACTTCTCCACCAGTGTCCTGCATATTTGGTTCGTCTAACTTAGATAGTTTTCGTGATGGGTTGTAAATGACCGTACAGTTGATGCTTTGTGGGGTGCTGCCTCTAGGAGTTGTTCAATATTGCTCGCAGCATTCTTGTGTAATTGCCGAATAGCTTTTTCTACATATGTTTAGTTAGCATATATATAGTGCATCCATATAGCAGTATCGACACGACCGTTGCTTGGGAAAAAAAACTGCGTTTTATTTTATCGGTCAGGTCTGACTTCTATATGACTGATAGCCTATCGACACCTGCCTATGCCTTTGCTAGTCGCGTCTTGATATCTTTCTCGGTTGATGAGACACTGCTTACTAGGTATGTGAATTTGTCAACTAGTTTCAAAGAACTACCGTTTAGAGTGGTGATGTCGCCTCTTTGATTAAAGCACATGTATTTCGTCTTGTGTGCGTTGACATGGAGGCCTATGCCAACAGCTGCTACTTCCAGATTATGTAGCAGGGTTTCGGCTTGGGCGGGTGTAATTACCAGAAGTGCTATGTCATCGGTGTAGTCCGCGTCCGTAATTGTTTGTGCAGGATATCTTCTGCTTCTTTCCTTTGTCAGCTTGAAACCGTTGTCTTTCATTTTATTCTAAGCCCGTAGTCCAGACAGATGATAACGAGGTATGGAGCTAATGTGTCTCCTTGCAATACACCTGCAACAATGTCGAAGTAGTCTGTGTCTCCATCCGAGGAGCGGACTTTTACTTTCATGTTTCTATATAGCATCATTATGGCTGCGAGGGTTTCTTTGGGTAGGCCATAGGCGAGTAGTATGTGCTCCATATTCCCTGTGAGTATGGAGTCAAAGGCCTTGGAGAAGTCGACAAATAATATTGTTACCTGTAGGTTTTTTGCATGAACACTTTCAAGAATTCGACCGATAGTCTAAATTTGAGATGTAGTGGACTAATTTCTCCTAAAGCCATTTTGGTTCTTCCTAAGTATCTTCTCAATTTTGGGTGCTCTGCGGTTGCCAAGTAGAGAATTGTATATATTGACAGCTATGGATGTAAGTGCTATACCTCGGTAGTTCTTGGCCAATCCAAGGTCGTCTTTCTTAGGGAAAGGAGTATGCATTCCTTTGTCTATATGTCTATTGTGCTTTTATCATATACGGCATTACAGTGTTGGAGCAGTATGTCGTCGAATTAACCTGGTCTCTGCTACTTCTGGGGGTATTTCATCAAGCCTTGCTGCTTTTCTATTTTTAATTTTTCTTATTACTGATTCGACTTCTTCTTGCGTAAACTGTCTTAGTTTGATGTCTCATTGTTTACTAAAACTTCTTGAGATTGGTTCATGTGTAACTTTCGGAGTGTTTCCGAGTAAATTCTCGAAAAGTTGTTTCCATAGTTGTATTCATTCTTCTTGGTTAGTAGCTTTTAGTTTAGCTTTCGTAATGCTCTTCCTTCAGATCACTTCGTTTACCGTGTGTCATGCTATCCTAGATTGTCTATCTTCAACTGAATCTCTAATATTATTGATCTGATTTTGTATGTATTCTGTTTGTTCTTTTAGGTATATATTAGCTAATTCATTTTTTGCCTTTTTAAGTTTCAGTGCATTGATATTGGTTAGGTTCTTACAATTGCATTTGGAAGCAGTTTTCACGTCTGCACGCTTTTTTCTAACCACTAATATCTCCCATGGGACTCTGGGTTAGCTCTTTGTTTAGTTGGCATGCATTCTGCTGCTGCTTCTAAGTGGGCATTGATGGAATTCTCATATTGACGAAATTTTCATATTCGTCATTCGGAGTATGTGTTTCTGACTTCTCCTGTAGTGCATCGAATTTGTTTCTTTGTCTTATTGCATATCTATCTCTAATATCCCTGTTAAGCAGGAACCAGTCATAATGTACAGTAGTTGTTGTTCGGACCGTATTCCTTCGTAGGCTCACTCGTATCTTTGCCGTGACATTTCGGTGATCGGTGGACACACCCACAAAAGAGGAATATCCCTTGCAATTCAATGCGCTGTTATTCCATTTCTTATTTATAAAGACGTCGTTTATCTGTGCTTTTGTAGTATTTACGTCGGTGTAGGCCCATAGTTTTCCCTTTCTTTTCTGAAATTTTGTATTGAGGCATGTTAATATATTTTCTAGCGTGAAATGTGTTAGATGTTCCCCATTTCTGTCTGACGAGTTGTGTAAGCTGAATTTGTGGTTTACGTTTTTACCAATTTGGACATTCATGTCTCCACCAACGACGAGAACGTTGTGTTTCGGGATGCTATGAACAATGGAGGATTGCTCATTATAGAAGGCAATGAGGTCAGTTTCTTCGCTAACATTGGTAAGGCTGTAGCAGGAGATGATTGTTGCACTGGGGTTGCCATTAAGTAGCCATCATCTTCGGTTGTATTTTCTCGAAGCTATTTAGTGATTTTAGAGCCTGTGGTCCTATAAGCAGACCTACACCTCCTATCGTGGCATTGACAGAGTTTTTCCATCCAGATGCAGTGGCTAACATCCATCCATTGCCAGTATCGTAATATTTAATATCCTCTCTGTGAATGTACCTGTGTTCTTGTATCCATATTATGTCTATGTTATGATCTATCGCCGATGCTGTCAGCTCCGGTAGTTGTCCTATTCTATTTAAAGTTCTAACGTTGAATGTCGCTATTTGTATTGTGCGTTTGCATTTTAGTAATTTTTGTTTGAGCTCTGTAGCTGATTTTTCGAACATTGTGGCCAGGGCGCCAACCTCAGCAGAAGGCACCCTTTTTTACCCGCGCGAAGAGCGATGCGGTTTGAACAGGTGGCTTGAGTGTGGGTCATGGTAATCTTTCGATGGCTCATTTTTTTCTCATCTATAGAAGCCACCCTTATAGATGAGCAGTAGTAGTTCTCCGGTCGAACTATTTGATCCTGGCCGTTGAATCATAGAATTCATACGCCCAGGGCATGGTTAGTGTTAAACCGTCTGTGGTAATTTACTAAGCATTTTGCTTAGATGTGGCACAAGGCCATATGAAAGGGACACCCAATAAGATTAGAACTCACTCGCGTAGGCTTGCTAATCGAGCTTGCTAATCTTTACACCACCAGAGGCGCCTTTAAACCGTCAGTGGATTTATCCGCTCGGCCTTTACGTCCGCCATGCTGCATTCGAAAAATTTTTTTCCCTCTTTATTACCTCTTCTGCCAATATTAAGTTTTAATTTGGCTAAAGTCCATAAATACTTTCTTTTTCTTTTTCAATTTTATGGCGGTCCTTATTTATGGTTCTTTGCATTCTGATAGACATTCTATTTTTCAATTTTGAATAAAGTCCAATAGTATTAGCTTCTCTTGACCAGGTTCAACTTTTACTTGGAATTACAGTATTTGTATTTTTGCATTTGAAGCACAGATAATATGCAGCAGTGATTTTACAAATGAAAAACAAAATCGTTCGTGCATTCTAAAATTACAATAGAGTAAAAGACAATATATAACTGACTGTTATTTGAATTCTGCCAGCTAGCAGAATATATATATATATATATATATATATATATATAATGAAGAATAATATTATTCATAGTCCAGATTTGCCCACTATCATACTAAACAATCTGATAGTGAGGTTCCAGTAATGCTGGAGCTTTGGGGAATGCAGAATACCCCTTCATTGCCTTTGCTCCCAAGTTCACTATGGCCCAGGGTGGTAGCACCTGATAGGGTCCCATCTATGGGTCATATAGAACGAGACTGCGTACCTATGCTAAACTGAATTGTTTGAAATAAAACTGTTTTTGCATTATAAACTGAATTGTTTGAAATAGAACTGTTCTTGGCATTGAAACTCTACAAATCCTAAACTGAATTGTTTGAATTGGAACTGTTTGACTAAACTGAATAGCTTGAATTAGAAATATTTTTGACAATTAAACTGTGTACTTATGTTAAACTGAATTTTTTTTTAAATAGAACTTTTATTTGCATAAAAGTGGATTTGGCATTAAATTACCTTCAAAGGTTGATATGCCATAAAACCCAAACAAACCATAGTTCAGGTGCCATCTTTTCAGCCTACGATGATCCAAGAAATAAGCACAAAGTTATACGTAAATAATTTTGGAATTTTTAACGGGCACTATGTTATTTGCATAATATTAAAAAATTCAAACGCTTTGTAAATACAGTGATTTTAAAGTTAATTCAACGAGGTTAATTAGAGCAAATAATTCCTCATTGATTCTTAGCCACAGAAACAATTTGGAAAACAAAAGACTGGCATTTGTTTTGTTTTAAAAAGTCTGTTCAGTTTATTCTGAATACAACGCGAACTGGTGTTAATCGCGTTTTCGTTAAACAAACAATAATAATTCTCCACAGCTGCTCTTTTCATAACAGAGAGTGCAAAAATATTGTTTATTTCACTAAAACCCCGGGCAATAAACATTTCTTAATAAGACATTCGCGTATTAAATAGACTCTGATTTAAACACAATTTTCAACGATGCTTCTCTGATAATCTTTTTATCTAGTGTGTACAGTGTAATAAAAACAAGTTGTGAAACTGTCAGTGATCATCGGTTTTCGAGGTCATAAAACGACAACTACTACTACTACTACTAATTATGGGGTGGGGCAGTGGAGTAGTGGCTAACGTGCCAGACTGTGTCATTGCAATAAGATCGATCACCAGTCGTGCTCTTACATTCACTTTCCGACTAATATCCTTGGAATAGAAATAAACTCTTTTTCCCCATTATGGGTTAAATAACAGGACTACTGTTCTTTTATAAGGATGACTTTGACATTAAATAAACAATGAAGACTGATATGCTTTTAAACTAAGAAAACAAACAAATTACTACTACTACTAGTAGTAGTAGTAGTAGAATAAGATGTCCAAAGATGACCTAGGTATTTTTAAAATAGAATAAAAGTTAGAATTTTTTATAAATTCATAATTTTTCTTTTTAGAATTTGAAGTCAACATCGGCATTTTTCATAATCAAAGACGGACGGACAGACAAAGATGATTTCAAAACTTCTTCGGTTCAAATGACAATCTTTCTTATTTCAAATCTTCTTGGTCGACAAAAAAACTTTGTTAATTCTAATTAATATCGCAAAGGTTGAACAATGTTTCTTTGTTTCAAACATCTGTTTTGAACAACGGGCATTTTCTTTAGTCCAGCCTCTCTGTGTCAAACAAAAGGTATGACATCTCGAGAAAAACCGTAAAATTCTCTGGCTAATTTATGCTGTTTGTTTGATCTGAATTCCTGCTTTACATTGCGGACTCATTTCAGGACAAGGTTCCTTCGCGTAATTGAAATATTCACATGATTGATTAACAAATTTAATAAACGTTATCTGTAAAAATATGAAACATCTGAATGTATCCATTCTCGTAATTTATGCCTTTTCGACAGGGGAAGTCCTTTGGAGTTGTTTCAAACGTGCTGGAATGTAACATTATAATAAGCGAGTTGGAAATCCAGTCACACAATTACGTTCACTTTCGGATCAATACTCTTAGGAAAGGTACAAATTCCCTTATCCCTCCAGCTATGGGTTAGATAATACCACTATTGTTTTTTTTTATAAGAATGGATTTGGTATTAAATAACCCACGCAGTGTGATATGGCATTAAAGAAAGAAACTAAAATAAACCATTTCGATAAGATTCACGACACAGAGACTAAAAAAAGAAGTTCAATGAAATTGTCTGTATTTGCAAGAGACTCTTTTTACTTTAAAACTAGTTTAAAGGGTTAAAAATGTAAATCTGTTGGCGAGAGGTCTGGATATAATGACATGAGCTAGCGCGAGTTGAAAGGTGACCAAGTTCATTTTTAGGACTGAAGCTAAATGGAGCGACTTTGTTGGTTTCGGTCAAGCTTAACCGTTCTATTTCTGATGAGTCTATGACGATTACAAGAGGCTGAAGTTACATTAAAAGACTCGACCGTTTCGCCTCGTTGGACTGACGCAGACAGATGCTAGACTAGTGACTTTGCTGGTCGTACTAGCTCAGGGTTTCTGCATCAGACGTATCTGCCGCATTGTTGCTTCCACAAAAACAGAATCAATTTTGTAAATATCGATTGTTTTGATCTTCAGATTTTGTCCATGTGGAATCCACTTTCCTTTTTATCCTTGTTTTTTTTTTTTTTTTTTGCTGCTTGTTTCAAATGTTCGGAATTATGGTGATACGTTTGACAAATCCTTTTCTTCCATTAACGTTCGACTTAGGGAGAAGTCTCAGTGGCGAAGTGGCTAAAATGTTGGTAGTAAGCGAGGTCAGACTCAAATGATGCTATCACTTTCACTTTCGGGCTAATACCCTTGCAAAAGGTATGAACCCCCTTATCTTACTGTTGGGTAACTCCCACCTTTCTCCACACAATGAACTAGTCCATCTGCCATATATAGCAGTAGCTACTAATACCAGGGCAGGCTAGAAGGTGAAGAGCAACTTCTTATAGAAATAGTATTAGAGCGTTAGAGACTGGAGATCGCACTAGATCACCTTACTTGCTACCGTAATAACGGAAGCCAATACTATCGTTGAACTATATCGTTATTCTGTATTTACTAATCCTATGTTCTTGTCTACTAATAGTCTCTCTATTGTATATACTTTTCCCTGAGCATATATCTCTATTTCCTCACATATCGTGGTTTGTCCTTTATTTAATATTACAAGCGTTCACTAACCAGAACGCAACACTTACCCAGCTCTTGGTTAAAAACTATCACTGCTGTTCTTCGACAAGTACAACTTTGGTATTAAATGACCCACAAAAGTTGATATACTATTAAACAAAGAAATCTAACAATACCATTTTACTTCATCATTTGCAACTGTAAGAGGATGCCTTCTTTCTTATATTTTAAATGGACATTTTTATTTTGTAACTCCAAAAATCAATGACCAGTAATTTTTCTGAAGTATTATTTTCCCCCGTATACTTCAATAATTAGACAGGCATTGTAAACATATTAATTCACTCAAAAGTAAAAAAAAAAAAAAAAAGAATGAAAAATAAAGATAAATAAATTAATTAATTAATGAAAATAAAACAAGTAGAACTCTTCAATTTTTTTTATCTTAAACATACAATTTATTTAAAAAAGATACGACTAACATATGCAAGATTTAAAAAAAGGATTGACATGTGCTTAATTTGTATTATATGCGATTTTTACCAAATTAACACGTGTGTTCTTAAAATAAAAGTCAAGCTGAGAATAGAGATAGTAATCAGCCGAAATTTAGTTGCAGAGGGAGGAGAAAGAAAAGTAGAAAATGAGTATAAAAAAAAGGGAAAAAAAGCATCAACTCTACCATTAACCTACAAAATAAAAGGACGACTATATTTCTAAAAATAAAACAAGGTTTTTTAAAAAAAAATGTATTTTTTCCTGCAGAAATAAATTTTACAAAGTAATTCGACGCCCACATTAAATATGTTTTGCTATGCTGGTTGAGTTATACACTCAACTCTTTTACAATACGAAAAAAAAATAAACATAGAATATGGGCGGGGTGGATAAGGATCTTCATACTTTCACAAGGATATTAGTCAATAAGTGAATTTACAAGAGAGACTCAAGTTCAAACTTGTATATTGTATTTGATTGTACTTTGAGTCCCTTTAAAATAAATTACGTCACGAATATTATACTGATATTTTACACAGCATAAAAAATAAATGATTTCATATATTTTATATTATATTACATTTGGCCTAGTGAGTAGGGTGTTCGCCAAGGGCCTGGAGACCGGGCTTCAATCCCAAGTCGATTCATACCAAAGACAAAAAAAATGGTACTTGATGCCGTCTTGCTTAACACTCACCATTATGAGGTACGGTTCAAGGGTAAAGTGGATCAATCTAGGGAAAGGATTAGCGCCTTTCCCTCCACCTCAGTGTAATAGCTTATAAAAAGAGAGCATTCGGGTCACCGACAATGACGGTCATTAAC